>VWZZ01002941.1:41776-74545 GCA_013399095.1 Psophia crepitans
GAAAAGAGAGGAAAAGCCCAATAGGTCAAAGGAAACATGTAAGCTGCATATCAAAACTAATGTTGGCAGTAAATCTGGACTGGGCTTTTCTTGTCAGGAATGATATTTGGCTGCTGCTACTTCTGGAATTAGTTTGAAGAGGGCTATCCATTTCATACAAAAATACATAAATAACAGAAAGAATAAAAAAAAATTAGCATAAACATAAAGAATTGAGTACTTGTTTTGAGATATATTGCAGAGGTCAAGATTTGTCTGACACACACTAAAAATGAGAATCCACATTTAGATTCTTGAAGATCTACTGATTTTTTTTAATTTTTTTTACTATTGAAAAACTTACTCGTTGACATGCAGAACTATTTATTCAGTGTAACCTCTTTTATACTTCATGAAAGGGATATGTGGTCTGGGCAAGCTCCACTTATCCTTGGCCAGAATAACTTACCACAATTTACCTCACTTTGGAAACTACACCAGTGCTCTTCAGTTGGATCATGGGCGAAAAAAGGCTATCTGTTAGATCCTCGCTATTTACACAAAAAGGGGATAGAATTCCAAGAGATGGCAATGAATTTAAACAAACCAAATACCCCATCTCTCAATGGCTTGTGTTTTCCCTCTAGAACACACACTTACTGCAACTGTTGTTTTCTTCCTCTAAAGATTAAGGCAAATTAGTGAAATCGGCCAAGAATTCTTTCTGCATCACCACTTACCACCAAAAAACTCTCTGTCTTGTGAAACTTGTTCCATTTGTCCTTTGTTGACCCTGATTTACCCTAGCCTTATCTCTCATCTAGATTATGCTGACTTTTTTTAGTGAAGACAAGGTGTGCCAAAGCTAACAGATGAGCTGAGTGCCATGAGATAAAGATAATTAAAAGTATCCTAGCATTCAAAGCCTGTTGTGGTGTAAAATATTAAAATCAGTGTGAAGAGTGAGGAAGCACAGATATATTTTTTTTTCCCCTGGGGTTTCTGAAAAGGACATAATTGGCAAAAGTTGCTGTGAAAAATACACTCTGTAAAAGCAAAGAACAGCAGAGTCCTACTTCGTATACCTTGTAATGAGGCAGGAAGCTAGTACAGTGTTAGGGCAGTGATGGGAAGGCACTAACACGTCCACATTTAGTGGTATAGGCTACTACTATATATATACTGCAGTGATTTATCGAACTCCCAAGTGCAACCATCATTCAGTATTTTAAAACATTGCAATAACACATAATTTTGCCATGACAGACATTGCTGCCCATCACTGAGATCTACTGTGACTGACATGACTGGAAATATAAATTTAGAGAAAAGAGAAAAAAAAAAAAAGTCAGATCCTTGCATATACATGATTTGTCAATCATTTTAGTTAACAGCAGATTGAATATCTTTCACATGTGAATAACAAACAGGTTTCACAAGCTTACATGGCAAACACAACTTTTTTTTCCCCTCCAGAATACAGAAGAATGAGATCCTTAACTTCTCCTCAGCTGCTGCTGCTCTGAGGAAATACGCATGTCTATACATCCAGGTGTTACAGCTGATCTCACATGATAAATTCAAAACTGAAGATAGGAAAGGCCCCTAAGGCTTCCTCACAGGAAAAAAAAAAGAAAAAAAAATATCTTTACATTTATAGATGTTTAGATGGGTTGCAGTGAAGTGCAGGTGTTTGCACCACCAGCTGATTCAACCTCCTACTTGTAATGGTCAGAAAAGACAGAGTTAAGAAGTTGGAGAATGGTTTTCCCTGGGGCCTCTGGTTGAGAGGGCAGGGAAGGCTTCAATACACTACATTACATTGCAACATACAGAGCATGTATATACAGCTATTCCCATTTTTTGTCCTGAGCACCCAAGGACATTTGTGCGCTATGGAGCCATTGTTGTCTGATGACAGTGTTAATTAAGCCATCTCATTATCTCTCCTCAATGTTATGTGCAATATATCTTGGGGGGGAAAAAGCAGAATAAGATATCTGCAGGAAGCAGATAACCAGGATATAAATTAATTAAAATAGAAATAGTCCTTGTTTCAGGTTGCACAGAGCACCGAGCACTCTGACTAAACACAATAAACGGCAAGCAATCATACCAAAGCCTAGTGGTTGGCATGACAATAAAGGCAATTAGTACCTCAAGAAAGGGTTGGCTAAAAGCAGATGGAAATAAATGACATTGTCTTCTGGACACTAACTGAGCCTTTTCTTCCTAAATGTCAAACTGCTGTCTGGGGTCATCTCATGAGTGTAAAATAAATGGTGATATCATGACGATGATGTTTATAGTTCTTCAGAATGGGCCTCAGGAGACAGGGAATCAGCACCTTGATCCTCCCCAGACCTCCTGGTTGACCTTGGACAAGACATTTATATTGGGATTTATTTAGCTGACTTTATCTGTATGTAATGCTGGTGTCTGCAATTCAGTCAGCTGTCAGATGTTTCACTACTCAGGCAAACGAGTTTATGGGTGTAATTCAGCACCACTAATGCAACTCATGAGATCAGTCAAACCGTTGATGACATTGATTACACTCCTCTGCACTATGATGGGAACTTAAATACCCAGTTTAGGAGTAGCTACCTACATAGTAGATACCCACGCTTTAGAAGACTGAGTTCACTCCCCAACATTGCTTTCCAAATTTAGAAAACAGGAATATCAGTACTTGATAAAGTGATGATAAGGAAATACAGAGTCAAGACTGGGATGTTTGTGGTTACAGCAGTACAGAGTGAACATCTAAATCTATATGGGAAAGTTACTTAAAGCTTTAATAACACACTGACTGTTCTTTTGTAGCAGAATACTGTTCACAGATCCAAACTTCTGGACTTCATTCACATTTCATTATGCTTAGCCATAAGAAGCCGCAGACAAAGTGCTTGCCTTATCCCCAGACCAATGCCGCCATGTCCTGTTTTTCACAAAGCACAATTCATAAGCTCATGCCCGTTCAGACCAAAAGCCCAGTGCAAACTGCTTATGCTGCCTATCAGAGAATGGAAGAGTCTCCTCTTGTTCAGTGTTTCCCACATAAGCTTCCTGTGACTCTGCAAAATCTCATCACAAACATCCTAAAAGAAAGCCTGGCATATGCATATTTGTATTCTTTCGCTGCAACTGCTATTTTCTGCTTTCCTCATCTACATTTCCTGCAGCACTGCTCAAATTTACACCTGAATGGTTAAGGGTTTTTCCTGTGCCCAGCAGCACTTGAGAGGATTTTCTTCTTTCTTTGGAAAGACTGCAGGGGAGCACCTTCTTGAAAACAAATAGGGAAGGAAAACACTGCAGCTACAGAACAGTACATCTGCCCCAGCTAAGGAAAAAAATGAGCAACCTAAAAAGCAGAGACATGCTTATTCAGAAGCAAGCACAGAAATATGGCACGTTTGCACTGTTTTATTATCAGCCCAAAGCAGTGCCATGCTCTACTAGGATCCTGTGGTTTCTGGTGCATTCAGTGTACGTTACAAATGGGAATTATGGAGCTCTCAATTTATTCACTGGCTGGAAGAAGAAACTAAAACCAGAAGTTCCCTTCCTAAAATAATGCATATGCTTTCAGCACAATAATTTGAAGAGAGTGCAATTTAAGTAATTGATTTTCATTTTTACTTTACAGATAGCGTTTATGTTAAGACAAATCTTTGATTTAGAAGAAATAACTGAAAAACTATAAATTTCAATAGAAAAGGAAGATGTACTTAGAAAAGGTCTCTGAATGCCTGACCTATCAAGAAAAGAGATTCCCTAAACATTGTATATTTGAAATCACACCAATAGCATCACTAATAAAATTAATTCCCAGCTGACTGTGGACCTCTATAATGAAAGGTTCAAATTTTCTGTGAATTATTTCATCACATCGATAACTCTTTGAAACTACATGCCTGAGTGACAACTACTCATGAGTATTAGAGAGGGCAATATACCCTAACCCATGCGTTAAAAGACTGACAGATCCTAAGTCCTTTCCATGCAGCAAAGAATAGATGACACTGTGAAAAGTCTGAGCGGCTGAGGGCTGCTAAACTTTGTGCACAGGAAAACAGCACTCATGCTGAACAAGGAGATCATAATGAAGCTTTGAAGGATCTGAAGCTCCTACCTACTTTTACTGAAAAAAGTGGCAGAGTAATATTCTTAGGCCTGGAGGACTGATTGTTACAGCCCCTCCTTACTTCCATGTTGAGACTGGGTCCAATTCATAGATAAGGGCTCAAATGTCAAGCATCCCCCAGGTACAAACAAGCCCAAGATGAGATGGATGCGAGCAATGCTCTCTTTGCTTTCTTTATTGTTGAGGAAAGTAGCTAGTAGCATAGTAAAGAGAAGAAGTCAGGTCACCAAAAAAGGCAAAAAATGAGAACGACTTTTCTACTTGCCTGCAGCAGGAGAGGAACAGAAGAGGCAACATAGTTCAGTGCTTTGCGCTCTGTAAGGGATCCTTCAATGATGGCAAGGGAGGTCCCTTTATTTTACCCCAGTGGACTGTACTGTACCTCAGTAACTAAACTCAAAGAGGAAAGTTCTTTTTGTATGTGGAAACTAATTTTGTAATATTAAGTCACTGCCAGGGTAATATGGACCTTAGACAGGACAATACAGATTAATGGGTCTAATAAAATTGAGACAAAAAATGAAGTCATTCTGTAATAGAGGAAAACAGGAGAAAATACTAGAGAGCACACTGAAATTAGCCGACAAAATATTTAAAAGAAAAAAACCCCTTTACATTCAGCAGAAGTACTATACTTTTTTATCCATAAGCATTCTGGTTACCATAACAACTTGATCCTTTCACTCAGTTATGTCATTTTTATCTCAGCATTTTGGAATTTGAATGGTTTAAGAACTGCAGTTGCTTTGGGAGCACAATGAAGACTTTAAAATTCATTAAGAGTGAAGACTATGCTGTTTTATTACTACTTTTGGAAAATGAAAGTTATGCACTTATTCTTCAAAGAGTAAATGACATATTTAACAAATATTAGTTACATGACTTGGAAGGTAAGCTCCTGGGGTAGAAGTAATCTTTTATCATATACAGCACAGAAGAGTCTTAGTTCTTGCTTACAGCCCCTCTACATAAACATAATAAATACAATGACATTACAAACGTAATAAATATAATGGCATAATAAATATAATAAATGTCATTTACTGTAACATGAACACATACATTCTGCTCATATCTGTAGTCTAACGTTAACTAGACCATATCAACCCATCCTAATTTCTACGAGGAAAGAGCTATTTCCTTCTGTCCTCTGCTTAAAGTACTCCCTGAGCTCCTATCTGTGGCATTTGGGAAGACAAGACTCATTTCATGCTTTCAAAAAAATCTCTCCATGTTCCAAACCAAATTATTGCCAACACACCATCAATTCCTTCTTTTCCCTTTCATTTGACTTGTGCAAAGCAAGGGTGAGACTCTGCCAGCCTTTTAGATCTTTGCCTTGCTTTGCAAGCACTTCCAAGATAGTCCTGAAGATGAGCAAGGAATGAACAAGCAGGTATGAAATGTTCTTATTAAAAAAAATAGATCACAGTAAAAACGAACATGTAGCTGACACACGGCGTGATAATACATACCATGACCATCATCAAAAAACTCTGTTATAGTTGCTGAAGTGCATTTGGACCAGGGTTTTGAAGCATCGATGCTAGTCAGAATGGAGGACATGAGGCGCTTGTCTTCCATGGAGCCAAAGTTCTCCTCACAAAATTTGGAGTCATCATGGGAAAGCCCAAGCAAGTGCCCTATAGAAATGAAAGAAAGAAAGAAAATGATGTGACTATCCGTAACAGAGTTTACCAGCTGGAGTTCACAGTCAAGGTAAAATGAATTATATAATTCACTCTCAAATTTTGAACAGCAGCCCAGAGGACACTCCTTGAAACGTCGTATATCTGCTTGAAGACAAAAAAGCTGTGAGAGTTTATATTATTACATACAGAAAGGAAGTAATGCCATCAGCTGATATGTCATCAAAATGTGCTAACTGAAACCTGATGAAGACTGAAGTGAATTGTACTCATTTATATTAGTCAACAAGTTAGTTCTTACTGTTTTTCCAAATCATCTTCAGCAAGGAACACTAATACTTCACTCTGTAAAGATGTTCAGTGACTGTCTACAAAGGTGCTACAGTATCTTTCTAAATGGACAAAAATGCTAGTATTTATGGAGCAACTAAACGAACTGCATGTAAATTCTTAAAGCGTACTCCTTGCTGAAGGATCAAACAATCTGAATAACGTTTTCAAATAGTCTCTTCCATGTAGAGAGTCTTGTTTTGTGGGAGGGTGCTTTTTAGTATTGTTTTGGTTAGGGTTTTAGTTTTGCTGGGTTTTATTTTTAAATGTATATGATATTGTATGTTTATACTCCAGAACACAAAATAATGTGCACACAAAGCAGCACATGATCAAACTTGCAAAAATCCTTAATGTCCAGGGGAATTCAGTCCAGTGCTAGGTGAGTTTTTAGAAGTGCAATAGAAACCTTTTCTGTAGTTCAGTGATTCCCATCTTCTCTAGTGTCTGGACAGCAACAGTAGATTGAAGGCAACACACTTTGTTCCCTCTGTAAACATCAGATTTAACTTTAATTTCCATGTCCATACTGGATTATTTCACAGCCAACTTACTATCCAAGAGCTGGAAAACTGAATGGGAACAAAAGCTGCAGGAAGCTCAAGCCTGAACTTAACATTCAGAGTCTTCAACATTGGCCTGGAGATGATTACCCAAGACATCCAGGGCAAGACCAAGAGTGCTTTAATGATAAGGGCAAAGACCACCCATCAAAGCCACCGCAGAGAAATAAATCTGATGCCCTCAAACGGCAGCCGAAGAGACAGGTTATATTACTCTGTAATACCTAAAAGCCTTCTAGGTACCATCAGCTTCATGTATTGGTATAACTGTACTCTACAGCTGTAGATTAGCCGTAAGGTGACACAAGTAGGGACACTGACATCAGCATATTCTGATATCTGTAGTACACGTGACAATAGTAGTAACAATAATAATACCTACAACACAGGCTGGAAAACAAGAAAATCAGCAAATTTTACCTATTAGCCTGATAAAATCTTGCTGTTGTGCTGTTTTCATCTGCTTTGAGGTAGAAGCCAAGAGGAAAGAGGTGGAGGCCTCACTCACTGTTGAGCTGTATCTGAGATTAGGAAAGAAGCTATCTGACCACAAGTCAGTGTTAAGGCTCCAGGAGATCAGAAATCAGCGTTTCTGTCCTGTGAGAGAAGCCAAGGTATCATCTGGGAGTCTTACTCTCAGGGATGCTGGGTTCCTGACCTAAGGATGGAGCTACAGGAAAAGTGACAAGAGGAACTTGATCTGTCACTTAGAGTCATACCAGTGATGACTGAGGAGAGCCAGGCTGTCTTCTGCAGCCACTGGATGCCCACTGGAGGGGAGGTGAATGGAGAAGGCGTTTCTCTTTTTTTCTCTCTTCCGCTAATGTACATACATTTACCAACATCATTCAAATACAGCTACTGTTGCAATAAAAGGCCCTGCAGTATTATAAATTATTATAAATTTTTTTGAGGAACCTGGGTTAACACTGATGGGAGTTAATGCTCCTTTCCTGGTTGCTGCTGTTGCTAATTGCTGCTGCAGTGCTGTATCACAAGTACATTGCTGCAAAAACATAATGAATCAAAGTTTCATACTGAAGGCATGTCTAATTACTGATGTGTTTTATATGCAAGATTTGGGCTTATTTTTTTTTCTGATAGGTAAAACCACTTTCCTTTGGCAATACTTATAATATATGGGCCAAAGTCCTAGACACTGACAACGAGCGTAACTCACAGATGATGTTATTCTTGGCTGCCGTTCTACAGAATGTTATCGCTACGGTTGTATTCGTGCTAATGCACTGAATGGCACCAGGTCACACCTCATGTCTGAGAGCTACGAGCAGAGCTGACAGGTTAATGGCCCTCAACACATGCCTAGTAGTAATATAACTAGAACCATTTTCTGCTGACATTAAAAAACTCCTTGTAGCATGTTTCACCAGTGTTCTGCTAACTTAAGCAAACATTTAGTAGAGAGGGCTTTGGTCCCATCCCTTAGCTTCTGTTAGCGTACCCCTGAATGTGCGGTGTGGCTCCCCATTTAAATCAGGACCGCACACACGCTGCTTCGCAGAGCTGTTCAGGAGTTTCAGCCAGTTTCTTGTGCTTTACCTGAATCTGTGCACTTGAATATGCATATATTACCAACCAATTTACAGAAATATTTGCAAAAATCAGCACATCAAGCATGAAAACACTGTACTGGTTGACCTATGTCTCACTGTAGCAACCTTCTCCGAGACAACTTGCATGCTTAAAGGTTGCAGGAAGAATGGTTTTGTATTTTATGGCCCAAGACTGCTCATAGTTGTAACACTGCAAGAAATTACTTCACTGCAGCGCACTTGTGAAATAAGGTAATGAGGTTCTGTCAGTGGAAAAGGAGTTTAATTTCTAAGGTACTAAATAGTTCTGGGTGAATAACAAAAGCTGGAGGATCATTCAAAAAAGTTGAGCTGAATAACACGGCATGGCACACAATGCATGTTCACTGTAGGATATGAGTAATAGCTGGGTACAAACTAGCAATTTGAGAACTTAATTTTTCAGAGTGCTCAACATTTTATTGCATCACTCAGAACGACCCAAAACTCTGTGATGTGAAAGATTCAGTCTTGCAGGGCTGAATTCAAGTTTCTTAACTTTAACACCCTCTGATACCGCTCTCCATCCATTTAAGGTACAATTTTGCTCTCTATACGAATCCCTTCCTTGCATAACCATACTTCGCCTTTCATAATTTTTTTTCATCTTATGTGTTAGACATCCCACATGAACACATAACAAATGACTTAATACAGTGCAGATACGCACAGACCCTGTTGATGCTGATGCTTCTAAATGTGCAACTTGGACATGTCTGAGTTCCTCTGCTACCTGTGGCATTCCTATAACAGTTTTTGCATGTGTGAGTTCCTTCGGGCACCAATTTCATCAGTCCTGGCTTCGGAAAGACCTCTTCATCTTTCCTACGTGTAGTTTTCAGTCCCAGCTCCTCCTGCAATGTGATTTGTAAGCAACCTCAGCTTAGACTACCTACTGTCAGGGCAATGCGGTCACAACCCATTGAGCTATGGGAATCCTACGGCTGAGCAACGCCTCGAGCAGGTCAGGGGGCACACTGTGCTTTAGCTTGCTCTTGGCTTCCCTGCCTGAAGATGGTGTAGTTCCCTTCTGTCTCTGAGAGCGCCTCTGACTCCGCAGAGAATGTAACCGATGAGCTGCGGATTGCAGTTGTTCTTCTTCCTTTCTTTCTCCCTCCTCCATATAGACAAAAAAAGAATATCCTTCAGATATGAGAAAGGTTGCAGGCAAATCTCAAGCTCTTTACTTTGAGCAGAGAGACTGAAAATTTTTCCATAAAATGATTGCAAATTAGTTGCCCACTCAGAAATGGCTGGTCAGTCTCCGTGGAGAAGTTCAGAGTAAATAAATAAAATGAAATGCTTCTCAGGTGACTATTCAGCACAGAACATTTCATCCCGAATACTTTGGCAAAAGCACGGGAAAGTGAAACGGGGTCATCTTCTGGAAAGTGTCAAGCTACTGGCTTCACCTTTAATTAGTGCGCAGCATAACTTCTATACTTTACAGTGACAAATGGGGTGAACTGAGGACATACCTCATTAACGGTGCCTACTTTGTCATATTAAATCAGGCCATTGTTCTAATGCATGACAAGAGCTAAGTCCCTTACTTGGCAGACTTCAGGTTTTCGAGAAGCTTCCCAAAGTATTTGTGAATCTCTCTTGTTTTGTTTTGGTTTCTTTTCTTCCAAAAATAATTTTAAAAAATCATGACAAGGAAAGAAGTAGTAAGTAGCAAATAATTTCCAAAATACATAATTCTGATTGTCAGTATTTCAGCTTCCAAATTAACTACCAGTGACATTAGTGAGGGTAATATCTGTTCATGGCATTAAATATATGGATTCTACCTGTCCATATATAATTTCATATATATGCTTACAAACACCGTGAATACAACTTTCAAAAACTTTTATGGAACTAAAATTCCTAATTCTTATCACAAATTAAATCTTTCTCTGTCCTAGCTTTGGCTTTTAAGGCATTCTGACCAGGCTTAAAACAGATTAAAATATATGACAAACTTATGATGACTCCTAAAAATGGTTTTGCCTTTCATTAAAAATAACAGAAATTGAAAATATCACAGTGATCTGCAGTCCTTAAATACTGTCTAGCTAATGTACATTCTTTTTTTAGCACAGAAATGGGAACAACAAGGTACTTCTACACCCTTCTACACTTCTGCACCCTTCGTCCTTTTGTATCCAAGCACCAAATAAGGGACACTTCCCTTCCTATTTGAAAAGTCTTCCCCCCACCATGCCTTGCATGAATGAACTTGCTGGTATTGCCACATATAGCTCAGGACATGAGGGTGGTTTCTGGCATTTACTGCTGAGGTGCTTCCTTTCATAAGAACCAATGTGAAAAAGTGACAGGTGCTCCTTCAAGTGATCCTGTATGTAAGCACAATTCCAGCAAAAGTTTTGGGCAAAAGCAAAGACTCAATGAACACAAATCTTATAATGAAGGCTTTTAAAAACTATGCCAATTTTAACACCACAACATTTTGTATGACTATGCACTTCAAACCAGGCTATTGAAAAATGGGGGGGGGAAGGCTCCCAGCAGCTGTGTAAGATGATGACTGAGAATGGGTTAGGAGATCTTCTGATGTTTTCTACTTAATGAAGCATCTTAGTGGTGTTGACAGTTCCCATGGAGTGAAAATGACATAATATAATTTTACCAGCAGGATGGTGTTTAGTTAAGTTATGCTGTAGGAATGCACAAAATGGTAAAAGAAACAGATGGCAAGGAGGCAGGGTTTACCCTTGTGCAAGTGAAGAGGAGCTAGCCCTCTTCTAAATTGATTCCTTCCCAAACAGCAAAAAGACCAACCACCTAAATGGACCGACAGCCTTTCCTCACAGCCTTCCTTCTCCCCATGAGGAGAGAGAAGGTGTGACTACATCAGTAAACTGCTGAAAGCAGCATGAAGGCAACCTGTAGACTCTGACCCCTAATGTGTTTTGGAACGTCACCTGCAAGGGCCTCTTCACACAGTTCTGTCTGTTTAGATCCTGAAGCAAGAAAAGGACTCAACAGCTGTCATCAGCCCCTGGAACCCAGTTCACCCGCACTGCCTGCATTCCTGACAGTGGACCTGGCATTGCACAAGCTTCCCTACCCCAAGAACAACTAAAGGCCAACACTCGTTACAGCCCAAAAGGAAATGATACCCCCATAGATCTCAGCAGGTAAATCAGGAGCACATCAGAGCTATGTTGGATGTGTGGTGAAGCACATTGCACTGCAGCTGTTTTCTTCCCAGGAGCCCCCGAAAGCAAAACAAGAAGTTTGAGTATTTCTTCTTTGGAAAGAAATTCTTTGGAATTTTCTTAAAATACAACGCCAGACTACCTGTACAGGTTCTTCACGTCAACAGCATGCAAAAGCTACTCTCATCTCATTCATTTTCTAGTAGTATCTCCAGCACAGGAATAAAGAAAACAAGGAGCACCCCTAACATACCGCAACTAAAATCCAGCTTGTGCTAAAACACAAGTTGTGGTGGCTCTTCCTTCTGGAAAAAAACCCCAATGTTGTTTATGGAAATACACAGATCTCTAGTGCTTGAACTGAACAGGATGTCAAAAAACAACTCTTGCACTGAATTTGACCACAGGACACATGCAAAGTGACGCAGCACGCTAAAAAATGCTCCAGGCACTGTAATTTGTTTTCTTAGAAAAGCTCAGCTCTGATGAAGCATGTGTTTTTCAGTGAGGTCATGCCTTTCACCTAATTTTCAGTGGGGATGGCTGGGGTACAAAAGAAGGTCAAGTGATTTGCCCAAGGTTACCCAGTCAATCACTGGCTCTCGTGGGATCAGGATTCAGGAAGCTCCTGGCTCAACATTCCTCGGCCTAATCACCAGCCCAAACCTTCTGTGTGAGCCTCTCGCTTTTTCCTTTACTAAAAAAAAAGACTGCACGTGGTCACTTTTTTAAAATAAAACCATTTCTTTCTGCATGTACTGTTTTTCTAACTTGTGTGAGTACTTGGCTCCTCATTAAGAACTGCATACTAGTATCACTCAGAAATCCTCTTGAAGTCACGGGAATTTTGCATAAAAATGATGGACCTAAGCAATAACGTTTAATAAAGGGGTTTTTTTAATATAAAACAGAAGTATTATGAATTACACAAGCTTATAAAAAACATGTATAGAATGTAAAACTGGTTATTACTCTTTCTTCATACTTGAACTTTCCTTCCAATTTTCTTTGACTGCTATCCATCACTTATGAAAGAAAAAAAAAAAATCTCTCTTTCTTTTAAATCTCCAGCCCAGAGGCAGTTTTTAATATTTCTGGCTTAAAAGAGTTCTTCAGACTGAATGAAACAATAGTCTGAAGTGCAGCGTCTTTTCAGGAGCAGACATTAAAAAAAGCCACAATCAGACATTCATACACCAGTCCTGCAGACTTTACACAAAACAAACTTCTGCTGAAACAGCTTGTTATAACAGACTTCTGTGGGAGATCACAGATGCATCACCCCCATCAGACAGACAATTTGCAGGCAAGATTCTGTCCAGGCAATCAGAAACCTCTACGTTCACACAGACTCAAGGAGTCATAAAAAAGATGTGGTCTTGGAGGTCCATGCTACCTCTGCTATCCTCATTAATGGAGCATGTAGAAGATAAGTATTAATTTTAATGAAAAAGCGGGACACAGTGACACCCATTTCACATCTGTCCAATTCTGCATTAAGTCTTAAAGAATATAGTTCATTGTAGCTCATGGTAAATGAATGAACCCTGGGAGAGTAGGTAGTGCAAGAATGTATAAATTACATTGCCTGCTGCCTGTTTCTTGGGTAATTCTGCCGTTCCTCTCTATCCTTGAAGGACTTTCCGCACAAAGACTACATGATCAAGTCAGTAGTATTTACCTGCCAAGCAGGAAAGCAATCCCTACTTTCCCCTGCAATATGGAAGAACAGAGGGTTCAGACACAGACAGCCAAAGGGAACTTCTTTTGATAATTACTATTTTGAAACATAAGGCAGAACCCATTTTCATTCTCAATTCCCTTATGGTTGCAGAGATGCTTCACTTTATGTACGTATTTGGCTTTAAGTTATGACGCCTCAGGATCCAGAGCAGCTTTTCAAAGCATAGCACTTATTTAATCTAATTCTTCATGAGGTTACACACGCCCAGAACAATTCCAGAAAACCTCTGAAAACTTGGTCAATGTTAGTGCTGGGTCTGAGGCACTTAAAGTCCCTGGTTGAGAACTTGGCCCTCCATTTCCTCACTTCTCTATCAGAATTGCTTCACAGCTGCTAAGAAGGTAAAGATCCCGACTCAAACTCAAAAGTACGTGGTAGATAAAGAAAAGCTCAAGCATATTCGGAATGGGAGGATTCGATTTTTCTATATCAGATCAATTTCCCACTTGCATCTCTCTACTTTTCCATACAAACTGGCTCAGCTTTACTAAAAAAAGGTTTTAAGCACCATGTGTGCTGCAGGTGGAACAATTATGTATTACATATAACATTATAAATTAATCAAAGTATTATTGGGCAAGCCAAGACTTTTTAGCCAAAATTTTAACCAGCAACCTTTTGCACAGCTGATGTTTGTGTTTTGAAACATCAGTTGAAGTTTCTGCCCACTCCACCTCTCAGGAGGGCTTAGTATGACTGCCCATCTTTTCTCTTAACCAAAGAGGATATGTTCATGGGGGCTTAATTCAGGGGTTTTTGAAAGCTAAATTTTAAATAGAACCTTGGAAAGGGTTCAAAAGAGAAGGAATCAAGTAATTTTTCTTATGTATGTCATCAGAGAAGATTCGGATGAGTGCACTCTCTCTTTCACTCTATTCCTTTTTTTGTTGTTGTTGGTTTTAAAAAAGCAAGTCTGCCTAATTATGATTACCTGGACATTTGCCTAAACTTTGTCTGTCATGAAGGAAAGATAATGTGAAAGTCAGACAACCTTTACCATTTTTTCACGTGCCTGTGGGATTCTGTGCCCTTGGCAATGTATCTCCCTTAAAATGAAAGGCTACAAAGGATTTGTACCTGTCAAGTCTGAAGCTTGTTGCTATCTGCTTTATCTTGACAGCCTTGAAATCAAAGGGCTACATGTTCAGCAGTGGAAAAGAAAAGATGGCTGTGTATTTAATTACTTTGAGTGTATACACAATGAGCACATGTGGTAAAATATGGAATTACAGCATTTTTTTTACTCTACTATGTACATCAAAAGCAAGAATAGCATTTAAATATCATACACATTCTTGGTTTCAGTTTGTTCTGGAGAAAAGTCAGAGTCACACCGTTTGCTGTAAAGGCTATAGAGGTCAGACACAGTAGACACGGCCCTCTTTCTACTGAGGCCTACAACTCAAATTCAGGCTCAGGCTCTCAATAAATATTTTCAATCCACCCAAAATTCCGCAAGATGGTATATTGTATTTCAGTGACCTGCTCGAGTAAGGACTCCAGGAGTAATACCTCACTTCTAAAATGGCTTTACATAAAATTATGCTCTTCAATAAAGCACTACACCTTGCTGGCAGCACTCACAATATTTTTGTCCCCCGTGATGGCAGATGCTGCAGAATGACAGCATGTTGAAAAGGATTTCGCATTAAACATGTTACTCTCTAGTTTTAGTTTCTGTACAGTTCCTTCATTTTAGGTGTTCACCTAGGCAGTACAGCTGGGGAGGAAGTTGTGGTAACATCACTAACTGTAGAAAACCAGGCTGAAAGGGGACCTTGAAAAGTCATCTCGTGCATCCCTCTGGCCGAGGGCAGGATCAGTGTCCCCTAAGCCCCAGCAGTTTCAGCCAGCCAGCTCCCGCAAACCTCCAGTGAGGGAGATCTCACAGCCTCCCCAAGCAATTCATTCCTGCCCTTAACTATCCTTCTGGTTAGATGATTTTGGCTAATGCTTAAAGTAAATCTCCCTTGCTGCAATTTAAGGCCATTACCCCTTGTGCTGTCCCAGGTGGACATGGAGAATGATTTATTACATAAATTTTTGCAACGATTTTGAAGATTGCTTTTATGCCCCCCTTTGGCCTTCCCTTCTCTAAAGTCACATGTAAAAGATAAAAGAAAACTAATGAACAGAGGTTTAATTAATTCCATGTAGCAATTTTTAAGCTATATTCTAAAAATAAAATACTTGGAAAGAACATCAGTAAACCATATTACTCAGGAGGATAGAAGGAGTAATGGCATGCCAGTGTGGTTGCATAACAGAGAACTAGGAACTTTGCAAAAGGTCAAATGAACATTACCACTGCGCAAAAAGGCAGCACTTTCTCTGTATTGCCTCTTAAAAAGAAAAAAGAAAAAAGTTCTTCAAGATTGATGGAAAGAATAAAGATACATATAATTAAAGTTATTAGACCCATAACTCTCGCTGAACTAAACTGGAACTTTGCCTGCTTAAAGACTACAGGAAGGATGCTTTTGTACTTAAGGCCTATATCGAAACTCAAGAGACAAGTTTAATCCTTGGCTTTCCTTGAGACTTCCTTTGTGATTTTGTGAAGTTACCTACTGATAAAACAAGCAGTGCTTCCACTTATTTTCTCTGGAACTATTCTCACTTTGGTTTTGTACATGACAAACCCTTTAGGATGGTGGGCTGTCTGTACTAAGGCATGC
This sequence comes from Psophia crepitans, assembly GCA_013399095.1. Lineage (NCBI taxonomy): Eukaryota > Metazoa > Chordata > Aves > Gruiformes > Psophiidae > Psophia > Psophia crepitans. The sequence goes on from VWZZ01002941.1 coordinate 57,629, forward strand.
AGGACTCCAGCATAGGAGGAGAGTCTAGTTGGAGGCCTGTATCTAGTGGTGTCCCCCAAGGGTCAGTGCTTGGTCCAGTGTTATTCAACATATTCATGAATGACCTGGACGAGGGGAAAGAGTGCACCCTCAGCAAACTTGCTGATGACACCAAGCTGGGAGGAGTGGCTGACACACCAGAAGGCTGCGCCGCCATTCAGCGAGATCTTGACAGGCTGGAGAGTTGGGTAGAGAGGAACCATACTAGGGTAACTATAGGGTCCTGCACCTAGGGAGGAATAACCCCAAGCACCAGTACAGGATAGGGGTTGACCTGCTGGGAAGTGGCGCTGTGGAGAAGGACCTGGGAGTCCCAGTTGACAATAAGCTCTCTGTGAACCAGCAGTGTGCCCCTGTGGCCGAGAAGGCCAATGGTATCCTGGGGTGCACTCAGAAAAGCGTGGCCAGCAGGTCGAGGAGGGTTAAGCTCCCCCTCTACTCTGCCCTGGTGAGGCCACATCTGGAATAGTGTGTCAAGTTCTAGGCTGCCCAGTTCAAGAGAGTCAGGAAACTACTGGAGACAGTCCAGTGGAGAGCTACCAAGATGATTAGGGAACTAGAGCATCTCTTGCATGCAGAAAGGCTGAGAGACCTGGGTCCGTTTAGCCTAGAGAAGAGAACACTGAGAGGGGATCTCATCAATGCTCACAAATATCTAAAAGGTGGATGTCAAGAGGATGGGGCCAGACTCTTCTCAGTGGTGCCCAGTGACAGGACAAGGGGCAATGGGCACAAACTGGAACACAGGAAATTCCATCTGAATAGGAGGAAAAACTTCTTTACTGTGAGGGTGATGGAACACACCCTGGAACAGGCTGCCCACAGAGGTTGTGGAGTCTCCTTCTTTGGAGATATTCAAAACCTGACTGGACACAATCTTGTGCAACATGCTCAAGAGTTGGACTAGATGATCTCTAGAGGTCCCTTCCAACCCCTACCAATCTGCGAATCTGTGAGCCAAAGTCAGCAGAAACTTCTGACCATGACTGCATCACAAAATGTAACACCAGGCTAGTAAACAAGGAATTGTCGTGCACTGGATAAATCCCATTGCAAAAGATATTAAATATCCCTTCAAATTGATTGACTGTGTCTGTTGGTGATATTAGATCATGCTTATCTTCACGGGATGTGCGGGTTGACTTATAACTCAACACTGTAAAAGCAACAAAATCTCCAACCCGAAAGTTCAGAGTACTAGGTGAGAATCTAGTTATTTTTGTTTTCTGGTAGTTATTTTAATAAGGAATATGTGGAGAAGCGATATGCTAGTGCCAGCCTATGAAAAACATTAAAAAAATGTTGAGATTATGAGCAATCATGAATTCTTTAATGCTTTTCTCCAGATGTCTCTGTGAAGCAGGGAAGTATATGAAATGAAGAAACATCTTTTTACAGACAATAGGCTGATGATAACAAAGATTTGGAGAATGTTTACACACTGTGCTTAAGTCAGCTCAGATATCCCTTCAAAGCTATGGAGGCAGAGCTGAAGAAGTTGCTTAAGGTGAAAAAAAGATATCCATATGCCACAACATGGAGCTGAGCTGATCATTTCAGGCATGAATCCAGAAGACAATTTTTGTGACAGCAAAGCTACTGCTGTCCAAACCAATAGCACCATGTCCCCCACTAGCAAATAACCATATATGGATTTCCCACTAATGGCTGGATGTCTTGACAGGCTATGATTTAAAACCAACATTTATGCTATTAGTATTGCTTCCCTTTATTTTGAGGAGAAACTGGATTATTACATTTGAAGTTACAAGGTCTCTTCCTATTTTTTCCTGCATTATCCTCATTTTCTGCATTTAACACTGGAAAAAAATTATTCCTGATTTTCCTACATACAAGTAGGACAAGATTCAGGTCCCACCTCATCAATCTTTACACCTGGATCTCCATCTCTCATTGTCAGCTAATCAGCTGTATTAAGAACTTTGTTGCATTTATTTCTTTCCGTGCTCTTGTTTACAGCCGTTTGGAGATTTTTCCTGTTATTGTTTATTATTCATAATTAATTAGTAAGTATTATTCATACTCTCCCCCTTGAAAACCACAGGTCAAAATCCACCTATTTTATCTGAAAGAAATAAAATAAACACCTAACACATAATGTGGCAAAAACCCTGTCAACAGAAGCGGGAGACTTTATTCTGTAGCAGGCTGCTTTTTGGCTGCCTGTGCACGTATCCAACCTGAGTCCCTGGGCTGTGGGTCGTCCTGTTTGGTTGAGCTGTGGTTCCATTTACTTTGGTTGCCTTCCAGAGAAAGAATATGATCCTCAAAAATGCTCTTGGTTCCTTCAGAGAGGAAACATGAGCATTCGGATCCCCTTGAAATCAAAGTGAGGACACACAGCCATTCTCCAGATCAAGTCCATGTTAATGAGGCCGCATCTGCTACGTATGCACGCACAGCAGGGTTATTTAAAAAACTGCGCACCGTTGACTCTGATTGACTTAGTGGCTCACCTCGCTCTTCCTACTGACAGAAAGGAGCATCTTAGGCTTAGAGCCCTCAGCATCTCCTCTGTCTTGCAGGGCATCGCCTATGCCACCAGGTGAACTCCACCGAATAACTAAGCTGCTGTAAAATTAAAGCTACACCCTACCCACAGGACAGGGGAACTTTAAGACTTCCGAATTGTAGGAAGAAATCTGGTATCCAAATAAAATAAAGCAAGCTTTTCCCCAAAGTGCTTAACTAAAGGGTATCCATGCCACACTTTTATTTTTGATCCCTTTTTGACCTTTAATTTAATGTAAGTACTCAAGCAATTTTAGCTGTGTTTTCTTCTCAACTTCTCCCACTTTAGGCCACACACACAAAGATCATTCTGTGACTTGACACCCCTCCTTTCTTAAAATCTTATGGTGAGGAGAAAAAAAAAAGGATGTTATTTTAAACAACCTCAAGCTAGAGGTTTTTTGTCCATTAGGGTACCTATTTATTCGTTTCAATTCATGCCTTTTTTACATTGAAAATTATAGCTTTTACAGATTCCTGTAAACGTTTAGGTATGAAAATGGCTCTTTTTCAAAAATGTGCTTCTAGATCACCAAAAATAATTCATTTGTGTTTACATTTTCTTTGTCTGGAATTCAAGGTAATAATACATATATTTACTGCTCATCTCTATTGATCTATATTCTTTCCTTTTTAATCTATCTAAATATGTGTTTATTGCTGATAAAATGGCAGTTGAGACACATTACTCAGCTCTTCACACAGCAGATATATCAACAGTGTTATCACAAGAAGGTCCCTCATCCAACCTTGCCAGTGCCCACTAATCTTCAGCAGTAAGCATCACTTCTGGATGCAAGAAGATACAAGCAGTCCCTCTGGCAGACTGGCCTTTGAGTGACTGGCTAAGTTTGCCAATCCACTTGTCCCAGTTCTAGTCCAGGCTCATGACAGGTCATTAGCTTCACACCAGCCAGGTTTGATGCCACTAAACTCATCTGATGTGAAATTGGATTTGATGTATTGCTGTACTTATCTCCAAAGGCTCTGAATTAGTGATTTGAGAGGGCTTTTCCTTTTGTAATTATACTCCTCTTTATTAAAATAAAATTTCTGGTTTGGGGACTCATTCTGCTGCAAGATTTTATGATTTCATGCAACACGTGATCCCTTTCCAGCCACTATCGATTTCATTTCTTCATGGCACGGAAGAGCTGTAGAGTTAGGTTCACTGACCGTTGAAGGGTCAGGTCATTGATATGCCAGCTGCTTTTTCATACTTGGTGACTTCTGGTTGCTGAGCCAGGTATATGTGCAGCACATATCTCTTGGGCTCTACCTGCTAGCTACTTGAAAACTGAACTACTGCAATGATACTCCCAAAGCAAACTTTACTTTGGTTTGGCATGAGGTACAAGGCAATTCAGAAATTGGCTCTCTCTGAAAGTCCTACTTTCCTTGTTATTTCCTTCCAAGAATGTTAAAAAAAAAATAAAATTCTCCACTTCTAAATTGCTGTTCCCTCACCAGTGAATAGCCTTCATACCAAATGTATTTCCAGCAAATACAGCTCACAAAAAAATTAGTAAATTAAAAATAATCAAGACAGCAGCAGTCTCGCTGCAGGAATTTATCATGAGAGGTCATATCCCAGAATATGAACTTTCTTCTGTCACCAATTCTATCCTAAATCCTTTTGAAGTGTACATGTAAGGCCCCTACAATAAATTGCTGTCCACTGAGGTGGAAACTGAAACAAAGTTAAGCAGTTTTTTTGACCAAACCTTTAACACCTAAATACTATTTCACTTATTTCAGGATTCACATTAGTACCGCATTTTAACATAACAGTGGAATTTCCATACACTTAAAAAACTACTTGAATTCTAGTTTTTTCCACAAAAGCCCTCCTCTGCAGGTAATACATTGTCCCAAGAAAAGGTTTTGTAACAGAAGAGTATGCAAATAGTTCAAAAATGTGAGTTATTTTCCGCTGTGTATGCACTAAATGCATGCGAATTACAATAAATGGGCCAAATGCTTTCTCAGGAGGGACACGTATTGACATCTTTGGACAGTAGCAGCAGCCTTTGAATTTTCACTTCAACTACTGCTTAGAAACGACACTGTCAGAAAGGAAACACCTACTGTGCGCCTTCACTTGCCTTCTGATCCCTTATTAGTTAACCCTGAAGTGCATATGTATACAGTCTTAATCCCCAAGTGAGTATCTGGACCAGGGGAAATCTGGAATTAATTGCGCAGTATTTTGGTTACTAATGCAGCTGTTACAAGTGTTTGATTTGGCAAGCGAACAGAAAAGGCACTGCATACCAATTTCGTGAGCCACTGTAAAAGCTGCATGGAGGCCGTCATCTTCAATCACTGCACAGCTGCGCTCAGGAGAGCATATGGTCCCAACGTCTGCCATTCCCAGAGTATCACATGAATGATGCCCACATAAATCCTGCCCAGGAAGGAAAGAGGAAAAAAAAAAACCATTAAAATAAATTTTTACACCCATAGGTAACAACAGGTTAAAGGCACCAACCCTTCGCAAACAGCAGAACCTGGATTAAAACATCAATATATGCTTCAATCTAAAGATGTCAATGCAGTTTAAAAGCACGATGACCCAATCCCATCCCAAGTAAAGTCAGTGGGAATATTTTCATTGACTTTAGCAGGATTTGGATACATTATGTAATTAATTATTGTTAGTTTATATTTCTGCAATGCATACAGAAGCTCAACCGTTCATTGGGTTAGGTACTCAAAATACATGTCGTAGAAGAATTTCTTCACTGACAATAAAAATAGGATATTCCCTTTGTTACAGAAGGTGAACCAAGGCACAGAGAGAAAGATTCAGATTCCTGATCAGTCCTTGAACCAGAGATCACTTTTCAAAAGGCAAGTCTTATATTTGCACTTGAAGAAATGAGATTGTTATATATTAAACCTCATGTCGTATCTGTCAAGCAGTACAATGATTAATAATGTATTACCCAATAAACCAAGTATTTAAGCAATTCTCAAAGGTTGTTTAAAGAGTCATGGATAGGACAGAGAGTAAAATCCCCTGGTTCCTAGCCGCAGTAGCACAACAACTTGATCATGTGCTTCCTTCTCATAGATACGGGGCATCTCCAAAAACCATGCAGGTAACATTAGGTTTTTTTCATTCCATTCCAGGATGATAATGATGATGACCCCCATGGCAGGGAGGCTGGAACCAGATGATCTTTGAGGTCCCTTCCAACCCTAACCATTCTATGATTCTATAATGATAATGATGAAGGCAGCTTTGGTCAGTTTCAATCATCACCATTAACTTTTCAGTGCTTCTACTGAAGCAGTGTAAAGAGTACTAGCCTGAATGTACATATACATGCTATTTTGGCTGAGAAGGAAAAACAGGTACTGTGCATTTGGAACACTCCTAGACATTTCATTGCGGTTGAATGAAAACGTCATTTCCAAGGCATGACCGTATTATCAAACCTTATTATCCAAATGATCAAAGAGTACGTTTTTTCCCCTTCATTTTTAAGACTCCTTCCCTTGAGATGTCCTTTTATAATGACTTACTTTCATGAAGCCTTTCGTAATTAATACATCTGAGTAACAGACATCCTGTATCAGGCTCTAGGTCAACAGTGGTCACTGATTATGACAGTTTCAAATTTAGGCAAGCTTGAAAATACACTGGATTCCTATTCCACTGAAGTCAAAGAAAAAGTAGAGTCTTAAGTGTAGGGTCTTCCCACCCATGGTGCGGGGGTTGGAACTAGATGATCCTTGTGGTCCCTTCCAAACCAAACCATTCTATGATTCTATGAAAAACACATCGAGTTCGCAGATATTGTGAAAGAGCATCTCCTCCCCCCCCACAAAAGAATTTTTTTTTCCCCAATAAGAAATAAAGAAATTTTCAAGATAAAATTACATAGCGATATTACATATACAGAGCAAGAACTTTGGGATCAGTTCTTCTGGCTTCCAGGTGTCTGGGAAATCTTTGGTAAGTGCACTCTTGGTGCTACTTAACATCAAGATTTAAATGCTGCAGTACCAATGAACAAAACAGCCTCACAAGAAGAGAAGGAATAAAGTTCAAAAGTATTTCAGTTCCCAAATTTTCACACGTATAATCCATGGTTTAAGAAAAACTTCCATTCTTTAGCAATGCAGATAACATGCAGGGAATTTTCTCTTCGACCCCACTGGCTCCCACCATTGACACCCAGTTAGCTCCCCAGCCTTTGGTTCTGGCTCTGCATGGGTTATTGGAAGGTACGCAATAAGGGTGCCCATTTTCAAGTATTTTTTTCTAGTTTTCTTTAGGCAAATAAACTTCCTATCATTTTCAGTATCTCTGGACCAATGTTGGAAGAGGTCCTAAGTGAGGTCATGTTATTTTAGTGTCAAACATCTGGGGCATATTAAACAAGGAAGATACAATCCTTAAACACTTATTACTTTTGCTTGGTTTCACATCCATTTAGCCCTTTATGTATCACTTCTGAATCTCTCCCCTTCAGTCTAAGGGTACATTTTACATAGAGTAAACCCTACGTAAATGTAACTGTAAGTGGTTTACCTACAGCAGTGTGAGTAACAAAACTCAGAAAAAATGCCTGTGCATAGTACCAATAAAAGTGCCTTTTCATGGTGATATAATTGGTCTAAATAAATGAGTGTAAGCTGTATAGGAAGTAAGATACCTTTATACTAGTGCCATTTGAACTGAGTCCACACAAGCAGTTGAACTGGAATTCTCACACAAATACCAAAAAGCACATAAATTAGACAGAAAGCACCTTACCAGAGGAGGTCTAAATTACTCTCAGGTCGATAGTGCCAAGGATAGTATAAAATACAGGAATTCAGACCCTGTCTCTGCATGCAGAGTCTCTGTCATCTGGTCTTTTCTTGCACTGAGGTGTCATTATTACACAGATACCTACAGCAGTACTGTTCCCAGTATGGGCACAATTATGTCAGCACACAGATGTCTTAGGCCAGTGCGTGATTTATTTCCGTTTGCATACAAGAAGCGATGTCAGTGATACGGCTATGAAGCTATACCAGCAGATGAAACCAGACCTCATGATGACTCTCCAGATTTGATGATACAAGTATAATTAAAAGAACACAATCTTTCTAAGTAGGCAATTTCATAAACTTCCTCAGAGTTACTTCTGATGGGATGTGTGGAATATGGAAAATTATGCCAGTGATGTGAACCGTAAGCAGCCCTGCTGACTCCTGGCTGGTTAGTAATCCTAACCTCAAAATTTCCAAAGCTATGCACAGGATTGCATTATGCGACCTTCCTAAGATATCAAAAAAATAGCTGTGTACATAGACAAGCACCAAAGGACAGAGCAATGCTTGGTTACTTTTCATATGTTGCGTGTCACTGACATTTTATCATACCGCATGTCCATGTTTGCCTCAGAACTCATCACTTCATCAAACCACTGCTCCTCTATTTCCATCATTTCCCAAATATGACACATACCCACACATCTCCACATCCCACTAGCAACTTTCAAGGCAGTGCTCATCTGCACAACAGTTGTCTAGACAAAACAATGCAAGCTTTACATTTTCTTTATGAAATACCTTAATTTGAGGTCTGATAAAAAGCATTTCTTGAAGGGCTGTATTAGTTAAAGGTTGCTTCTAGGAAATCTCACAGGAGAAGGTAAGTGACTTTACAAACTGCTTATCTGTAAAGTTACCTAGCTCTTCCAATACCCCACAGACAGCTGGAAAACAGCTGTCCCCAGATGGTGTGGGACCAGCGATTCCTGTACAGGAGAAGGGAGGAGAGTGACCGCGCTGTGCTCAGAGAGCGGTGGACAGTGATACACTAAATCGCCATTCCCTTCAGCCAGCTCCGTGACCACATCCGTGCTGCCTCCCCAGCCATCTGAGCCAGGCGGCGTGGGGAGTCCTGCAGCCGCCTACCGAATCCCAGCTGGGCAGCGGTGGAGGAGGCTTGTAAAGGATATTGGAAACAGGGACAGGAAATATTTTCTGGCGTTAGCGTCTTTGTACAAAGCTGTTATCGGAGCGATGTCTACGGGTTGCCCATCTGCTGCTAGAGCAGGGCACGCGTTGGCTACGCTTTGAACGGAGAGCATGCGCTGAGCCTTCTGGTTTTCCTTGCAGGCTTCAGTCCTCAGCGACTGCAGGAGGATGCGTTTTTTAAGCTAATGCTGACATTATCAATAATCACTTAGGCAGATTACTGAACACTCAGCTCCATTATGTTCTCAATTTATAGCCTTATTTATTCTTTAGTTCTCTTGCCTCTGCATGATTTGAACTTTGAATATATTCATAGCATCACATAGTATATACTTTATACGTAATTGAAGCCAATCAAGTAGCATCTCTGAGACAAATATTCTGAAAATTTTGCTGTCAGGTCAACTCACCATTCCCTATCTACATGGTCCTTTCCAATAGCATCATTTCAAGCGACGTTACTGAAAATCACACCTGTTTACACTTCCACTGATTTCCATATTTATGGCAAAATTTCTTTTGATTTACAACTCCTGTAGCTGTACTGACCATAGATTATTCGTTACCAGCATCAATAGTAATATTTTTAGTTTTCCTGGGCAGTTCTGGAAAGTACTCTCAGACTTTTATGAAGTAAAGTATCTCAGAGTACATTAGAAGTTTTTATTTCCCTTGAAAATAATTTTTTTTTTGTGTTAAAAACAGGCCCTGATGTAAGAACGCAATCTAAAAAAAATCTGCGTGAGTCTCCTCAACTTTTCATTCTCCAGCTAAAGCACTAAGTAAGCAGGGACTCACATGATATTTACAATCAGTTTCCAATGATTATTTTGCTACAGTGTGTGGCTTCTATTTAAAAAGGGAATCACTTACTCAGATCTATATAGTCATTTAATTGTCTCCAAACAGTGGCAGAAGCTTCGAAGAATAAGTGTTTCTTGATATTTCTAAAGAAGGAATGCAGAGTTTGCCCCTTGATCTTCATTGCAGTAGTTTCAAAATAGAAGAACGACTAGGAAATGCACTACACAGAAGGCAAGAGATGTTAAGACTTAAGCTTTGGCAAAGGAATGACAGGAAAACTGAGCTGTACATCATAAGACTAGTAGTTAATTAGACAGCTTATTAAAGGCCAAGTTTTCTTGGCGTTCATAAGTACATCAAGAGCAGCTGGCTGTTTGCCAGGTATACGTGGCATTGTTGTGAATGAAGATAACTGTCATGACTCCCTGCTGAAGCAGTTAATTTATTTTACCTGAAATTCTTTTATTTGTGCAGTAGGCTTAAAAACAGGAATAAACTGTTTAGTGAAACCTGATATTAGGCCAGAGCCCGTGGACTGGATCCAAAACAGGACTTAAGCACCAATGGGGACAGTTTGGTGGAATGCAAAAGCAGAAGAACAAAACTGGCTCACAGTTTATCTGGTCTTTGAGTTATCTACCCTTCACAGGGCTTGCAGGTTGTGACCTTAGGGGCTCCAAAGTGCCAGTTTTACAGTCCTGAGCAGCTTAGCACTTAGCTTATACTAAAGTTTGATTGTGGTTGAGATGCTTAATGTTTCTCATCCTTGCTGCTGAGGGAAGCCATGCCTCAGACGTTCTCAGATCAGATGTACGAGAAACCAACAGGATTAGGCTTTCTGTTGGGCACAGCTGCACAGCATCTTCTTTTAAAGCACAGCCAACAGCTTTTATATCTCTGTATGTTTGCTCACTTGCTTTTAAGGTTTCTTTACGATGGCTCATCAGTTAAAGCCTTTGCCCAATAAGAAGGGGATCCAGCTTCAAATTACTTTGAGAGATGAGTATACTGAGAAGCATGGTTCTTAGGAGAGTGCCCTACAGTCTATAATCTACACCAGAATACGGTCTACAATGAAGGTATGCAGGTGTCCATGCATGCAGGGAGTTGTGGCTTCTCCTGTTGCAGCCCATGTGCCAGTGGTTTCTTTAGCTCTGATTGCAGTTATTGTTTAGGGCACTTGGTGAAGGGACCGTATTTTTGGTCCCTATTCCTCAGCCTGTTTCTGTATTTTACACTGAACAGTCCTTCAGTAAATTACAGAAACAGTCTTCTCTCCATGCTTTGGGAACACAGACCACCTTGCTGTAAGCAGTGCGCTCCAGACAGCGGCTTCAGGTCACGATTTCTCTCCTTCTCACCATATGAATCTTGAATTACTTGCTAAACAGTGACATAGCTATGGTCAGAGGGGCGGAAAGTTTCCTTAACACCTGGAACAGCTTATAACCTACCAGTTAAGGACCTCTCCTGGGAGGTGGGCGATACAGACCTAAAATCCCTCAAGCAGAGGAAGGAATTAAATACGACTTTCCAACTTCCTGCAGCAGCACTCCCACCGCAGGCCTGTAAAGGGAGGGTGGGGTCAGGCGGTATTCGGGACCCGTGTGTCCACCCTCCCGCACACCCCTCTGCAAAGTGGGTGAAAGTTCAATGTCACAGCAACATGGAACAGCACGTGTGGAGGAAAGGAAGGTTCACCCAAACAGAGAGTGTTACAGGTATCACCCAAGGAGCACACGATGCCTGGAAGGCAAAAGCAGCATGAGACCAAAGATGACAGGCTGCAAAAGGAATACTGGAAATAAGGGCTAACTGGTGAACAAAGTGATAAGAGAATGGTCTCTTTTAACCCTCCACTGATACTATGATACTACGACACTTAGAAAGAGAGGCTTCACTAGCCAAAATGGCGGAAGCCTGCTGCCCTGGAGGAAGCCTCTTCCTGAGACACTGGTGGGCCTCACTCAGGGGCATGTCCAGGTTAGGGCACCAGGGAGAGGGCCTCGCCATCACTGTAAAGCGAGGACGGACTCCCATTGGACTCACTGCCATACTGCTGTCTCCTCCCACGGCCGTACTTTCAGAGGGAAGGGCAAAGCCCAGTCACCTTTTAGAGACAACAGGAGTGGTGATACCTGCCATACCGACCAAAACCAAAGTCACATATTTTCCTCCAGCACTTTCACTTAAAAATTGAGGCCATCTTCATTTCAGGTTAATACGATAAATACAGGCCTGAGTTTTGGGCATTTGAATCTCAAATGTACAGAGCTGTCTTTCTGAATTCTAAGTAAGGTGAAATTCAATAAAACCCGACGTGTGAGTGATGTCCTATTGGGCTACATTTAGCACACGCATGCCACACTTGCTGGCTTCAGAAAGTACCTCCTCACCACACTGGGTATTTTGACATATTCTTACTCTGCCCTTGCATGGTACAGGGACCCAAGGCACACATCATCCACAGGCAATCTGCAACAAAGTATTCGAAATAGAGCCTAGACTGGATTAAGCTTTCATGCTCTGAGTGCACAGATGAACAAAACTTCTTTTTTTTTTGGCTAAAGCATATAAAGAAAATGCATCAGCATTACGGAAACCACAGATTATTTGAAAGTATTGACCAAATGCACAGAAAGCATTTGGACTCTGTATGGGGAGAGGAAGGGCAAACAAAGTTTCAGTTACGAAACTAGTGACTGGTGAACAAGGGAAAATGTGCACTTTAACTTGCCTGAGCCATAGTTCCTCTGCGGGGAAACTCCACACCACCTCTGTAGATTACTGTGAATCGCGCTACTTCTCCTGTACAAATTATGTCCCACTTTATTTTCCCTGGGGACATTATCTAAATGTATTAGATTTACAACAAAATCGGTGAAAATGCTATGAAACTGGTAGATACATCGCCTTACAATTTCGTCAGAGTAATAATAACAAACATGAGTGAAATATATTCTATTGACCATTGGTGCAGTGACCTGTTTTACTAATTTGGGATAATAATTGTCAGAAGATGATAATATAGAAAAGAAAAAAAGAAGAAAGAACTAGAGCCAAAGAAAGCATGTGCTCCACGCAATGAAATTATCACCTATACAGTTGAGATAATTCAAAGCTTGCTGTTGAATTTCAACAGCACTGTCAGATTGACAGTCAAACTAAATCACACACACAAGACCCATATAATTACTGCGTAGAAAAAGGCAGGACAGTGGCCTTTGGCTCTAGCATGAAGTTTTTGTTAGAACCAGGCATGATGGTACTGTCATGGATGATGCTAACAAGCACTCAGAAAAGTATGTTTTCTTTCTCTTGTTGCCTGTATCTACTGTGAGAAATATCTACTTTAATTTTTACATGATTCAGAATTGGGGGGAAAGGAAAAGAAGAGAATTGGATTTTGTCCAAATGCATTTAACTATGGGTCACTAATAAAATACATTGCATGAATATTAGAAGATAATCACAAAGCAGGGTAAGCCTCAGAAAAAAACCCTGAGTTCAAGTGCAACACGTAAATTACATTTAATCTGCTCTTCTACTGTGACAAATAATCTGGCAAGTACTTTGTTGCATCCATAAAGACCTGAAGACTGACGGTAACCTGTTTCCAGCTTCTGAGAACTTTCACAATAAAAAAGCCTGAAATGGACTAAATTCTAAATTTGCTGTTGACTTCACTGCCCCTGAGCACAAAGCGAGCTAGCCTCCAGGGAAGAGGGCTTTACAAGCTCTTCCATCTTCCCACCACACATCTGCTTCTCTACCACCACATGGGGTGGAGGACTCACCTGGCCACCAGATGATCAGATCCTTGCATCACCATATTTCGCAGAAGATGCGCTGAGGATGCATGTGGCCCAAAAATTTACAGCTGCTGTCAAAGACTCAACCACAAAGTAGTCGAACCCATGTATTCTCTACATGTATTCCCCTGTAAAGCAGGGGACCCATGTATTCTCTTAAGGTTGTTAAGGCCAAACCGCCTTAATGAGAGCTCTCACAGGACTTATTAGAAAATGATCACCTTTTGGTACTTACAAATCAGACCCCTGTCAGGCTGGATACTGGCCATCCTGGGTCAAAGCAACAGACTGAGACCACTGGGAAAATATACTTCTCCTTACTCGATGTTGGGAAATTAAATCATCACTGTGGAACCCAACTATGTTTCTGCAATATTTAGTGACAGATAATGTCAATCTCCAGGTTGAATAAGCAATAACTGATAAGCAATATAGAGCCTTAAGATAGTTTTAACACCAGTTGTCTGCAAACTGAACCCGTGTTTGTATTTATGTACTATTCACTATGCTCTGCAGCGTGATTGCTTTAAAGCTCTTACCAAAGTAAATGTGGATTATGAGCAAATGTTTTAATCTAGAGTCAGTAAATCTCCTAAAAATCTTTTTGCATGGGAAGTACTTCCTAATATGAATGATGATAATAATAATTTGAACCGCCAGTACTAATTCTATAATAAAGGAGAGCTGCCAGCACACTCTTAGTCCCTGAATGGTTATTAATTTATCTTTGAACAAGTAATGACAAGAGAAGAGGAGGAAGCGATGGTGCTGAATTCTGATGGGATTCTTCTTTTATAAGGAACTCAAGTAAAGCTGCTACCTTTTCAGAAAGCCTCTTTTGGTGTCAAAAATAACATCCAAGTAAATGTCACTCCAGAACAAAGATAATTATTATATTAGAGACTTGTATGGCAACAGGCACGCATGATTTAAATTCTAACTACACATAAACAGTTACATACAGCTGAGGACACGCGTTCAGCTGACAAATTATTTGCAAATATTATTCTGTTGACTCAGAGGCGCAAAGTTCAAGGTAGCCTCAGTTCGTAAACAAAGATGGAAAATGTACCTCACACATTTACCCCATGCTGAAAACCCAAGCCATTTAGAAGACGACATCTGGATGTTCAAAAATTAGCATGACGGAATTCAGAGCCCATCAAAACATGCAGCCACGGCTTGGCGTCTAGTAGCTAAGCAACGTACTTCATACATTCAAAACATAGTTGTAAAAGTTGGATCCTCCTGCCAATTGCTGCCACTCTCATTGAAAAGCTAAACTGGAAAAAATCTCTCTTCAGTTCAAAGTGGGACTGTTTTCTCCGGGAAACATCTCTGCTGCTTTTTAATCCTTTAACCCTTTTTGTGTTTACATTCCGAGAGGAGCAAACAGATTCATGTTGACATTTTGAGTGCAAGCATATAAAAATCATGTGGACTCACACATACTTCCTGCAAAGAACATCACGAACACATGTAGCAAGAACTGCAGCCTTGCTCTTATTGAGTCAAATCCTGAAATGTAATGCCAAACAATGTGCGTGTGCACACAGCGAATCATTAAAGCAGATTAAGTTACACTGAATTTCGCTGAGGAGCTAATCCCATAGTTAAACGTGTTAAAATGTAAACCGAGAAAACAGAAGCCTGTGCCTTTTTCTTGCAAAGCATTTACATCCCTAAGTAACAGTGCAAGCAGTATTTGCATCTTAAGAGTGCAAGGAGACCACGGGAACAGTGACATTCCCTTTAGTTTAGGTACTGCTTACATCCAAAAGAAGTAACTCATGCATTGCTCAGGAGTCTTTGAAAGTGGATTACTGATTAAGCAGCACGCTCTTACTCTGGCAGGAGGGCATCCATGCAAAGAATTACAGATAAGCATCTGTAATGCAAATGCACTTTAAATTCACATCCTACCTCAGTCCAAATTAATTTAGTAATTGATGTTAAGAATCATAGTCTGCCACCCTGAGAGTTTTTGAATTGTAATAAATCCCAGGGAAATAAATCGGAATACTGGCAGAGAAAAACACTCTTCAGTGAAAAGTGATGGATTCTGGCCCAGTCTTAAGTAATAAACCATTAGAAAGGATGTTTATAGAAAAAAGCAAGAGCATTCTGATCCAGCCTAGGTAGCCTGCTTTCATTCATATTATAATGATAAAAAAATGAAAGCTTGCAAAATGGATCGATGGGCTTTAAACTTCTAAAAAAGGCTCCTGTTGTACAAGTGATGCCTGACTGACACAGAACCTAATGTTTCAACTATTTACAGCTATAAAAGCAAGCCAGGCGCTTTTTTTCCCCCTTCTGGAGCAACTCCTTCCACAAACCATCCAAAGCATCCTTTTTGGCAGGCTCCTATGATGTAGAAAAGCAGGAGAACTCAAACGAACGGAAAGTCATGCAGTTATTTTTTTCATACTTGGGGAAAGGAAAAAAAGAAAACACCAAACCCAAACCGCTGAAGGGATATTCTTACAGAAGAACTTCATTGCATAAACTCAGCCACATGTCTACTAGACCAATGTCCCTTAACGACCTCTGGCAATGCAATTAATTGACAAGCCGTCAGGGAGCAAGGCACAGCGCTGCACGGGTAAGGTCCAATCCATAGTTGATCAGGACACTCATTTTTCACTTGGGGAACGGGAAAGAGACGGCACCCCCTTACCACCAGCCCAACTCACTCAACTTCTGCAGCTCTATTTACCTGCGGTTTGCTTTTACGTCCTACCCTTGAACCACAAGCGCTACCGGCTTCCAGTGCGGCGGAGCTATTCTTGCTGGAAATAGCATCTCAACGCGCTCAACAAGGAAGTCGCGTGTACTTTTAAGGTGTTCTCCACCATTTTCACTAGCAGGTTTCTTTGGGGGCTGATTTAGGCTAGGAAGCACTGTCAGCCCGTTGCCTGGATCACCTCCCTAGAGAGAGAGGAGCTGTGTGTGAAACATCTCACTGGGAAAGATGGAACAACGTCACCTCTCAAGCAGAGATTAAGTCAAGCGGCCTCAGCCGAGTCCCCCACTCAGGCAAATTACCACCCCTCCACCCCGGCTGGAGGCCCAGCACCGCACTGGCACGAATGACTGTGTACCTGCAGCGGGGATGACCTCGCAGGGGAGGGGGCGCACACCAATGCACACACAGTTTGTTGGGTGTTCAGCCCCTCTTCCATCCCTGGCAGCTGTGCCTGCGCAGGCCGGTCCCCGAGATGGAGCACAACCCGATGGGAAGGCTGAAGGCGTGAGTGGGGAGGCGACCACTGGGCAAAGGAGGGCAGCGCGACTGGAGGGCTGCCAGGGCGGCCTCATCACAGCCCAGACACCCCACGACACATCGCTCAAGGACACCAAGGCGCTGTCAGTCGGGGTGATGCCTACCTCGCGGGTGAAGAGGATGGCAGCGTCATAGTGCTCGTCGTGGTCGTCGNATCGTCGAGGCGGTTGTGCTGGTGTTGCCACTTGCAGAAGTTCTTGAGGGTGGTGGCGGCGTTCCTGTTGACCTCCAGCCCCTTCTCCTTCTCGCCCAGGGCCACCACCTTCACCACAGCCAACCGGACATGGTTCTCCAGGCTGGCGTGGGCATAGAGCCGGGAGGCGATGGAGGACAAAGTGAGCAGGTAGTGCTGCAGCCCCTTCCCGTACTTGCGGACCATGGAGGCGTCGGCCACCAGCAGCAGCTCCACCTGCCGGGCCCGGGAGACGGAGCGACGCCGCCGCCGCCGCCGCCGGCCGTCCT
>VWZZ01002941.1:76342-156246 GCA_013399095.1 Psophia crepitans
TCATTAAGTCCCGGCAAGCTGTCATCTAGTTTGGGCGGACTGTGATTTCCGCCGAGCCCCCGAGGAGGAGAGAGGGCGTGGAAGAGTTAATGCTTGCTTTGACCTTTTGAATGACTTCAGATACTTAGATCATCCCCCCGCTGACTGACACACACGTCCACTCACCCTATCCCCCCGTCTTCCTTCCCCTGCTTCGTGATCCGGCAGGGACGCCACAAAGGGCAGATGTCTGCATTTACTTTTACATCTGCCCTTTCCACCTTAACACAGGCCCGCAGAGCGAGGGGAGATTGGCAGAGAGCTCACTCTCTGCCGAGGAGGGAAGAGATCAAGGGCTGGAAGGCAGCCTGGGCTCCGGGAAGGCGAGCGGAGCGGCACCCCAGAGGAGTCCGACCCCGCTGGCTTCCCTCCCGCTGCCGTTCGCGACCCGGCGTCGCCGGGCGGCTGGCCTTGCCCCGAGCCGGACGCACGGGCAGCAGGAGTGCGCGCCGTCGTGCCTCCGCGTCCCAAGACGGGTGCCGGGAACAGGTGCTCTCTAGCCGCAGAACCCCCGGGGGGATGCAGCTCTCCAGTCTCGTCCCAAGCTGACGGAGGTCAGTCGTCCCAAGGTACTGAACGGCACATTCATTTTGCTGTATCCGCCAGGGAATGATGCACGGGCCAGGGCCGCGCCGGTGGGACGCGCAGAGAGGGCAGAGCAGCACCCACCTCTGCAGCTCCCACAGGGCGCTTTGGGAGCCTAGCACGTCTGTAAAGAACAGATTAACTGACGCCGCAAATGTTTTAAAAATTAATATTCCTATGTAAATGATTATATTAACATAACCCTGAGGTTATGCTTATGAAATTTAACGCACCGAAGTTTTGCAGGTGTTCTTCCCCCCCCTCCCCCCTCATTTTTCTGGAAACAGTGATACCTGCAAACAAAAATTCATTTCTCAACCTCCTGGTATTTCTGTTTCTGCGTTTCAGTATTTTATCATCACCAAAAATTCTTGACTGGAGTCAGTAAATTCCAAAATTAAGAGTTATATATCAGGAAGGTCACATGACATTTTTTGGGCATTGGTCCAGGACTATTCAACATTTTAAAATTTAAACATTTTCTCAGTTACTTCAAACCAGTTATAAAGCTAAGACAGTTGAAAAAAAATTAAAGGGAGGGAGAGGGAAGATGAAAGCATATTTTGATTAAAAAAAGAGCTGGTAATTTGTCTCCCACTTTTTCTTGGATGGCTTTTATTTTTCATTTGAGCCTAGCAGGTATCTGTTCAGCACCAACAATATTTTTACTGACTTCACTGGGACCTGCTCAAGCCCTGGATTTGTGCATATGTCTGGGTCCAAACTCTCAGATACCTCTGGGAGAGGTTCTAAAGATGAGATCTGGGATAAGGAATGTAGTTTGGATAACCGCAGAAATTCTCATTAAATAAGTGTTAGTTTGTCAATGAAAAGGCATATGGTGCACAAGAGGCCAGTGTAATGTTCTTCCATGCTACAGCATAATTCCAACTGCCCCGCCATATAGCTTAGGAAAACAGGAATGCTTAGCTAGGTTGGCGGTAATTAAATGGTGCGTCTCCCTGCCTGTCTCTGGGATTGTCTTTGATTTGCCAAATGACAGGAAAAGTTGGTAAAGCTTCCACAATACCCTGTTCGACTGAGCAAGGATCTAGGCTTTCCAAGAAGGTACAAATTAGCCCGTGCAGATTACCCCATAGATTACGAAGTCTTTCCTATTTACATTTCAAAACTGTAATAACCCAGCAGTGCAATAATGGAAAGATAGGTCAGTCATGCCTCATGCAACAAGAGGAACCCTCTTCTAGCCTGAGCGCCTTGAAGTGCAGGGATAAATCACTTAAACAAAACGTCTTCTTTTTCCTGCCAGCTTTGCCCTCTTAGCCTCTTTTTTACATTTACAGCATTGCCTTTAACCGAGAAAGCCTGTTAGCATGTCCCAAGTTGTGGATGACACTAAATCCTTGCCAAACAGTTCTGACCTGGAAATCTCTAAGCTGACCTTTCCCAGCTGAGAGACAGAGAGCCACAAACCCTCAATTAGCTTTAAGGCGCAACACAAGCTTTGTACACCATGGACCAAATTCAATCCTGATGTAAGAAGACGCAGTCCCCTTGAGTGTCTGGGAGCTGCAAGCTGCTTTCATTAAGGTTATATTTCACCCCCTGGATTTGTCCATGAAACCCTTTGGGAACCTTCAAGTAACAGCCTCAGTAGCTGGGGATTCCTAATTATATAGTATTTTACCCACATAAGAAATATTGCTCTAAGCGTATATTCATATGAAGGAATACCTTGAGAGGCGTGGAGATAGCGACACATTTGCTAATAATTTTTTTCACATGTCCTTCAAGTTGTCTTCTAGGAGGGTCCCGTTTTACATCACTTCTTTTTCAATTCTTAGTCACATTGCTAAGGGTAGAAAACCATGAATCCAAGGTGACGACAAGTTAGTCCTGTGTCTGCCTACAGACCCCTGATAGCAGTCAAGGTCCAGCAGAGATGTCCTGCCCAACACCGCCTGTCTTTCATCATTCACTTAACTCTTGGAAATTAAAAAAAAAATATGTGCGGCTTTTATTGTTCTAGTGTCTGACATTTCTATGTAATTGCACATGGGAGATAGCAATTACTATGGGAGGTGCTAGTTTTTTCTATAAAATTATAGGAAGAACCATTCAAACCCAAGAAAATTGCCTGCTCAACATGTTCTAAAGTAGTATCAACCAAACAACATTTGATAGACTTGTGATCAACACAGGCCTATAGCTGGGAACTGGAGTCAGGCTTGGGTAAGTTCCTATCCAAGAATGTACCTGCAGCAACACACTTCTTATCATGGCACAGCTTTGTCCCTCCTGAGAATCGAAAGCCTCTGTTAACTTTGTCGGACATTTTCAATATGCGTATCAGCAAGATCAAGCTTGGCTGCAGCAGGATGCTCTTCCAACCTTTATCCCCCAATAAATCTATCAGTGATACTTTGCTGCCTCTTAAATCCACCACAGTTTATTGGTCTTGTCAGCAGTTTTAACAATAAAAACATTATGATTATAATGTTCAAGTCTATTAGTTTTAAAGATTTCCTATGGTGATGCATTAAAACCACTGAAGACATTTATTTCTCAAGTGCTCATTATTAAATAAAATACTTATTATAAGTAATTTTGCAAAGAACTCTCGAAGATGAATATTTTTGGTTAGCGTTCTGGAAAGGGCTAGATATACCAGCATTTGGAATAAGTTATACCGCCTTTGACCCCCACCCTAGGACAGCAGCATAGTCAACATTGTCCTTTATTTGGACTGTGTGTTTTTACGTGGCTTGAATGCTATGAAAATCCATTCAGATGGTGACCTCCTGGTGGTTGTTTTGACTGACCCTAACTTGCTGATATTGAAATGGGTTTGTGGTTGATAAATAAACCATCATCACCATTATTGGTGTATTCTTCCTGCCAGTCCTACCAATTGCATTGGGAACTGAGTGCTTCTGGAAACTGAGCTAACTTCTTCATCCTTCTCATATTGCATGTGGCAAAGGCAGTGGTGGGAAGCTTGCATGTTCTCTCATTTCCGTGGCTGGCATTTCCTCCACGCACAGCTGGCACTTCTAAGGAGTCCAGTCCAAAGTTTTTGTAGGTCCTAAATTATTTATGTAATGGTCAAGTAACGTGTACCTCAGAAAAACAATTTAAAAATATTTTCACAATGAAGACACAGGCGTGTTCCTTAGTGTGTAAGTTCCTAGATGGCATTAGTCAGGTTGTACCTTTGCGCCCCTCACAAGCCATCGCTGCATATGACCACCACCCGCAGTTGTTGTAATTGGCCAGGTTTAGAATTAAAGCAGTCGTATTTGGTAAGAAATGTTAGGTCTTTTTGGTGTGAAGCACTGCAGCTTTAAGGCAAAATGTTTTACTTGCTTCTTTATGGTCAATGACATCTTCTTCAACTACAGCCATGTGGGAGCGAAGGAGACGCCTTTGGCTTGGGGTTTATGTTTTTATAAGTGGTATGTGTAAGTAATGTATCGAGTATATAAGAGCTCCAGCAGGCTGAAAATTTTACATTTGACATCAGCTTCATTTTTCTGTGAGAGTTAAGGAGACAGCCGTAAGGGGTATAGCGTTAAAACTGGGTTGGGCACCGGTTAAAGAGCTGTATTGTTTTAGTGTAACAACACAAGAATATTGTGAATTTGTGGGTACCATATCAAATTAAAATTGGAAACTGTCTGAGGCCTGGCTAGAAATCAAATTGTTAGGGTATCCACTTGTGGAGGAGGAAAAAGAGATTTTTGCAAGATTAATCATACATAAAAATATATCACATGATAAAAGTATACCTCTTGCCTGCATAGCGGGATCCAGAGGAGGGGTGAGTTACTGATCAAAAGAAGCTATGACATTGTCCAGTCACGAGGAAAAGGAGGCACAAATGACAAATTACATTTCCTAGGTATTGACCTAGAGAATAGACCGGAATGGGGTCCTCACCTTCCTACAACTGTTGCGAGAAATGAACTCACATAAACCATAACATAAGTGAATAATTGTGACCATTGAACCTCCTATGAATTTTGTTTAAAAACACATGTTGGGTGGAGGCAGTGCTCTGCAGGAAGTATCAGATGTTTGTAAAGTAAGTATCAGACCCGTATCCTTTTTTTTTTTTTCTGAACGGCAGCAAGATAATCAGAGGAAGGGTAAGATGTTAAACTTTCCTTATAAAAAATGACACTTGTTATAAAAATACATTTTAAGAGTGCAAGATATGCACATGATGTATTCTACAGCTGTTCTTTCAGAAGACTGGAAGGCCTGAAAAACTCTGGAGTCTAGTTTGTATGAGGAGCAGCAGACATTTAATTAATCTCAGTCCTAGAATTTTACAGCCAATATGTGGTCTCTGAACATCTCTGCTCTAGTTAGCAGAACATCTGTAGTAGAAAAACAGAACTTGAATCAATCCAAGTATTCTCGTACCCCTTCAAATCTTACTGCCTTTTACCATTATTTCTTTAAATATTTTTCCAAAGATTTGTATGTTCGGCTTCTCCCTGTCCTCCCAGCTCCATTTGTGAATTTAGCCTTTCAGCCAGCTATGTGCCTTAAAATTTTTAATGAGCCATGTCTAAACAAAAGCTAATTCAATACTGATTTAGCAGGCAAATAGCCTCTCCTCACTTCTACCCAAATCTTGGTTGTTCTTTTTTGCACATGGGCTGGATATATGTTCTTGCTTATATTCTGAAATACTGGGGTAATTCTAATAAAAGAAATGCCTGAAATGTTCTCTTTTTTTTTTTTCTTCATTTTTCAGTCAAGTTTTCAGTTGATGCAAATTGGGATAGTTCCATGTGGGCAAACTGTTAGAGGCATAGCTTTATGAATTTACACATCTATAAATGATATTCCAGTACTGTAGGTGGAATATCTTTTTCCATGTCATTTGAGGCATAAACCAGAAAATGTACTTCCCTAGACTTCAAAGTTAAAACTGTAAGAGTGATTAAAGAGAAATTTAAAACAAACATTCACTTGCCAGATCTCACCTGGCATTAATACACACGCTGCACCACTTAAGATATCAAGTTCTGTTTGCCGCGTGCACAGATTTTTCCATCTGAATCCTGGTTGCCCTGCAACTTTGCAGGCCCTCGGAGGCAGGAGCTGGGCAGGAGCTGGGGGGAGCGCTGTCAGGCGGCACCACTGGCTGGCACAAAGCTTCAGCTGGCTTGTCCTCACTGAAATGGACATCTCTGCCATGAAAGGGAAATGTGGAGGCTCCGCAACTTGCTTTCCCCACAGATACTTCTGTAACATCAGTCCACAAGTAGGATCATTTTGTGAGCACTTCTTTGTCTTGTACGTTGTCTGACAAGGCACGCAGGTGTGCACAGGGTGCATCCAGGGCAGGATCATGAATGTGCTTTTGGAGTGACTCTCCCTATCGTCTCCACTTTTTGTGCTTTGGTTTGTGCCAAGGGCACGGAGCACACAAACCAGATTCCTTTGGGATGAGATTAAACCAGAAGTTCCCTGAGCATACAAGGCACAGGACTAGACTACAGCTAGACCAAATAAATCCACCTAAAGGCATACTGAGTGGATGTCACGTCCTCGGCACCAACTGTTCTGCTGTCCAGATCTCCTCCTATCCAGCTGCACTACTTAGACACGGTACTGAAGGACATGGTTTAGTGGTTAATAGGTGATGGGGGGACAGTTGGACTGGATGATCCTTGAGGTCTCTTCCAACCTTCATGATTCTATTCTATTCTATTCTATTCTATTCTATTCTATTCTATTCTATTCTATTCTATTCTATTCTACTGCCTAGAGCATACAGTCCTGCCAAAACTGTTGAGGAACATCAGGACACAAACAGGCTGCAGTGTCAGCTGGAAGCTACACAATACTCCGTTTCAGATGCAAATGTTTTAGACACTTTTTCAGGTCAGGATGTTGCATGAAGAAATGATGAGAGAACGCATACGTAAGACAGGGAGGTAGCTTTCTGAATATATTTTACTGTCTTTAACAGTGGAAAGCATACATTTTAATGATTAGCACATATCTTGTAATGCATCCGCTCCCATCAAAAGGGCCGGGAGGTCCATGCAGCATTTAAATGCTATGTAGTCTTACTTTAAGGACTTAAATGGGTCTCAAATGGTGCATAAGGCTTATGCTGGCCTTGGGCATAAGGGCACAATTCACCCTGAAAGAAGAGACCAAACATAAGTCTCATCACAGCTGCAATATTCATTTCTGGAATGCACCCAGCAGGTCTTATCCAAGCCACTACAGACAGGCAGTTTGAGTTTTTCCAGTTCCTAATGATTACACAGTATCCTGGATTCAGTTGGACAATTTCCACCGAGAGTGAAACTCTTTGTATTTAATATCCCCCTAAAATAAAAGTGGTATAAGAGAAGGGCCTCAGTCTTTTTCTTCTTTTATTGCTGTTGTTGAAAAGGTTTTGCCCACAGGGATTGGAGCACTGGGCAAAACTACAAAATATGCAGTACATCCTGTTACACCAAAGTAGGCAGATCCTCTCCTGTAACAACCAGACTGGTACAATGGAAGACTTTGTCTAGTTTTCCTGACCATACGGTACTATAGCGTGCATGGTATTTCATTATGGTTTCCATTTCAGGAAGTGAAGTGGTGGAAATCACTAAGTATCATGACTCCATTTTCACCATTGTTCCGGGAGGGGGTGTGTTTAAAAGGAATGGGTAAATTTCCCTGGAGCTCTATTACATGATACTGCGATGTACCACAGGAAATTATTTCCCTCTTTACTGGACACCCAGAATATTGTCAAATATGAGTCTTGAAAATCTTCAACAGCCATGTTGCAAAGAAATTCGCAAAGAAATCAACAAATGCAGTGCCTAGCAGATATAACGTATGGACAGAGCAGAGAATAACTTCATCTTAAGTCAATCTGAACAACTTGTCCTTTTGAAATCCATCTACCATGATCTTCAGCAGTAGAAAAACCAGAGCAGGTCCACTAGACCAGTAGACACTACCTCCACTATACATCATGCTACAAAATGCCATTCCTATCTCTTGTGACCTGGGACAGATTTACAAAGCATTATACAAAACATGTGCACCCATGGAGGCAGCCTGCCTTTCAAGGTGTTAGGAGAACAGGGCAGGAAACCTCTAAATAAATTCAAACTTTTGCTCTCCTATGTAGTCTGAGTTACAGAGATTTCATCATAGCCTCAAGGCTTTTTCCCAAATTACCTACCCTCTCCCAGAACCCTTCTGCTTCTCTGCTCCCTTCTCCGTAATATTTTCAGATTCTTTTTCTCCCAAGAGGACATTTTGAAATGTGCTTGTCATGGTCCAGATCATAACCACACCAGGCAACCTTCTTTCCTCCCTGATGTTTACTGGGTTTTATAATCTCCAATATGAACTGAAAAATGTGTGTACTCAAGCCCTCGCCAACGAACAGCATGACTTTCCATGGTTCGTAAAAACTCACCCATCCCCTGTGTAGGAAAACTGTTCTCCTTCGCACAGAGCAGGAGTTCAATGCTTCAAAACACGGAAACCATATGGTGACATGTTTTAAAAGAAAACATAACAAAGCAGTGTCCCACCCATGTCTCTTCCTAACAAAACCCGACCTTTTTCATCCTGGAAAATTGACCAGCGCTGTCGCCTGGTCTACCACAAGATTCCTGCTGCTGTTGTGTGAGGAAGCATGAGCGTTAGCACTGTGTTTGTGTTTGGCGGCTGTTAAGTCAGCCTGTTGTCATTCTTGCCACCTTCTTCTTTGGTCACTGACTTACACCCAAGGCAGGGGGAAGGCAGAGGACATTAAGGGGTAGTTTGTGCTCAAGCGTCTTCCCCTACTGCGCCTGGGAAGCTCTCAAACCTGAGCCTCCAGGCATACATGCAGGACTGTGCACATGAAGTTTGGAGTCAATGTATGTTTGGGCTCAAGGAGGGCCATGTGTTCACACCCAAAATCCTCAGCTTGACACATTTGACTCATTAAAATCAAGATTTTGATATTTCCAGGAAAGAAATGACAGCCTTTGACAAGGTGTTCCAACGCTTATTAACCTTAACTGTTAAAAAGTTGCATCTGACTTCTAATCGGAATTCACTTAGCCGCAGTGCCCAGCCATCACACCTTGTTAAACTTTTGCCTGCTACTCTGAAGTATCTGCTACTTCTTTTTCCTAGTTAGTAAAATTATAGGTAATAGCCATGTCATTCTAACATTTTCTTTAGGAGGCTAAAGCATAATAAGGACCTTGTGCCTATGCAAAGATTTCTTTTTCAATATTTCAGTCATTCTCAGGGTCGTTGTCTTAGCCTCCTTCAATATATCAAAATTCTGTGGATATTGCAGCTGGACAAAGCAATGCTGCTCATGCCAGTGTAAAATACTCATACAACTTGACTTGCCATAACTCTGTTGGGCAGAGCACCACACCAGGAACTCATGTTAGCTGATTAACAGCCACAGCTTCTCCCTTTGGTTTTGCAGAGTCCCAGCTTCTCTGGAGAGAATGTTCCTCTTCTCAGGTCAATGGCTTACAGTCTTTGTTTCCAGATGTACTGCTCTGCTCAATACTTGTTCTTCAGGACCCTACATTCTTCATTTCAATGTCTGTTTTAAAGCTTAGACTGGCTCCCAAACTTATTTTATGTGTATTTCCAAGTCATTGATAAAAATATTAAATGTGTTGTGCCAAGAATTGTGTTCTGTGGTATGCAGCAGCAAAGTCTTGCTTGATAATAAGTGCTTCTTTAGAATCGCGCGCTGAAGTCTATCAGTTTCCAATACAGTCAACGTTTGCTGCATATTTTCTATGCTTAGGGAAATCCACATGAACCACACTGAGCAACTACACTGTAATAAGTCTGAATAATAGTCCTCTGTCATACAGTCACTTTCTTCTTCTCATCCTTTGCCTGGTGGAGCATTTGTCATTCAGGCCCAGGGCTGCTGTCTAGAACATCACCGTTGGAGTCCCACAAAGTGAAGTCAGGCTTCCTGAGTGGCACTGACAAAGACATGGCCTCGCTCCAGCTACGTTTTGTCTGCTCGTACACTTTTCTACTTACAGGGCTCAGGTAGCACCTCCCTCCTGTACTTCACAGAGACATAAACCCCCTTGCCCTTTCCTGTTGCGTCTTCTGAAGAGCTCTTCTTGGTAAGTTCCCATTGCAGGTATTTTTGGTCTTACTTAGAACATTTGTCTACACTTTTGTGTCGTCTTTAACTCATCACTCCGTTCATTAGTCCAGTTCAGACCAATTTTTAGTGAAAAGCAATATAGCAGTCTCACTGTTGGGTTTTAAGTATTAAGAAGAAAACATTTAGTGGGTGAAGAAAATCTGCATATCCTTGACAAAAGGCCTTCATGCACATCACTGTGCATATGCTGTACTTTTCCTTGGAAGTAAAGGCTGAGTGAGGCCCTATATTCTGCTGTGGTTTTCTTTTTTTAATCTGTATGTTCATTTACAGTGATACAGAGTAGTCCCCATTATAACTAGCTAAAAAATTGTGATGCAGCGAGTCTTGCTCCCGGTTTGCACATGTGGAAATTAATGACTGCACAAAATGCAAGGCAGTGGCGTATCAGACTGTCTGTTCTCTGCAGTATAACTCTCGTGGACCTTTCTCCTCTCTCATTTGGCTAAACCTGTTTTAACAAGCACCTGGAATGGTTCAGCTCAGCAGTTCCTGCTGTTCCTGCTCAGTAAACCCAGAGTGACTCCTTTACATATTTCTCTTGAAGCAGCGACTTGCATGGGGCAGAGGCAAAATTCCAAAACAAAGCAAGCCGAGGCTGTGGGTCTGTGAAAGCCACATGGAGTTGGAGCTCCGATGGCTTTCATTATGTTGTGGTGCGAGTACCCTGCGTTCACATGGCCTGATGAATTTTAGCAAGCTCTGCCATTATTTTGAGCTTTAGACTCTTTCTGCAGATTTGAAGGGACTCTGTGTGCGTGTATATTTGCCTGCACAAGGTGGGGATTTTATTTCTGAGTGTTGGAAAGCACAATACACTCATTCTCCAGCCTCTTACACTTTGCTGAGCTACCCGGGAAACACTAGGAGAGTTACTGGTCAATAGCTCTTATAGTAAAAGTTAGTAACGTTTCCCAGTAGTAAATGTTGTGGGAAAGACATGAATTCCTTTCAAGTTCTGAATCAGATTCTTTTTTTCCTTCAACCCATTCCTCAGATCTGGGGAATTCCAAAAAGAAGGGTTTTCATACTGAAACCAAACCCATCTATATCGTTAATGGAACTGTCAAACTGCTGTTTTTACAATGTGTGATTCAGAGAGCTCAGCCACCCACACGCTAACTGTAACCACAAGAGGCAACACTTCAGAGCATCCTATCTGAGAATCCATCTATACGGACATTTCAGACAGACCTGAGGCTCCTTTGCTTATGCTTCGAACTGCCTGGATGTGAGCCAGCTCTAATTTAGAAGTCCTGCAGACATGTTACCTTAGTTCTGTGTTTGAGGTAATATCAAAGCCCTTGCAATCATCTGGGTTGAGATAATGCCTTGTAGGTAAACCTCAGTCCTCAGGTGATTCAGAGCTGTGTTGCCTCCATGGATGTCAGAGGAATTTTGCCTCAGAAGAAAAACATGCAAGGGAGTACGTGTTTTTCTGTTTTCTGCTACGCATGTGGCAAAACTATTGCTCTTGCCCAACAGATTTTCATGCAGAACCGACGCTTAGTCTACAGCCAGTTTCAGGGAGCCTCTTTGCACCCAGCAGCATCCCCTGTGAACATGAAGCAGCTCACTAAGAACCCCCACCCCCACCCTGTCTTTCTCTCCCTTCCTTTCTACCCACACAGGCCTGGCCAAAATCCAGTCCTCAGCCGAAGCCTGTAGGACTCCTCTCCTAGCACACATACTTTACAGATAAAAAGACCGAGACTTGCATCAGAAGAAAAACAACCAGAAACCCCCTGCCCGCAGTCACGTGTCCCACCCAGAAGCGGTATCAAGGGCTCTTGGCTCTCCGTCTCGGCAGACGAGTTTGCACCTGAATCATTTGGAAGCAAAATCTTTTCAGGAAAAAGGCATCCGGTCCAAAATATAGTATCAACTCCTTTGTTTAGTTTAGCTGAATCCCATGGTTTTGCATTTTCATCCCTCAATCCTCTCTACCAGAGAAACAAATCTCCGGTAATTTGAACACATGTATGCTCTTCGCTAACTCCCAACACCGTAACTTGTTCCATATTCTCAGTACCATTTGCATTAAGCAGTTCTGCCATGTTTCCTCCTTGCTCCAAATACAGAGAAACAGATGGGTAAACAAAGCAAAGCACAGCTATGTCTCACTGCACTTGATTTCTTGTTTGAAATCTGTGCAAACTTTGGGACTAATTAGGTCATTTTAAAATAAGGGAAATTCCTGTAAATCCTTTTTTTTTTTTCACTTCTCCAAACAAAATAGAAGCATTTTGGATTACAGCATGTAAACTGATGTGGAGATAAGATAGGCTTTGTTTTGTTTGAGACTCAGAAAGGTATTTTGGTAAAGTTCCTTGTTGTTGTCAGCCTACTGAAATGCAATTTAAAATTATTTACCAGCTTTTTTCACAACACTTTTACAGAAGTAGGATGAAAGCACTAATAGGAAATCTTTCTATGGGGCGTTTGCTGAATGATTATGAAAATTTTGTTCCTCTTAAAAAACCGTGCACAATAACCTTTCTGCTGTTTTGTGTTTTTTTTTCTGAAAAGTCAGACCCATGGATGACTCTGTCTTTTACATTATGTTGATACTGTCTGTACCTTTGAAAAACCCACCCAAAAAGGAAAATAGAAATGATGAAACCTCTCTTTTGTAAAAGGGTATACTCCAAAAGGTTGTTAGGTAGTGTTTTGGTCTGGGGCTGAGACAACTGGTATTTACTGACTCAGGAGACAGTGCTTAATTATTGTTAACAGTATCTAGTGACTGTCAATGTTCAACCTGTATTTGCTTTGCTTTCTGTTTTGCCTCTAACTGCCTCCCCTAAAGAAAGCAAGAAAACCCTTCTGAAAGGCTGGTAGATATTTTTGCAAAACCTTTGCAAAAAGGCTGGAATATCTTTGTGACCTTTCAGTGTGTTCATTACACTCTGCGCTTTCCAGCTCTCCTACCTTCAACTGGCAGCCGCTTTCTTAAAATGTCACTAACAGACTCTGGATTCCCTTCTCTCTCCATCGCAGCCATATAGCGTCCTGTGCTTGCGCAGCGCAAGTTATGTGGGCTCCTGCTGCCCTGGCTGTGTGGGTCAAACAGTTCTCTTCACCACGTTCCCATGTCCAAGAAGCTGTTAGCTTCCAGCAGCAGCCCCCAGGGAAGCACGTGTTTGACTTACTGCTCTGCCTGGAAGCCCTTCACTGCCACAGAGCTGTGAAGGGAGCTGGGATGAGATGGGACCTACTGGTTGTTGGAAAGCAGGAAACCAATTGCTGAAAAATATCTTCACAAAACAAAGAAGTTGCCATCAGCTTAATGGCTACAGGTTATTTGTTTTTTTTTTCAAGGGCTGGGACATTTTGTTTGCGTGACAACCATAAAAGTTCCTCAGTTAAAAATAAATACAGATTTGATACCTGGAAAGGCTAATTTCTGCTTTCAGAGATTTAAGAGACTGCAACTCTTCAGAGGTTTTCTGGAAACCAGACAACTCTCCAAGCTGAAGGCCCACAGCAAAGGCATCTGGAAATATCCAGTGCCTCTTGTATATGCATAAAAATCTGTAGACATTCTGGTTTTAGCACTACGCTTGGTAAATAAGCATTTTCAAAAGCTAGTTTTTTATACCTTGCCACTGCTATGCTTTTTTTATGGCAAATTTCTCTACTCCTCCTCTGGTCACCAAGTAATCACAGCAGGAAGATACACAGATTCAGGAGATAAACATGAAATCAAGCTAATAACAGGTGAAATTCTTCATAATGGGAAGGCGAGGAGCCTGGATGGCATCTACTTCTCCAAGGTCCTCTTTATCAGAGGATTTGAGGCTCTCTCAGTCATTTGCTGCATGACACTACAGCACGGGGAAGTTCATTTTACTCTTCTTTCCAGGCCAAGCAGTTGAGAAGGGCTGATATGGTAACATCAGGTGGTGTGGCTGGAGTCATGCGGAGAGCCTGGGCTGGAGGAAAAAACCCCTGGAGCACAGGCAAGCCCTGTAACAAGGCGGTTTTAATTTCAACAGGGACAGAAAGTCACCTCTGTGAGTAGCCAAGGATGAATATATGAGACTGACCTGGGAACACAGTGACCTCGATATAATAAGTTGTTTCCTCTGAGACCTACCGACAGCCTGTAAAACAGAAGACTGGGCTGTGGTCCTGGACAGTCAGCAGAGAAGGGGCCAACACTGATGCCTCTAAGGGTCTTCTGGCCCCCTCATTAACCACTGACTGAATCCTCCCGTTCCTTCATACTGCTCAGGGCCTTGTCCTTCTGTTGTTGTACCATGCTTGGAGTCAGGTTTTCAGCCCTTTGGCTTGCAGATTCACAGGTGATCAAAGTACACATGAAGAAGTGAACAGGCAGGCTGGCGTCATGTCAGCAGCACATCCTGGCTGCACCACAGTACGCTGAGGGGCCTTGAAATTGAGCTAAATGAGAAACCTTTCAGATCTCAGATTTTATTTTCTGAGAGTAATTGGCTGGCGGGTCGTGCCCAAAGAGTTATAGTTAATGGAGTTACATCAGGCTGGCGGCCAGTCACTAGTGAGGTGCCCCAGGGCTCCATTTTGGGGCCAGTTCTTTTTAACATTTTCATAAACTACTCGAACGTAGGACTAGAAGGAATTGTGAGCAAGTTTGCAGAGGGAGGAGCTGTGGACTCCATTGAGGGTTGTGAGGCCTTGTAGAGAGACCTGGACAAATTAGAAAACTGGGCAATCACCAACGACTTGAAGTTTAACAAGAGCAAGTGCCGGGTTCTGCACCTGGGTAGGGGCAGCCCTGGCTGTACATACAGACTGGGGGATGAGGTGCTGGAGAGCAGCCACGCTGAAACGGATCTGGGGGAGTCTTGGTTGACACCAAGATGAACATGAGCCAACAGTGTGCCCAGACTGCCAGGAAGGCCAACCGTATCCTGGGGTGCATCAAGCACAGCATTGCCTGCAGGTCTAGGAAGGTGATTGTCCCACTCTACACTGCGCTGGTGCAGCCTCACCTTGAGCGCTGGGTGCAGTTTTGGGTGCCACAGTACAAGAAGGACGTAAAGCTACTGGAGAGTGTCTGAAGGAGGGCAACTAAGATGGTGAAGGATCTAGAGGGGAAGGTGCATGAGGAGAGGCTGAAGTCTCTTGATTTGTTCAGTCTAAAGAAGAGAAGGCTGAGAGGAGACCTCATTGCAGCCTGTGGCGTCCTCACAAGGGGGAGCGAAGGGGCAGATGCTGATCTCCTCTCTCTGGTGACCAGTGATAGAACCCGTGGGAACAGCATGAAGCTGTGACAAGGGGAGGTTTAGGTTAGATATCAGGAAAAGGCTCTTCACCCAGAGGGTGGTGGGGCCCTGGAAGAGGCTCCCCAGGGAGGTGATTGCAGTACGGAGCTTGACTGAGTTCAAGAAGCATCTGGACGATGCTCTCAGTCATCTGCTCTGATTGGGCTGGTCCTGTGTGGAGCCACAAGTTGGACTCGGTGATCCTTATGGGTCCCTTCCAACTCATGATATTCCATGACTCTATGATTCTATGATTTTAGTTCTTGGGCTTATTTGGGATGAGTTGAATATGGCAGACCCTTATCCAAATTCCATAAGCATCTAAACTTGCAATGAGCTGGAGTTGGAGTACCTACAAATTACCTATATGAGAGTTTTGGGAAAATAGCAGAAAAACCTTCTCTGCAGGTTCTTACACTGATATTACAGATAAATGCCTGAGGCCTTTCTGGAAATCCTAAGTGCCATTGAAAATCACTGAGAAATGGCTATGGAGTTTTCTAAAACCCCACATAATTTATGAGTACTTTTAGTAATCCCTCAGAATGGTATGCTTTGAAAATCCCAGCAATGTGGATTTATCATTCCAAATCAGGGATGACTGTGGAAAAACTCTGAAAAGGTATGCCTTTTTAGTTGTCTGGGAAGACCTCAGTTTTATCTTCTTCTGCATCTCTACCTCAATTTGTTCTCAAATCTTTGAACAAAAGAACTCTTTGGTACCCAACAAATTCAAGAACTGTTTTCTTACATATGAAATTACATGTCGGAAAGCATGTACCTCTTGAATCTAGTAATATTATCGCTATGATACTGGAAAGGTTCTATTGCATGCATGTGATATTAGTACTATGCTGACAGACCTACAGCTTTTCCCTAATAACAGTACTTGAAAAAGTAAGATTTCACTAAGCATTAATTTTACTGGATACGATTTTATTTTTATCATTCTGTTTGCCTAAACAAAAGCAAACTTGCCTTGCATAATTTTTCCTTTACTGATGTTAGTTGTACAAATATTTACTGACTCACTGAAGCCAGAGTTTCAGCTAAAATAGTTTTTATCCAGCTAAATAAGGTAATTTAAATGGTCATATACCATTAAAAAGAAGAATTTTAACATACTTCAAAACATAAGTTTTACTTTTGGTGAAAGGGAGGGTAATTTGGTACATTAAGTCTTGAACTCTGCTTTATTTTATAGTGCAGTAAATAAAATAATTTTGCTACCTATCAAGTCAAACCCAATTAAAATGTCACTGGTATATGAACAGCCTTCTCAGAACCACATTCTACTGGTTTTGTTCAGGGTAAAAGGATGAGTAAAATCTCTCTAAAGGGTGTTTTATCTGGGCTGACATTGCAAATGAGTGTTGTGGGGTTTTTTTTCCTTTGTTTATTTGTTTTGCTGGAGGTGTGGACTTGTATCCAGGTTCCCAAATAATGCAAAAATACAATCTCATCAGTGAAAAGATGCACAGTGTACAGCAGGTTTTGTTTTAACAACAAGCAACCAGGGAAACTGGAGGAAATCCATCCTACAGGAGGAAGGGGTAAGGGAGGCACCCGTTGTGCAGGCTGGCTGAGAGGCCATGAGCATAATGTAAGCTCTATTTGTAAGGATTTTTTTCTCGTCTTCCCTCATTTCAGCTTTGGTTTAAAAGTAAAATAAAAAGGTATAATGCCATTAGTCACAGCTTTGTTAGAAAGAAACCAGCACTAAATCTTTCTTCCTCCTAGGTCCTGCTTTATATTTTGGTGATGTGAAAAATGGGACCTGAATGCAAATGTGCCCATTGCTTATTCTGACCTTTTTTTCTATTTTTCTCTAAATTTTTAGTTTAAACATAGCACTGATTGTTTTTAAGGCCATGATTGATGAGAGCAGCCCATGTCCTTGGTAAAACCAGGAATGCCTCCTTGACATTTTCCCAGTCTGCACCAGGTACAATAATCCCTGAACTGCAGAGGGGTCATCCAGGTGACCTCAGTGGTTTTGAGCTGAGACCCAAGGTGTCTGGTGGAAAGTGCAGAAGAGAGTATCTGAATCACATTCCTCTTTAGTGTCTACTTTATAGAGGAAGGAACTGCTTAGTGGGCCTTTCTACTTCAGGTCTCGGTTCTCAACCATTTCATCATCCATGAAAGGGAGGAAAGTTATGAAGAGTCTCTAACTGCTGTTTTCAAAAGAAGTGCCTTTCTAATGCCTCTGCACTAGAAGCATCTGTTCCTATTTATGAAGTTTTCCATATACACGAGGATATCACACATTTTCTTTCTGGAGAGCTTGTTCCCGATTTAAAAAAAAACCCAAAACCAAAACCCAACACGTCTCCTGGGCGAGGCACTGTCACCCAGGCTGGCCCCAGTTCAGCAAAGCACTCAAGTGCATCCATAAGGCCCGTTCACTCCAGTGGGCCATGAAGCCTGGACTTACATTGGACTTTCTGTAACAGCTGCCAAAAACTGCCTCCCCCACAATGATGCAGGGAGAAACCTGATTAAAGCTGATGTAAGAGACTACTAGGGAAAGCCAAGTGCTCTGTACAACAACAAGTTTTATTGATCTCATAAAACTCAGGAACTCTTCCGTTAGCCAGCCACCTATTTTTGACTGCCATATACAAACAACTCATCTACTATTAACATATCTAAAGACATAGAACACTCTTGCAGCAAGTCCCAACATTCAAAATACACCATAAAAGAAACATTAGTACTCTCCCCACTTGTACAGCTATATAAACCGTGTCTCTAATTTGGATGCATCTAAGACCATTTAGGTTGCCAAAGGTTACTCTGGATGCTGATTGCCTGGTGCTGTTGCACCACACAGAAGAGGTAGCAAGGTTGGAGAACCTCTGCAAGTGGTTACGGTGCTCACTTCAACCCTGAAACACCATGAAAAACTCTCCTTTCTCCATCGCCACTGACCACCCTTACATAGCTCCCTAGCAGTTGAGCAGGGAATGAGGCACTGCAGTTTTTAAAGTTGAGCTGCTTCTTGGAGAGTATTCAGGCATGTGAGGTTTCCAAGTTGGCAGTATGCAGAAAAACAAGGCTGTAGTAGAAAATGACCTAGGATGGTGGCAAGAAAAAGGATGAAGTAGGGAAGTCTCGTTTTGGTATGTCACCCATTCAATCCACTATTATTACTTGTATAGTTGTATTTATTAATTTATGGAGTAACTCAAATTTGTTTCATTGCTCTTGACCGGCTTATGCATGGGGCTAGCTAGTTCCTTGCACTGACAGGTTTCGACTTCAGCTGAAATCAGATACTAGAGGAAATGAATTGGATTTATGTGTGTGTAGAAGGGTTGCTCAGGCAGGATCTATGTTTATTAAAGCACTGTCTGGCAATTCTCATAGGGTGTCTTTATAACTTGTAAACCTTTAATGCAAAAGGAGATTCAAAATACAATCAAGAATACAACGGGGTTTACAGGTTCATGCAGT
Organism: Psophia crepitans; assembly: GCA_013399095.1. Classification (NCBI taxonomy): domain Eukaryota; kingdom Metazoa; phylum Chordata; class Aves; order Gruiformes; family Psophiidae; genus Psophia; species Psophia crepitans. Next base: position 94,823 of record VWZZ01002941.1, read on the forward strand.
TATCCATCTCCAATCCCATAATCCATCCTTATGTGGTGACTTGCATGATCCTGGCCTGATTCTACAACCCTATTCATATGGAAATACATATGTTCATATGAATAATTGTTTAAAATCAATGCTATTTTATTACATGGTTTATGCATTTCAGAATCAGACCTTCTGAGAAAAAGACGGTATTGTTTGCAGACAAAATACTCAAGAGAGCAAAGTATTACTAATGCTCAAATGACCGCATGGGAGACTATGTATGAATTTCTTTCATATGGGAAAAACAGTGCAAATATAATAATTTTAAGGTGAGATGAGAATACTTTAAAAAAAATGTTCTCTTGAACTTAGAGGCATAAAAATAAGCCTTGAAGAGGGGTGAAGTGGTCATCTAGTCCATGTCTCTGTTGAGGACTGGCTTGTAATGACAAAGAATGAAAGGAAAATTAACTTTGGTGTTAATTAAGTTTATTAACATAAAATACACTTTTACTAGTTGGTGATTAGTTCTGACATTCTTAGCAGAAAAAGACAGCTCTGTTACTTTATGGCGGATAACGGATGATGTCATCAGCAAGTGATTTCTTTGAATACTTGGGTTTTTTCAATGTATACAATGCTTTCCTGTTTTTGAACCACAGATAATTTTTGTTGACTGGGTATCCTAGTACGGAAAACTTATAATGGGCAGGTAATTGTATCTTCATTTGCTTCATTTGAGTTTAATTGCTACTACTTATTCTACTAAAAAAGATATTCTTTGAACATGTTAGACTCCCTTGCTCAGCAATGTTATGTTGTTCAGAGCAGATAATTTATGAGCAAACACAGATTACATTTGGGATGAAAAAACTATAAATCTGTAGTATCTAATACCATGGCTTTATTGAAGAGAAAGTAATTTGGAATTAGTAACCTTAAATACAAATTTGTCTCTGATACCAATAAAACCTTTTCCCTAGGAAGAGCTTATTTTACGGCAATCAGCATCTCTTCTGAGCCTGGAAAGAAAAACAGTTTCTCACTCCCACTAAACTGAATTCCAAAACACAGAATTTTCGTCTTCCCACCAGTGCTGATCCAGTCTCTGGAATAAATTAAACCATAGAAGCTTTAACTGGGGAGGACTCACAGTGCCTAAGCCTGCTTAGTGAATTGCTTGAAACAACAGATTCTTGGCACCAAAAATTATTTGAGATGCTTTTTCCACTGTAAAAAGGATTAATAATAACCAAATATCACTAGTTAATTTCTCCAGAGTCCTTAAAGGGTGGAAACAGTGTGTAGATGAGGTAGAACCCTTCACTACTCTGAGTATTCAAGACCCTGCTGGGTACTCATAGCCTTTGAAATGTCTGCTTTTAATTATGCACACTGCCTTTCTGCCAGATAGCAGGTGGAATAGCTTTCAGTTCAAGTGGGAGCTAATATAAACTCCTCTCAGCAAAGTCTTTTCAAGAGGATTCTCTTTCAGGGCTGCCTGTATCAAGCTGAGACTCTAGGCGCGTGCAAACGAATATTCTCCTTTCAGTTAACGGCACAAGAGGTAAGGTCTTCTCTTACGTACTGATAAAATTCAGTAACACCTGAACTTCCCCTGCTCCTCCGTTACCTGTCTGCTAGCCAGCTGTGTGGCTGCGCTGCACTTTGGTGAAATAACACTATCTCTTTGTATCCAGCCCGGCATAACTAATGTGGACCTGCCGTTTGTTCTCATTCAGTCTCACCTTAAATTGAATTTGTCAGGGAAACTTTTACCTTCTTTACACCAAATTTTTCCAGGTTTTCCCTGCATCGTCTATGGACAGAATGAACACAGCTGCATACGCAGGCATGACTGAAAGTCAGGCATTCAAACTCCCTATTTCATTACAAGTTTGCATGTGCCAAAGGGCTTTTGTGCACAAGCTACTTGATGACAGACATAAAGAGGTAGAGGTTTGAAAATTCCTGGAGATATTGTTACACTATACCAAGAATATCTGTCAAGAATCAGGAGAAATTCTACAGACTCAGAGTCTGATCCTCCAAAATTACTTGCAGCACTTTGGTAAAGTGTAGTTAAAGAAGACACAGCTGATTACAGCCTAAAAGAACATTAAGTTTTTAAAGTCCCGATTCAAGAAAAGGCAGGCCCTAAGTATGTGTCTAATTGCTTTGCTGAATAAGTGTAAATTGAAAAAACAACCTAGCCAAATGAAAGAAAACCTAATAGCCCCAACCACCCATAAGTCTCTCATCTTCTTGGTTTCATCTACAACTAGTTCCTCTGGTGTGGATGGAAGAAGACAGTTTAGCACAGCTACAACTTTAAAGTGTTAATATTGTCTTGAAAATGAGAAATATAGGATGCCGCCACTCAATAACCATTTGTTACTGTGAAAACTATGATCACAATCCTACTTGTGTCATGTTGACTCAGTTGTCAAGTACAGCACAGGGGGTTTTCCAATTCAAGGCCTTGGTTTTGCAAGTGCAGCAGGGATAGGTCTCAAGAGTGGGTCTATAAAAGCAGCAGACACTCCACACCACAGATTAATTTTTTTATTCAAGAAGAAGCTTTCCAAAAAAAAGATGAATCTTCTGGTGTTATGAGGTAGTAATTATGAAGAACACAATCAGGAACTTGCTGTTTCTGGACGGGGTCTGCAATACAAGCAGGAGAACAGCAAATGTAGGTGGAGGGAGGACTAGCAACAATAAGGGAAGGAGACTGCATTTTGTTCAACAAGGCTGCTTTGAAAAAAACTGTAATAACAACAGTTCTTAACTTCAGTGTTCCAGAGGTTATTTAATTTCTCTGCCAAACTCTTAAAAAGTGAATTTCTTATGCAGGTATTAGCGTTTCTCAGATCAGGTGACCCACTCCCCAGCTATTGTACAGAGACGCCACTGTCAATTTTCACTAGTTGGAGTTGTAGGCAAAAAAATCACAGTGGGGCTTAAGTGGGGTTTAAGATGGGTATAAGCTCTTTGCAAAGCCCGAGGAACAGCTGGCATGCAACATAAGCATTGTTCAACCAGCATATGACAATCCTGTGTCTGCTCCCCTTACATGAACACCCTCCCAAAGAGCCTGTTAATCCCGGCTGTGACACTGAGCCCCATAAACAGCATGAGCCCCGTAAAGAGGGTAACTGGAGCATGCACCGGACTATGAAAATACTTACATGTGGTAGTGAAACCTAGCAAACTGTCAAAAAACCCAGCCCAAAACATGTGAAGTAGAATAGCAGGAGTGATCCTACTGCTCTTAAAGGCCCCCTCTATCTTCAGCAGTGTGATGAAATTTCTTCTGACTGTAAGGCTTCTCCAAAGGCAGGCTTGACTCTTTAATACATTTTGTGCACAAGACATATCATATACAGTTCATTTAAGTAGTTATTCAAAACTATGTAGCTGTTGAAGAAAAATATCAGTTAAATGTTTGAAAAGAAAATGAGAGCAGGTGTATACAGTGGTTACGATGGCAGCCAGTATTCCTTCAGCACAGTTGTTTACTGCCATTTCAGAAATCATCTATCACTACAGTACCTGAGTACTCAATATAAAATACTGACCTAAAAAATTAAGGAAGACTATTATATGCCCAGATTGTTCCAAAGCACGTTCCAATGCAGAGGTTTTTCACGTGTATCTGTCTCCTACCTTTAAAAATAAGAGGAAATAGATTCTTTGACCTGCAAAACCCAGTTGAAAGTAACTCGCAAATTCAGAGGAATTATTTACACTTGAAAAAACCCTTCAACTGACCCTACAGATTGCTCCCATCTCACCCTCTTGTACTGAAATTGTGGTGTGTTAAGAACCATCCCATGGTCTAAGAAAAATCAGCCCCCATGTAGTGATGAAGTGTCTGCTACTTTTCTTAAATGCTATTTTAGTCCTATCAAAGTGAAGCAGAGATAAAGTTTTAATGTAATAAGCTTAAAATATTTTTTTCTGTCTTGGTTTAAGTCAAAATTTTAATGGTATTTGAGCTTTTTTCAAAGACATGTAATTGCCCAGATGATAAAGCTGGACACTGTGGCAAAAGGCACAATGGAAGGAATGTGCTTCACTTCTCACCTGTCTTTCCCAAAATGTTCTGGCAGCCAAGTATGATATTTGAGACAGTTTCAAAAGAATGCTTCACTTTTCAAATAAAAGGAAGCTTTATTCAGATACTCTTTTTAATTCCAAAGTCCAAAAGAGGCCATGCACTTAACATCCTCAGAAGCTGGGCTGGATTGAAATGGCAATATTGGAGCCACCATATGTGCTGCTACTTCTTTTGGCTCTACTATTAAAAAAAAATAAAAATAAAATAAAATAATTATTCAATCTGCTAAAGGATTTAGTTTTGCATGGTCCTTAGTGACCTGAAACTCCGGGAAGGCAATAAAGTCAAGAGTGCTCAGGCTCTTCTGGGAATCTCCATATGGTACCTGACAAGCACATGGCTTCCTGACATCTGCTGAAGCAGCGGTACCTGTGATGCTGTGACGCTGCTTGAAGTACTGGGAGAGCGATGGAATCCAACTCTTTCAAAATGAACATCACAAATATCCCAATATAGCAAGTAATTCCTGACATCTGTAGACAGGAGAACCACTTAGTGTCACAGTACTTGGTTAGAACAAGCACAGAAATGCATCTTTAAATTTAAATGGAAACAGATATAAACATATATCTTGCTCAGATTCACCCTCCAAATTTCCAGTCATTGCAGTGGATTGCAAACAAATCTGTTACCATTGCAAGAGGCTGTTCAAGACTAAAGAATAAGTTCCCATAATTTAATCTGACTCAGAAATTACTTCCTTAAGCTTTTTTTTGGGGGGAAAAAATGTAGCAAAACCATCTAATGTAGTCAAAAAACTGTATAAGATAACATTTACATAGGTGACTGAGAAATTTCTCAAGATTTGCCAGCGCATCTTTTTGTTTTTTTGGTTTCCCACACCTCCACCCCTTCAGAAATTTGGGAGGTTTTACAGAACACACATGGACCCTGTGAACATGTGCTTTCCTTTTAAAAAAGGATCACAAAAGTGTCTTTGGAAAAAACAAAGACTTTCAGCTGAGAACTAATTTTTTTTTCATTGTTTTGACAGATTTCTACTGTTGACATTTTCTTTATGGCTGCAAGCATCTTGTTTTTATTTCTTTTCAAAGCTTAAATTTGATTCTGTAATGAAAATTTAACATTTTTAATCAAAATTTTTCTTGTGAACATCAGTAGTTTTCAGCAGCAAAAGTTTTCTCTCCTGTCCTGCTCCTATCTGTTCCATATTTATTGTTCTCTCTCCCACTGGAAAGAGAAAAGGAGCAGTAAGGATAAATACATGAAAACCAGAATCAGCCTAGCAAGAATGGCATTGCCACATCCCATCTTCTCACCCAGCCCTTCTAATAAAGAGTCTGTCACCTCGTGGCTTTCTCCTCTGTTGGTTTATCATCCATCACATCACATTTCCACAGCAGGCTCCATGCCTGTTTGTCCTCATAACCAGGGGAAGATCAGAGCTTCATGCAGTCCTGCCCATCTCACAAGTCAAGAAGACACAAGCATTATCCTGAGCACCTTATGCTATTAAACTATTCCAAATTGTCATCAGCTTGCACGGCTCTTTCTCCAGATGATTTGCAATCCAAACTGGATCACACTCAGACTTTAAGATAGTTAGCAAAGGGTTTTCTACAGCTCTGTTCTGGTTCAGAGCAGTAATACAGCTTTGAAGCCAACCCCTCTGCTTGTCCCCACTTGTTGCACTTCATTTCTGTTCTCAGGGTGGTTTCAGTACCTGCGAACAGGTTTCATTTCAGAGACACCTAAGGCGGATGGCCTGTTCCAGCTGCACTCCAAACACATTCCAACTCCTAGTGGAGACAGCAATCCAGAGCAATAACGTGCCCTTTTGGCAGATTCAGACATGATGGGGGTGGCTTGTCCAGAAACTGAGATGAAATCTAGTCCAAGGTAAAACTACTTTGTGGCATGCAACATACATATGAGCAACTGAGCACCATCTTTCCTTACAGTGTCAAACTAATGTAAAGTAGCCAGAAAGCGCTAAACATGTATTTGCAAAATTGGCCAAGTAATTTGTTCTCTGCTGGTGAGTTTAAACTTTCAATTTAAAACATGCTAAACCCTTTAATAACAATGGCATGATTACTATTATTAAACCTCCATTATTTTTATTTTAAGTTTGCTACTGAACAGTTATTACCGTGTAAAGCACTTTCACAGTCATAACTAAAGTACTTGTCAACAGGTGCATTTTACTATGCATTAACCTTGTCTCCTTTCCCTGCATTCAATTCATTAGCACATTTTCTCGACACAGTTGTGTGGCACAGGCATCTAATGACTGAAAGGAAAGCTTTGCTCTGCTGAATGCCTTCCAGAGCAGCCTAAAGATTGAGTAATTTCTCTGGCATTACCTCTCTACCTTTTGGAAGCCTTTTCTCTCACCACCCCCTCCAGCTCCAAATGTTCTTTTCTTGTTATTCCTTGTCTTTTCCTTCTTTTTCTGCTGTGGATTTCTACACAGTTACAACCTCCGCCAGTGAAGCAGGAAGTCTATAATGTCATTGTAGACCTCCTTGCGATGGAAAGTGGCCAACATTTGCCACTGTCCCAATGAGGTTTCTTGGCTCAGTGAAACAAGGTCATATGGAACTCCTCCTTCCAAGATTTTTTTTCCCACAGAAGTAGCTGGTCCCCAAAAAGAACCATGTAAACCTGGAAAATAAAACATCTGGAAGCTGTATGTGCTTTGCTGTTTTAATTCACACACCAATTAATGACACACAAAATTAAGAAAACCAAACCTCTAGGAGTACCTGCCTCAAATCCTCAGTATGCGCAGTCACTGTGCAAGGATTGTTTCTGTGCTTTCCTAGAGAAGTTAATGAAAAGCTTTCAGAAATACCAATAAAATGGAGTTGTTTTTCAAGGTGAATCATCTGTGTTTTTCTGACTTTTATTTGAGGATGGGGAGTCAAGTCGCTTAAACATCTTCCTTCCTCACCAATGAAATATTTGCATATTTTTTTTCCTTATATGGACCTTTGTAAATAAGGATGTATGCAGCGTATATCACATTTCAAAAGTCTTTTGTTGGCTTGCATGTTTCTTCATTTGAAAGATCTTTAATTAATTCTTGTCACTATTCAAGGACACTGAGACCTTTTTACGTGTAGGTGTACAGGCAGGTGAGCTGCATAAAGAAAACCTCAAGGCTCAAAAAGTAGGAAAGCTAAAAGCAACCCCACTCTTACTTGCTGATTACAGCAGCCACTCAGAAGGCTTGGTGCTGTGCAGGGGCAGTCCAAACCAGCAGGATTCTGTTGCCTAAGCCCAAGCATGCTGCGTCACCAGAAATGCCTTGGTGTAACTGTGACAGCCATACAGGTTTGGCAGCGCTAGCAAAGGTCCTATGGGAAACTTGCGTCCTTCTGGATCAGCAGTGAGAGGCCAGGTGGGATCCCTAGGGCACCCTGAACGTCCCTAAACACCTGTGTTTTGGCAACTGAATCAATACCGAAATGCAGCACTCCCATTCCAGGAGGCATGATTCTGATTAAACTTATGCTGATACCACTCCTGATAGAGCTAATGAGATAAGGACCAGTTTTTCAACTCTACAGGTTGAAAAGAATTACTCTGAAAAGTGAGTAGGTAAGCCATGTTGATGTCTCACCAGATTTTTAAATATATAAATCAAGTTCCTTACTTCTTTGAAATCATTATACTTCACAAAAAGCAATTCACAATCTTGTTCTAATTTCTTGGGTTTTGTTTCTGATGTATTAAGATACCCTTTCTGTGTTTTTCAGCTTCTCTCTATAATCATAAAGGCTTGGAAACTTTTATTTTTTCCCTGTTGATTTTCTAGGCCATACTTGGGTTTAGGTGATATAAGTTTAAAAAACCAAAAATTGCAAAAATTACAATATGAAACATTAAAAAACCCCTCACAAGTCTTTGCAATACTGGACCTACTAGTGCTATATTGATTAAACATGACTTTGTATAGCTTAAGACCGAAGATCTCGATGTGTTAGAACATGGCTTTCTGGAAAGCTTGCATGTTTTATGGAAGTTTTGGCAAAAACTTTGTGCTCTGTGTACATTGCAGGTATTATTGCCTATTAGTAAAGTGCAAATTAGTGACTAGTGGAGTGTAAGTAAGCCTAATTAAGCATCACTTCTCATTGTGATTTGATTATTTCAAGAAGGTGCAGAATAATTTGGAGAAGTCTTGGGTTGGTAGCGTCCACTTTTGGCTTTGAATTTACTACTTCTGTGACAGAAGTGTGAAGGACATTTATGAAGCTGGTAAGTCAGAAAACCATAAACTTTCATTCTAAAAAAGCTGAAAGTATTTGTTCTTCAATAAGGAAGAATTTTAGAAGTTAATCATTATTGTTGGTAGCAAAAACCTTCATTGTTCACTCTCTCTTCTTGCCTCATTTCAATTAATTGAGAGAGGTGGAGTAAATGAACAGGCATTAACTTGTGTACATTTGTGGCAATAAAAGGTATTTTCTAGATGCAGCTAATCTAGTGCTCAAAGGGAGTTGCTTTGTGTTTTAAGCTTGAGAAGCCCTGTGGTTTGATTAGATCTTGGATTAGTGCCTTCTGGAGGACAGCGAGAGCAATCAGAATTAGTAACACTGAAAACCTGGATGATTTACAGGCTTTATGGAAACTGCAGAGGGTTAGGCAATGAGGCCCAGTAACTCCTTTGCTTTGCTACCAGTGCTTGTAGCAAGAAACCATTTTGTCAGGCAGGTGGCCCTGACAAAGAAAGGTCACTGAATGGTAATCTAATCTCTGAAAGAGAGAGTGTTTTCAGTTGCAGGGACTCAAAGAGCCTCTCAGTGAGCAAATTAAATAGGGACCAACAAATCTATTTAAAACTAACCATAAAACAAACTAAATAATAAGCAGAATCTCTCTTCGGTTAAAATGCCACGTGAAACTGCATCAGAAACAGTGATAACATAGTTTAAAATAAAACTTTCATTAAAATTAATTTCTCAAGTTGCCAACCTGCCTTATTAGATACTGCCTACCTCCAAGAAGAGATGAAGTTCTCAGAGTTGCTTTACTTTTCAGTGAACTGCTTTCAGTTTTTCTACTGCAAAACTTATTTTTTCTTTTGATCATGCTGCTTTCCATGGATGGCGTGGGCACATTGGCAAAGAGGAACCTTGCTTGGTGTAGGGTGTGGGATTTCATAAACACAGTGTATTGGGAAAGCTAGTAGCATTACCTTCTTACTGCTCTTGTCACCATGGAGTCATGTTTCTGACCGCTATAAACAAACCTTAAATCGTCATATCTGTATGATCTTCCACACTCTTCATACATGGTTCACTTGCCTTCAGCACAGACAGAGGCTTAGGAGTACGGCTCTAAAGATAACACCTAAGGGAAGTTTAAAGGTAGGGGAGACACTACTTAGCATGCTATTTTAAAGTTCCATTACTCACATTTTTGCAGGGTATTATGTCACCTTACTGTTACATCTGAGTAATTTTACACACACACTTCATGTAAAATAGTGCAGCACAGTTATAAGAGAAAAAAATATTACTGTCTATAACTTGGCTGTAGTAGACAAGCCTAACTGGTGCCGTATAATTGTGAAAACAGTGATACTCTGTCGGCTGGAAGAGGAGCAGGTTCAGTATTGATGTATACCTTTCCCCTGATTTTCATTTAGTTCTGCTTAGAATTGATATTTTGTTTCAGCCAGGTACAATCTTCATCTGTTTCTCAAAGTCAAAGCTTTAGGCTTTCCACATGTAATTAACAATAATGTCTTTAACACTGGCTAAGGCACATATTCAAAGCAGAAATCTGGGAGAATGGTAGCTGGTGAGGCAGTCAGCTTGGATAAAGTGGAAAGCTTGGAAATGTCTGGAAGTGTGTTTTAGTTCTCTTGATTTTTCTTCTTTTCGCTGTAAGTATATTTTTTTACAGCTGCTTTCATTCAAAATTCAAATTAAAGAAGTGTCCAACTATGAGCCAGCAGTGTGCCCTCGTGGCCAAGGCAGCCATTGGTATCCTGGGGTGAATCAAGAATAATGTGGCCAGCAGGTTGAGGGACGTTATCTGCCCCCTCTATTCTGCCCTGGTGAGGCCATGTCTGGAGTTCGGTATCCAAGTCTCGGTTCCGCAGCAGAAGAAAGACAGGGAACTATTGGAGAGGGTCCAGATCAGGGCTACCAAGATGATGAGGGGACTGGAGCTTCTCTTGTATGAGGAAAGGCTGAGAGAGATGGGTCTGTTTAGCCTGGAGAAGATTGAGAGAGGCTCTCATCAACGCTTATAAATATCTAAAGAGTCAATGTCAAGAGGAAGGGGCCAGACTCTTCTCAGTGGTGCCCAGTGACAGGACAAGGGGCAATGGGCACAAGCTAGAACACAGGAAATTCCATCTGAATATGAGGAAAAACTTATTTACTGAGAGGGTGACGGAGCCCTGTAACAGGCTGCCCAGAGAGGCTGTGGAGTCTCCCTCTCTGGAGAACTTCAAAACATACCTGGATGCAATCTTGTGCAACATGCTCTAGGTGATCCTGCATTAGCGGGGGAGTTGGACTAGATGATCTCTAGAGGTCCCTTCCAACCCCTACTGCTCTGTGAATCTGTGAACCAACACCACAGTGCAGAGTTAAGACAGTCCAGTGGTTCTAGTCACTCATCACAGCTGCCTTCTCCGCAGAACAACAATCTGGGTCCCAGCTGCAAGGTAACTTCATCAAAAATTTCTAAGAAAGGTCACAATTCCTTCCTAGCTTTTCTTGAGACAATACTCAACTTCTTGGTCAGGATCAGCACTGTCATCTTCTGATGAAAAAAATCCTGTGGGACAATTAGATTCATTCCCCATCAACTGCAAATGACTACTATTCTTTATGAAAATACATGTATTTTTCATATTTGGTCATTTTCTGGTACTTTGCAGGTGCTTTCCAAGAAAACCCATGTACTTCATGTGAGTTATTAGGCATTTAAGGGCATAGATCTCTCTCCCTGGACCTTTTATGAAACACAAAAATCATCATTAAATGTTTCAGAAGGATGTTCCTTGAAGGATTGCCCTGACTCTCTATCCTCTTGTTTCTTGAGGTTTACGTGGTTTAATTTGGGCTGACAGCCCCATGCTGCCTGCTGTGCCATGGCTCCTACCATGCTGACGGTGTGTCACTGTGTAGGTGCCTCAGCTCGGAAAGATGGAAATTCACCATGTGGAAAGAGGATATTCTGTTTCCTTACGAAGGGGAAATGGCTGCCAGGGAGCAGTGAGAGCAGGGCTGCTCCCTGTGGGAGGGCAGCCAGGAGCGGCCCCGGCGCCTGCAGGGCTTGTCCCTCCTGGGTGAGGGAGCAAGACCAGCCTGGAGGTGATGGCCAGATCTGACCAGGAGTCCAGACCATAAGGCAATATCATGGTGATGAGGCAGGTCTGGGGTCAAGCTGGGAAGTTAGTCCAGAAGTCAGGGTCAGGATCAGGTCCAGAGACTGGTGGGCAAGGCCCTGGGTGTGGAAATGGGCTGGGACGTGGTCCTGTGCGTGGGCACAGCTGGACCCACGGCTGGGCAGAGCCCTGGAGAGCGGCCCTGCTGTGGTGTCAGTGGGGCAGGGGCTGAGGTGGGGTCATGGGCTGCGGGCAGGTGGGGAGCCCCAGGGGGCTGGGCAGGGACAGCCAGGGCCATTAGTGCCCTCAGGGCATGGATAGTTACAGGCCTGTTGCTTTTTTTTCCAGTGTATGGAATACATTTTTAAAACATTTTTCTTTTCCTTTTTCATGAATGTCTCACGGAAACAAAAAAGGGAAAAATTTGTAATTGTAGACCTGTTCTACAAGCTCTCTCCTTTATAGTACTACTCTTACTATGGAACCTACAAACTCATTTCTATTCACTTTTGGTCTTAGAAGAAATGTTTGGAGGCTGTTCTCCAAATGCTAAAGCTGCAGCAGAAAAAAAAATGATGTTTTATTGAAAAAGAGTCAAACAAAGAATCAAATTAAAGAGAACCTAAAAATGTGTTTCCTATCTTTTAATTAGACCAGTCTTGAATGTAACTCTTAAGAATCTTTCCTTTGTTTTTAAAATAATACTTTCTCTTTAAATAAAATTGCCTTCTAGTATGTTCAGAAAATTCAAGATCATTTACATCCTGTTTTACATCATCTTTTAATGCTGTAAGATGAGAAGAAAATAGTGTCTGGCATCACTGCTACAGAGGTCTATCTAAAAGCCTTTGCATTTGTTCTCATACAATAGTTGTTGTAAAAGGATATCTCTGCCCATGGCTGGGAAGTTCTGAAAGATTAAGCAGTCTTCATCTAGCAGAATGCAAAGTCCAATTTTCCTCCTTCTCAAGGCCTCCTGCACTGTACACTTACTACAAAATTCAACTTGCAATGATGTTGCTTTGTAAAAGTATAATGAAAGGATTTGGAATAGCCCTTTTAAGTCAATTGCTTTGCATGATTTACTGTAGTTCGTTGGAAGGCACTTCTCATTATACCGTGTTTTATCATAGCTATTAACATTATCAGTCGGTACTTGATATAAAGATTACTCTTGTATAATGAGCATGATGAAAGACCTGGTTGTGTCTCTCATATCAAGCACACTGGAGATCTCTTGCAAACTAATTACCTTTATGAGAGCAACTTGCAAATACAAAGCACTCTAAAAACCTAAGCTCGTCTTTCTCGCTTCGCACGGAAATACACTCAAACCTTAGCCTTAAATGCACCTAAATATATACCAAGAATAACTTCTCCAGCTCCAGTGCAACTTTGTAGAATCCTAGGGATCTTCCCAAACAGATGCAATTGAAAGGCTGAGGGCTTTGTTTTTTAACTCAGCAACGTCAACATGCTAGTGAGTCATCTGGTGACTGTTACAGATCTAAAATTACACACAACTAGGGCTACTTCTGTTCCTCACCCTGATCCCATACTGCTATGATCTGATGGATTCTAATTTAAAGGAAGAGCAGTTTTAGACCAGAAATGATGGCATTTAGCCACGATCCTTCTTATGTGAGGCAATATATACAATGAACAGCTGACATTAGTTGTTCTCTGAAGTAAGTCCAAAGCAATTTAACACAAGGCTGTAAGCATAAATTATGATAAAGTAACATCATTGCCCGTGTTTAAAAATCCTTGTATCAAACAAAAGCTTGTAGTCTTTCAGGGTTTTTTGATTTACAAAATAAACTGCAAAGGAAATAAATCCATATCTGGCCTAAAGTCGATTAACTGACGGTAAGTTTCCACTCTGAGCTATGCTCACTCTAGAATTGTGGCTTCTTTTCTCAGGAACTGTGCCTGTCTTCTTTATCTCAAGCTACCTGGAGCAGATACTGCAGAACAGTAACTGCAGCAATAAAATAACTCAGAAAGACTTTAAAGATCGTGGTGCTAAACATGTAGCAACAGCAGAAAGAAGGACTGGAAGAGGCCCATGAGTGAAGTGATGGTGGTAACATGAATTAGTAGGCTGACTGAATTATGTGATAGTACTTGCTCAGAAAAGTAGTGTACTCTTCAAACTGCAGCAAATTATTCAGTTAATAGACCAGATACTGGCAGTATTCATCAAAGTACTATTTAGTCCCTTTAGATGAGGACAAGAACATGGCTTTCGTATAGTAGTACAAAAACGTTATTCCTTGTGTAGGGAGCACAGCATCGATGGTGAAGGGTGAGCCATGACGAGAGGTTCGCATGGCTGTCAAGGGGAGAGTCCGTGGAAGCAGGGCAGGAAGGTGGAGCTGGAAGGCCTTACTGGCTTTCAGTACGCTCTTGAGCAGGTTAGGCAGCGAAGGGGAAGGCAGTGAAGGGCCTGAGGAGGCAGGTTTCACAGGCAGAATGAGCAGCTGTGAAGATGATTTTGGCAGAAAGTGCATGTGCACTCGTGCACTGAAAAAGAAGAGAGAAGGCTGTGATGGGGAGAGATGAGGGAAGAGAGAAAAGCTGTTTGGGCAGTGGAACAAGGTCTTGGAAATAGCTTGAGAAGAGAGTGGAGAAGAGCTGGATGAGTGGAGTGATGGAGAAAGCAGTCACAGACGATAGATTTTTTTCTAATTCAGTAGGACAGAGGGGCAGTAATATTTCTAGCAGTGATAAAAGGGTGGTAATGCAAAGTGGGCTAGGATCTTGGCCACGATATGTTTACAATAAACTCTTCAGGAGAAAGTGTCAGAAATGTGATACAGGAAATAACGAAGGGAGGCAGCATGATTTAAAAAAAAATTCAGCGCTAAGGTTGACCTTGTCTATTCTGGCATCTGTGTGTGCTTTAATTCCAAGCAAGTAAGGAAGTAATGTATTTTTCCATATTAGATCATAAAATCACTATCTTCTCCCTCATTAGCTTCAGGAAGGGGGAGAAAGACACAGAATGAGCATTTTTGTGACAAAGGAAACTACGCTGCTACCCTTCAGTCAATAGGATTAGTATACCTCTCCAGTGTGTCCTGTACTGCACATTTTCACATTTTGTGTTCAGCCGGGCAGGATTTTATTCCCATTTTCACATTTTGGACCATGCTTCAGCTCTGAACAGATACACAACATGCTCCAGTATAAGAATTTTCTTCATACTGCCAACTAACAGCACACATGGCAGTTCACATAGCTTGTGTCAAAGCAAGTCAGAACTCATTACAAATTAAAGGGTGGCCATATACTGTTTTCTTTAGGCACTCAATTAAAGGCAGGTGTCTGGCCCCTCATCAGCTGTAGGTGGTCTTTTCCTCTTGGGTTGTTTTTCTTTTCTTGGTGGTGACTCAAGTGCTTTCTTCACTTTTGAAATCTGTAAAACAACCCATGACCGTTTTGTAATATTCTCTCTAGTTACATGTGCAAAACTTTCCAAGTAACAGTCAGGACTTGGTAAGTAATTTTTTTTTACTTCTTCTCCTACGTACACGTTTATTCTAGATTCCTCATGGTGGTTAGTGGTCTCAAAAGAAATGCAATAACAGATGCACAAGCGTAGATGGCAGACATGCCAATTTTCCATTGATGAGTTCAGAGGACACTGTAAATTATGCCTGCTGCCAGAAGACCCTAGAAATGGAACAGTCAATCAGAGGATTTCTGCTTTGTTTATCCTACAATTTTGGAACTTGAAATTTAACCCCTCTCTCCGACTCTTCCTCTCACCAGAAAAGCTGAGAAGGCATCACATGTTTGGATTTAGCTGCTTTTGGATGTAATTGCACAAAATTCACATTGACTCTGGGATCTTTGCCAGGGTACATGCTGACAGAAGACAGCATAGACCTTGGTTTGATAATGAACCTTTCTTCAGTCATCAATATTTTACATTAAATAGTATAATCGTAGAGCAACACTGTTAGCCTGAGGGTCAAGAACTGCAGAGATCCAAGCTTGGCTTTTGCTTAGTGCAAAAAGATCAGAAAATGCTCACAGGACTACGTGACTAGGATCATTTGCTGTAAGGACAAATTAATTTAAAATGGAGCTCCATGGAGGGAAGCTCCATCCCTCCTTTGGAAAAACACTGCTCAAGAAACAGCCGTTCACTTGCAGTTGAGCCACATCATGCTTACCTTAAATAAAACCCCCAAACATCTGCTCTAGCAGCCCTACTGCTTATTTTAAGTGGTGGTGCACAAGTAAGTTTCGTCCAGGCTTTATACAGCTGTGCCTTGCAGGAAACGGTGCATGGAGCTGTTTCCCTAAGCCTGCCCGCCTCCCGTGTGTGCCAAGATCATGGGCCCTCCATGCTCTGGAATTGAAGAGCTGAGCCTTCCAAAGCTTCCTCAGTGCAGAGCTAACCGAAAGAAGGTGGGCAGGGAAGGAGTAGGGGGGTAGGGAAAAGAGTCTGGCTGTGTGTCAGGGTGTTTCCAGATGGCAGGCAGGCCAGCTGGGGCAATGGCTGAAACCAGGCTGCCTGACACCCAGAAGTCCAGGACAAATGGCTGCTGCATGTGCACAGTACGCCCGGAATACGTTAGATTTGTCATGCATGTGCAGGCCATCTGTGAAGCAAATGCTCAGTAGTCCCAGTGAGCAGAGATGGAAATATGAGGGCCCCTGCAGAGCACAACTGTCACTGGAAAGCGGCTCCCTCCTGAACTGGGTGAGGAAGGACTCCGTCCCTCTGTGCTCTCCATACTGTGTTTCAGCATCAGACTGCCAGCGTTAAAGGCTTTTTTTCAGTGACAACATGACCATGAGAATATTGCACGCAGCCGTGAAGCGAGATGGATGTTAAATTGTACCCGCAAAATACATCTGTTTTTAAAAGTGGGCAACTGCATATGCCAGCAAATCATTTAGGTAAACTAAAGTAACCATTTGCTTTTGCCTTTTTTTACACAGTGCCAGCTGCTGGCAGTGAAATATTAACCTTTCTTGCCCTCCCTCCATTACAGCCACTGTTGGAGCATAAGGAAAGCACACCCAGTAGTCTGTTTTAAACTTTTAAGTGATGGCTTTTTTTGAGGGATAATATCTGTATAATCTAAGCAAACCACGGCACTACCATCTCTTTTTTCCTCTTTGCATGACACTGCACGGATATATTATTACTCTCCCTTTTTTGCCTTGGACATGGAAACAGGACATTTTTTTAGGAAGGATTTTTCCTACCTCACAAGTACATAACAAGTATAAATGCAAAAAATTGGTATATACATACCTCAGAGAAAAATGTGCCTTAACAACAGAATTTGTGCATTCTTTAAGAATTATAATGCCTTTCCAGAATCCAGTCAGGAAAATTTTTGAAGGGACAAAACAATCACTGAAATATACTGGAAATTATACATCTATTAGCTGTTTGTCTCTGAAAATCTTCTTTCCCTAGTTAAGATCCTCTTTGAATTGGTCTGAAGCCACCACTGGTGGCAGAGTGGCATCTGAAGCTTTCTATAATTCTTATAAAAATTTGCTACCTCTTTAATTCAAATTAGCCTCCTCAGCTGTGTTTTAGGTTTCACGACATGTCAATGCTGCATCATGATACAAAGATGCGTGATACCAAGGCCTTGTCCTTTCTACTCAGCTTGTTATATCAGTACAATATGACCTTATCTTGACATCAGAAAGGCAAAGATGCAAATGATTCCGTAGTTGTGATAACACAGTTTTATCCTGTTAAACAATTGCAAAATGTGCCTTGCAGCTTGCCTTAAGGAAACACTTTTCTTCCCATGTGTAGAACCTAAATGAGTATACCATATATATGGAAAACGCAGATATGGAGATCCTGACAATTGCCCTCTAGTACTACATTCCTGTGGTTTCTTTCTGCTTGAAATACTCCACTACCACTTACTTTGTCGTTTCATGAATTTCTACTATTTTAATTATTTTCTAATTTAATTTTTTTTTCCTAAAATAATCTTCAAGCATATGCCTGACTTGCTAAATGTAAAGATACGTGCTATAGGCAATCTTTAATAAAGAGTCTGTCACAGAAAAATGTATCAGAGTTCTTTCTGGCTCTGCCAGGTATTCATGACAAATATTCTGTCTCGTCTTAGAAAGGCAGCAATGAAAGAATCGCTCGCACCACCACAAGATGAGACAAAAGTGACTCTTTGTATGTACTCTTTCATTCGTAACAGAGGTATGATACCCACAACGAAATACAGACATCCCTCAGGTTACTGGAAATGCTTTAAGTAGGGACAAAAGTAGGAACCAGCTAAACAGACACTAACTATACTCTGCTGGAGACAAGTAATAAGGCTGTAATGGACAGCTATAGACAGGCAATGCTATAGTGACTAATGAAAAGAAAAAGGAAAAAGCAGCTGGAAAATTTTCTTCACTATTCATTCTATGAAAAATAAGCAGGGAAAACACCATGCGAACTGGAAAAAATGCAGATCTTCAAGGTGTCTGATATCCTTCCTGTTATGTTAAAAGAAACGGGCATCTGGAAGCAAACAAGAAGGAAAAAAAAAAACCCACCCCAAAACAAATAATCAAGTTGTTTATGAGGAAGATCACAGCAGCTGGATGAGCAGCAGGAATGGAATGGGACGGGACAGTCTGGCCCAAGCCCGCACTCCACACAAGCACAGCCTCCTCGCAGGAGTGACGGCACCCCCAGCCAATAACCTCTTAAACCAAAATATAACTCCAGCACTCCTCCCACAGCCTGGTGAGTAATGCTAAGCACGGGGCCATGCAGCCTCCGAGACTGGATTAACTGTCCTGTGGGTTTCCTCTTCTGCTTTCCCTTTTGTTTTCAGTTTTCCTACTTCTGGTCATGTCGATAGTTCCTTCCTGTGCAATCCTGTACTTGCTGTTTCCTAAATCAGCTGCTACAGAGCCACATGTCCCCACGCAAGGGCACATCTAACCTGTGACCACGGCTGGGACTGCACCTCCTGGAAGGGTATCAGAGCCTGCAAGGGGGCTGCTAGCAGCGTTGTTGGAACAGCCTTGTGAGCAGCCTGAAAATCTTTCAGGCATTTTGTCTACTCCAAAGAAAAGATGGAGAGTGATTTCTTTGATTCTCTTCATATCCATTTCCCCTTGATTTTTTTCTCTCTCATTTTCCTACGTTATATATCTTTTTCCTTTTCCCTTTTTGTTCCCAGTAACTCTGTGCTTGTTCTGTGCTCACGGGAGTGCTGCTACCCCTCTTTGTACTTTCCTCTCTTCCTACACTGTACTGTTTCCCACTTTGTGTTTTCACGTCCCGCTTGCTGTACTCGCTCACTTCTGCTGCAATTCCTCCTGTTCAGTTATCCTCACCTTGTTCCTGCCAGGCGCTTCTTCCCTTGTTTTTTTGCAAAGTTACCCTGTAATAGCTCTATTTGTTTTCAAATTCCACTTTCATGGATACACACAGCAAAATACTAGTAAAAACACTTGCGTGCCACATAAAGAGTCAGAGGTCTTCAAACAGCTGAAACTGTTCTTCCTGAGAAGGCCCCGGTTCGCATCAGCCCTGCGATAACTACTGATGAGATGAAAATGATGGACAATTGAGTACAGTGGCCTCCATCACTGCAGTCCAACCCGCCCTCCCATGCACATTGTCTTTGTCTGCTGCTGGCTGTGACGGGGTGCTGAGGTGCTCAAAGCCCACGAATGGTGAATTCAACTGGCAGAGCGAGTGTGGCAGAGCCACGCATGGCACCGGGCTAGTTCCGTGCTTGGGTACTCAGCAGCTGCATCAGGGAGCCAAAAGTTCAAAGAAGGGCAGCATCTACAATCAGAAACATGTTTTGGGCCTGAGGACTAGAGGAGTTAAAAATAGGAGCATGTGGGCCTAATTAAAGAACAAAGGAAAAAGAGGCTAGAAAAAGGAACAATTTGGGGAAATTAGGAACAGTTGATCAACAAGAGTATTGCAAGCATGTCAGATACTGCTCCTGCTTTCCTTACAGGAGAGATCTGAATCATGTAACACATGGCCCACACTCTGCATGGGAATAAACTGGATGGGCGGGCTAAAAACGTGAGATGAGCACTTGACAAGATGAACCTTGCAGAGAAAGAATAGGGGTTAACTTTGTCCTTGTGGAAGCTGCACAGGCACAAAGGCTGTAACAGCCTTCAAAGCCCACAAATACAAAACTTGCTGGCAGACACCAGCCTGAACTTTGCGCAAGCTAGTTCCTCCCCTCTTTCTCAGGTCCTCACAACCTTGCTCGCTGTAAGCTGTAGAGTGTAGAATTGGATGGATTCTCCTTAATGGTTTAATGAAATACATCTTTGAGCAGTACTAAGACTTTAAAAAGTGCCAGTTTCAACTGTATTGGCTCTTTTGGAATATGATGGTGTATCTGGTATGTCTGTGCATATACAACTTTCTAGATGTTAAAACTCTAATCAATGCAATTAAAAATTGGTGGCAGTTGTACTACAATTTGAAAATGCAGTTGCCTCATGGTGGCAAACTGCAGCCAAATTTCCTTTTGACTTGGGCCTAAATCCTGCGTTAGGGCTTAAATTTCTTGACCCGATTATATTTGCTCATTCTGAACAGCTTCCACGCTTGTACAGATAATAGGAGATCGTCTCAGCTACAAGGCCTATCGGAGTAATGTAGTGACCAAACCAAACATGGACATTGCTGGAACAGTGTATTAGACTGCTACTTTTCTTTCTTCTTGCTCTGATTCCAGCAGGACACATTTAAATGTCCATCTGGCTCTATGCACTGCATAGATTTCACATTTGCCAGTAACACCTAAGAGTAAGTGCAAAAGTCTTCCTGGTAATGTCTTACTTTACAATGATGAAACACTAATATAAAACATTGTCTTTTTGTTTGAACATTTATAGTACAAGCTTTTGTATACTGAATCCAGATTAAGATGAGGATCTTATGCAGATACATAACAGTTTCTTTCGATTAAAGTCTTCCCAGCACAAATCAGACAAATGCTGTGACACTGACATGGTGAAGTCAGAGTCACTATGAGACTTCAGAGAGCACAGGAAGCCTTTATGGCAGAAATCTAACTGTATCATCTAACTGCCACAGAAGCAGGTGATCCATTTTGGTGATTGACATTGGTGACTAAGTAGGAAAAAGTAACTTATTTCCTCTCCCAGCCCATTTTATTAGTGTAAGTACTCTCCCCTCAGAAGAAGAAGAAATCTTAACCAACCTTGAGAACTTGCACTCCAAACTTGGTCTCATACCAAAGAAGTACAAAAATTACTGCAGCACTACCCGTGTGGTATCTTGTCATTTTTTCCTCATAATTGTTCTTGGACACAGAGATATTCTAATTACATGCTGATAACTGAATAGTCATTTTATCACTGAAGACTTACGCTGTGCTTTTCTATGCCCCTAAAGCTGCTCAGATAGAGCAGAAAACAGTACTTTGAAATAATCAGATTTGTTTTGGATCACTTTTCTTGGAAGACAGCAAAGAAAAAATTCAGATTTTAAAAAAGCACTCTTACTCACAAATCACAGAAATTATAAGAGTCACTGAAACCTATTGCAGAAAGCTGCAATGATGATTTTTTTTATCTTTAATTGACTAACATTTCTCATTCTCATTTTCTCATTCAACACTACAGGCTTGGGGCAAGGTGGCTGGAAAGCTGCCTGGAGGAAAAGGACCTGAGGGGGTGCTGGTTGACACTTGCCTGAACATGAACCAGCAGTGTGCCCAGGTGGCCAAGAAGGCCAACGGCCTTCTGGCCTGCATCAGGAATGGTGTGGCCAGCAGGAGTAGGGAGATTGATCGTCCCCCTGTACTCAGCCCTGGTGAGGCCACACCTTGAGAACTGTGTCCAGTTTTGGGCCCCTCAATACAAGAAACACATTGAGGTGCTGGAGCGTGTCCAGAGAAGGGCGACGAAGCTGGGGAAGGGTCTGGAGCACAAGTCTTATGAGGGGCTGCTGAAGGAACTGGGATTATTTAGTCTGGAGAAGAGCAGGCTCAGGAGAGACCTGATTGTTCTCTACAACTCCCTGACAGGAGATTGTAGCCAGGTGAGTGTTGGTCTCTTCTCCCAAGCGACAAGTGATAGGACAAGAGGAAATGGTCTCAAGTTGTGCCAGGGGAGGTTTAGATTGAATATTAGGAAAAATTTCTTCACCAAAAGAGTGGTCAGGCATCGGAACAGGCTGCCCAGAGAGGTGGTGGAGTCACCATCCCTGGAGGTGTTCAAAAAGTGTGTAGACATGGCATAGGGTTTAGTAGTCATGGTGGTGTTGGGTTGATGGTTGGACTTGATGGTCTTCGAGGGCTTTTCCAACCTTAAAGATTCTATGATTCTATGATTGTTGTTTACTTCTGGCCAGTTTGGTTTGGACAGGGTATGTTTCAATGACACATCTGACTGCATATATTTACAAGTCTGTGAATTACTAATGGACAAGATAGCCCTGGGCTCCACTCACTTTCCTACACATGGGTACCCGGTACCAGAGGGTGTCCTTCACAGCACCCTGTTGTGCTCGAGGACAGAGATGTCCTGCAAACCCTGTATGGCACCTGCCTGCGCCGTGCTCGTGGATGCTGTACAGCATCTCAAATGGCACTGGGTGACTGAATCAAGCCCCTGAAGTGAATATACTAGATAGCTAAAAATAAATTTATTTTCAGCAAATAACTTCCATTTTGGGACTGTTCAGGTACTGGACATATGCTTGTTCATTTTTTCAAATAGCACTGCACCTACAGTCTGAGTTTGACATAAATCTTATTACGTGAAATTATAAAATATAAACCTGAAACCACTTTTTTTTTTTTTTGTGGGGGGGAGGGGGAAACGGTCCAAGAAGAGAAATGTATTACAATTTCTGTATTTTTACTTTTTATTTCATCCCTGAATGCTTCCAGCAAAGTAACAGTATTCCATGATAAATACCAGGATTATTCCAAATATACAGTGTCTAAACCCATGCAGCATTTTTCTGAGAGTTTACACCTTAGCTGAATTATTACACTGTGTCATCTGTATGGTATTCTTGACATCTAGAATGGGTAGAAGATAAATTAAAATATATATTTGAACTAATTGCACTATGATCAACTTTCCTCTAAACACAGATGTTCCTTATTTGCTCCAAATAATAAACAAGAATATGAGAAAACATTCTTTTGGGACCAGATGATCTCCATGGCCAGTCTGGCTTCCTTTTACCCCCATCTGTATCTCTTATGGGCAATGCCACCCATGCCTTTAAGAAAGTGCCCATCTCCACCAAGATGCATCCACAGAGAGCTCTAGCATCTTTATGCTACAGAAATTATTTCTAGCCACCAAAAAAAGGCAAAACAGTTTTCGAGTTCAGCATATAAATTGTCTCTTATGGACATTAGAGAATGGTGAGGAACAGGTTGAAAACAGCATTTGCTAATTTCCAAAGGAATATTTGAAATAAAATTTTCTCTGTCCTCCCTGAGGTATTACTGAAATGACAATTTCTTTCCATTTCCAAGCAAAGAAAGTTTCCAAAAATATTTTCTCACTTAACCCCAATATGCTGCTAAGACATAAAGTTTAAACACTTCTTTTCTGAAACTCCCAGAGTTTTATTGCTCATTATTTAAGTAGGATTGTTTTGAAACCTTGATCTCCAGTGCCTAAATGTGGAAAGGCTGATAATTTACACTGGAAGTAGCATTTGGGGAACTTGTATAATTGGAGAACTGATTTGAAAAGAAATTGTAAAAATGTACTAAAGAGGAAAATTAACTGCCAAAATTAGACTGGCACACTTAAGGATTTTAAATGCCTGGCTTACTGCATAATGGACTGATTAGCTACGTCTAAGTTCATTACTGAAATATAGTTAATGCTGGTGTTCTTCAAAACTATGCAAAGATTAAAAAAAAAATTGAATGTGTAGACTAAAGCTTTAGGGTATTCTTTTAAAATACATAGTGTGTTCAGTATTATAAAGTACTGAACATGTTCAGACAACACTGTACTAGGAGGGTGGCTGAATATTCTTTTCAGCAAGACCTCAGGGCACTGTTCGTGGTTTAAGCTTACCTCTTCCCCCAGTGGCTGTGGAGCTCAACTTTGCTTCAGTGGGAACATATTCACCAGCAAGCTGGGAGTTTTCTTTCCTTCCTCCTCTAGCAGATTTTTGAATTTCAGTTCAGTCCTTGATAACAAGGTTTCCAAGTACTGCGAGGAAGTTTGATGTCCAAACACTTCGACCAAAATGCTGCTTCAGTTATTGCCTTGGTAGGCTGGATGGGAACTTACAGTGAAGGAACAAAGCTCAAGACCCCAGCCTGAGTTCACCAATCCAAAGAGCTGTGGGAGCTTAAGGTCGTCTTCTTCCCAAGATATCTGCTGATCACCTCTATCTGAAAACCTACCTTTACCACTGCCAAAACCACATATCCTAGATTGTGAACCGGGCATGTGTATCTATGTGCAGATAAGAGTACAGTCACGTATTTCTTCTCTGCCAATTCTGCAACAGTAGAGGATCCATGGGGGAGTCCATGGGCAACTGAGATCAGAGTGACTGTCCCTAAGAGCCGGGCAAGGTGTGCCCCAGTCTTGCAGTGAGGATTCCCAGTTTCTTCCTGGACGGTTCCCACAATGTCAGGTCTCACAGCAAGGAGGGAGTTGCATGTGCTAAAGGCCATCTTATCCAGTTATTACCCAGTTGTCCATTTGGCCTTTAATCACAAAATTTCATGCATAAAACCGCTCATGGGAGAAAATTCAGAACATATGGATTCGACTTTCCCCTGTACTGTGTGTGGGTCCGTTCCTGGCTCTGTTGCAAAACAACCCTTTTAGTTAGAAGGGGCAGTAACAGAAATTCCATGCTTACACATGCTGGAGTTTCATTTCAGTGACATCATTTATCTGTTTGACTTTGCCAAAGGGAAGAAGTTCATATTATAGGATTCAAAAACAGCATCTAGAATGAAATTGGTTAGAAAGATCTCAGATTTCAAAAGGTTATGTCATATGTGGACACTTACTCTACTCACTTGGGTTCATTTCTTGAGATTTGTATTTGTAATCAGAACTTAGTTAACGAATTGCAACCTTGAAAAGCACTTAGAAAATGAACACACATTCCAGACACTAAAAAAATCCAATGTTAAAAAAGCTCAGATTATTTTTTGGAAAGGCATAAAGAGAATTTAGGGAGATTTCATGCAGATTCAATAGTGAAAAGGCATGCCAGATTTTTTAAAAAAAAAAACCCAAACCTTCATCATGTTAACTCTCTAGAAGACAAAAGGACAAACACACTTTATCTGTGTCAACTTATGGAAATCCTATAACTCCACAGAAGTCTTCTGGTAACTTAATACATGCTGTAGCCTATCTTTAGTTCCTATAACATGCTTTCTAATATTAATTTTTGTTTTTCATCTTGCTATGTAAAACCTAAGTCAAAGCTGTGAAAAAGACAATGAATCAAACACACAAACATGGATGACTAATCTAGCTAAGTCTTGGAAACCCTGCAATTAACGGTGTGAATAATATATAAAATGGTTGAGATAATTTAGGAAGGAAATGAAGGGGATATCCAACAATGGTGAAATCTATTCCTGTTTCAAGCTTTGGCTATAGGTACTGTGAATGAAAGAGAGAAAAGAAAATTGGAGTGTGAGAATATCTTTTTACCAGCACCTTCTCTTCTGAGCTGATATTACATTTCTCTCTGATTGTGTCACTTACGGTTTTATACCCTATTGCGCTCACTTGCACCCACTTTGACAACTTGCTTATGGGCATTTGACAGCAATAAGAGCATGTGAACTGACCGGAGAGTGAAAAGGAAAGCTGGTCAGGGAGTAGCAGATGGCACATTTCTGCTTGGTGCTGGTATCCCTAAAAGGCTGATTAAATACCAACCTAGAAACAAGAAATCCCATGTGATATTCAGTTGTCTCTAAACATCATCAAAAAAGTTATTACTTTAAAGGAACTGTATTAAAAACAACATCATGAAATCAGCCAATTATAAAATATAGTAGAGCATGGGAAAGGGGTCAATTTACTTGATTTAGACATTTTCCCCTCATGCAAATTTTCACCATTTGGAGAAATTCTCTTACATAACTATTGCCTTCCTAGATGACAGCAAATCTTTGTCCAAAATTCTTTCTTTTATTCTGATTGATGTGTAAGAAAGAACTTATCAAGGGATATATAGGGATACTTCCCTCCAGGACTCTTTCAACCTCTGGCTATTTGTAGCTGAGAGATTGCCTAACGCTTCACTAATCATAGAATCATAAAGCAGTTAGAGTTGGAAGGGACCACAAGACAGGCAGGGAGACCCTTCACCAGACCAGGCTGCCCAAAGCCTCATCCAACCTGGTCTTGAACACTGCCAGGGAGGGGGCAGCCACACCTTCTCTGGGCAACCTGTGCCAGTGCCTCACCTCCCTCACAGGGAAGAATTTCTTCCTAACGTCCCATCTAAATCTCCCCTCTTTTAGTTTAAACCCATTCCCCCTTGTCCTGTCACTGCACTCCCTGATAAACAGCCCCTCTCCAGCTTTCCTGTAGGCTCCTTTAGGTACTGGAAGGCCGCAATTAGGTCTCACTCCCGGAGCCTTCTCTTGTCCAGACTGAACAAGCCCAACTCCCTCAGCCTGTGCTTGTAGGAGAGGTGCTCCAGCCCTCTGATCAGCTTTGTGTTCTTATGCTTAACGACCTTCAGTGGGCTTTTTTTCTAGGAATTTACTCAGTTGCTTTCTGAACCTATATAAACTCTTAGGATCCACAAAGAATTCCACAGCTCAGCTACGTAATATATGAAGAAATATAATAATTTTTGTTTATTTTGCTATGGTTTGTTTTGTTTGTGTTTGAATCTGCTACCAGTTAGTTTAGGTCAATTCTCCTACAACAGGTGCCTAAACTTTAGGCAAGCAGAATTTTTTCAAAAGGCAGTTCTGTTGATGGTTTAATGAACTTAACTCAGAACTGCTGCTTTGCCCAAAAATGAGATACAAACTAGATGCTTATGTCAGGGAGCCAGTATAACAGCCAGAGTAATCTACCAGTTGTGTGTAATAGTCTGGACCCTGTTAGGGCTGAGAAAGCTGTTCTCATATGCTACACATTTTCTGTATGTGATAAAGGAAAAAGAAATGCCTGTGCTGATGATGTGCAGTGGCTGAGCAGCCGAGGTACCATAAGGAGTAGCAGTTTACCGAGGAACGTGTGTGCTGAATGCAATGTGTTGTGCTCAAGGAAAGCCAAAATTAATGTACTTGAAGCATCAGGACCAGTTTTGTGAGGAAACACACACACTGTAATGCCTGGAAGTCTAAGTCAATGTTAAATTTCATCTCTTGTGCTGTCTCCGGTTTCCTTTAAACTGTCTGGAGAGGGGACTTTCTCAAAGCAAGTGCCCCTATGCACTTCTCACTATGGAGAATTTGTATGAACTAGAGCTTTTGAGATAATATTCTTTAACAGGATTAATGAGCAGTAACATAATGCATGATAGTCACAGCTAGAGACATTTAGGGAAAGACTTCGGAAAGACATATGTTTCTATTGTAAGTTTGACTTGGGGGTGGGAGGAAAGAGCACAGAAGAGTCACATTTATTCCTTACCTCTCCTTTTTCTATTTCTTTGAGTTTTTGGCAAGTATTATGGATTTGGACTCCACATAGAGAAAAGAAGTCTTTTCCATACTGATGAAGACATAGAAGGGAAAATTGGTATGGTTCTTCAGGACTGATGGGAAAATTAAGGTCAAGAATGTTGTTAAATTATAACATAGACCTAGTAGAAAATACAGGATGATGGAAAATACTGACAGTCTAAATGGCCTTTAATGAAGGATAACAATTTCCATTACAAAAACGTAAAGCACTGGAAAACATTTTGAAGAACTATCATTTAAAGTTTTAGGTTTAGTGGGAAACATCCCTGCTCAAATCGTATTCATGATACAATCTCATAAATATGGGAACATAAGTCTGTTTAAAGTTTTGCCTTTCTTCAGTATATATTTTTTTTCAAATTCCTTTATATTGTATTAACGTTTTGTTTGCTTTGAAGAGAAAAACACACTCCTTTCTGTGTTTCCATTCCCCTCCCAATTTTCTTCTTTTAATGAGATGTGTGATTCAAACATCATCCTCCGTTTTAGCCTCCTAAATTTTTCTGTTGTCTCTGTTCTTGTTTCTGGCAAGATCAGAGTCGACTTTCTCACTTCATATAGCAAAATGTCTTTCTTAAACCCAACAATTCTCAAATCAGCGCCTAAACTGTCATTCCTGTTGCCTTTAAATCTCTTGAGCATATATTGTTTTTAATTTCTATCACCTTAGTTTTCATCACTTCTTTCCTGATTGTCCAATTTAATTTAGCCTATTATTCTGCTGTTTCCCTCCATAGATGCAAAGATTATAGTAACCATATACCATTAAGCAGTTTCTGTCATCAGCCTATTAGTGCTGATAGAATAACTGTTTCTTTAATTCAGCTATTAAATCTAGACTTTTTTTGTGAGTATACGCCTTGATAAATAAGATATTTTGTGATGAAGTTAAACTCTTCTGGTGCATTACTTCCCAAATTAAAAGGGAGAATTTGTATACCACTGAAGATGCCTTTTGAGCTGAATATTAACTAGAAAGAGGACAGGAGTCACCCAAATTACAACAGTGAGAAATTTGGCAGCAGCAGTTTCCAGTTCAAATTCCTTAGTTTCCTGTCAAAATCAAACTCATGCTAAGAGGAAGATGAGGTGAAGATGAATAAAACAGATCACCAAAGCAACTCCCATTTCTGTGATTCTCGATTAGATTAAATGTACAGATCTCTCACAAAAAGTGACTCTGAGGTCCTCTTGAGAACGTGTAACTTACAATTGCATTTTTAGATCAAATTGTTACCATCCAAATGGGTGAAGGTGCTGTTAATGGGGATGTAAGGTTCACAAAACACACTACATACTCTAGTCATGAAAAATAAGGAGCATTTTTTTTATTTTTTTTTTAATAGCTGACAGCTCTATGGCTCTACCAATAAACTACTTTTCTATTCCCAGCTCTAAACCAGTGATATCTATGAGATTCTGGAAAACTTCTTTGTTCTGTTTTTTTCTGGGATTTCATTACTTGGAAGAAGGGGAAAAATATTTGCTGTCTTCCTGTAAAATTTAGAGTTATCTACACAGAACAGCAGACAACTGTGCAAAGATCCTCGAGCTAGTGGAAATCTGAGCCAGCAATTCCATGTGATATACTGAATAGCCCTGTGTGACTGGAAGCAGCCTAACCACTATTAAATGGCAATTTGCCAGAGGCTGGGTCTGGACCCCTAACAATAGCAATGATTATCTTAGATTAAGCCTTTTGGTCATGTAGACATTGCAGTGCCTCAGCATACACAGGCAGTACAAGGCCACCTCTGAAGCTGTGCTGTAAATTTGGTCTTGGTCTATTACAAGCAAACTCCAAAGCTTATACAAAGTCAGTGGATATAGCCTATATATCTGGCCTTTCTCTCCCACCTGCCCCAGCTGAAACATGGTGTACACTATACCTGTTACTCCAAATCTTGTCATAATTATTATATCTTTTAAAAGGCAAAACTTACACAACCTCAATCGTACAAAACTTACACAGGCTCAGTTTGACCAAAAGCTCGTACTTTCAGATCAGAATTACCTGTATGTGTTTCACAAGATGAAAAACAAACTTCCAATTGCCTGTCAGATTCAAAGGTATTTCACTTAAGACTCCAAATTGCCTGAAATTTGCTCACTAAAAATTGAGGAACGTTCTCACCCCACTGTGAGCGCAGTTATGTACTGACAAAAAGTCACTGCTAAAAGCTTAGCAATTGCTGCATTTTGTGTGTAAGGGAGGCAGTTTTTGCAAAAGCTTGACCTTGGTGAGACTTAAGAAATCATTTTAAATGAGAAATAACATTTTAAATTGACTAAATCAAATGCTGTAGAGAATACTTGGTTCTTTTTCCTAGCAGTCACAAAAGTGCACAAGTATTTCAAGCAGCTTGACATCTGTATTACATAAGCAGAAAGCAATTCAGCTGCTTGGAGAATATAAAAAACAACTTTGACCTTACACTGGAGTCATGCTTCAAAAGACTGATTATTCATACGAGGAAAATTGCTCAAAAACAACTGCTTGAAAATATTCTCAGAAAGAAAATAGATTGTTCCAAGTCTATAATATAATTATGATATAACAAAATGGATCTTTTTTATTATTATTATTCCTAGAGCTTTTTCTTTTTTTCACAATAAGCATTTCATCTGCTAGTATTTGAAATATTTTATCTCTCAAAATGTTTCCCTTGTTTGTTCAGTGTATTTGTTAGCTTGCTTGAGCGTAGTTCTTCGAGAAGATTGCGAGTTGCAAGCCATGGCTCTCTAGCTGCTAATGAAAGAGTTTCAAGCAATGTTGCCTCTTGTTACGTTAGGTCAGAAACCACCAACTGTAAGGTTAAAGAAGAGTTCTATTTGTAGGAGAGAGTGTAAAAGTGTCCACAAGAAAAAAAATTGTGATTCAATACATTTTCAAAATATTCTTGGTATAATACTAAATGACATTAATTCTGGATTTATTTTAAAGTAACATTTTCTTTCTGAAGGAGAAGGCCTAGTCATCTGGTTGAGGGGCTGAGTGGAAGCTCAGGAAATCTGGGTTCAATTCACAACAGTGCTACTGATTTCCTCTGTGATGCTGAGTAGGTAGCTCAGGCCCCATTCCTGAAATCACTTAAGCAAATCCTTAACTTCACTGCTGTGAGCAGTCCCAGGATTTCAACAGGTCAGATTGTAACCTAGTTAAATGTTACAGACTAAGGCCAAGTCTCCTCAGCTCTCCTCTGTTAACTGTGGCTACCAGTTGCTGACTTTGACCCACCCATTTCCGTCTTGCCCCCTTACCTTGCTAAGTCTGCGGATCCAGGACTGGGCTCAGGTTTATTCAAGCAAATTAAGCTGTCTTAGCCTTACCAATGCACCTGGAGCAGCACATCTCCCAAAGCGCATTCGGGTGTTTTAGCACATAAATATGAAGCGGGCTCCAACCTTCTCTCCATTCTCTGAAACAAACTGTGGTGAAAAGCCACGTCATAACCCCAAACACACGTTTCCAAATAGATCTTTTGGGGACTTCCAGTATGTGTTTGTGCAGCTCCTAGCACGGCAGAACACGTGCTGTTGGCATGGGTCTCTATGCACTAATGCAAATAAATACAGGGTTTTGCTTTAATAAAAACAAGTTTCTTTTTCTTTTACATCTGCTGATACAAATACTTTGGCACCAATGTAAATGTGAAAGCAAAAGGCCAGTTATTTAATTTTCTTCCAAGACAGCAGACCTACTGTGACAAGTGACATGTAGGTGCTGAGCTACTTGCATCTGTTTTGATTTGGATTATTTTATGTAGTATTATGTATATATAAAATGCTACATATCCTATTCCCTTCAGAGTGCTACTTCAGCAGCAGAATCCAGCTCCCTATTTTGAGAGTTACAAGACCCAAGGACTGTCTATCTCCATGTGGAGTACACATCAACAGGTAGAATACTTGAGGCCAGAGAATGAATGAACAATAATTATCCATATTTATCCAATATTTGTCCATATTCATCTTAACTGTTCTGGCCTGTGTCAGTGAAGTCCCACAAACCAGTTGAAAATAATTTCCGTTGTATTTTCTGATAAAAGGTAACAATAAATCATGTCTCTCACTTTGCTCTTCATCTTATGGTCTTTTTAGTAGCTTTTCTACTTACAGAACTTCTGCATAGTTCCTTTCTTTGCTGTTTCGCAAATGCCTGCTGAGCTCCTAGGATCCAGAGAGGACCATCTTGGTTTTTTAGAGGGTGGTTCCCAGCAAACTGCTGCATCATCAAGCTAAGCTTCAGTCCATAAGTAAATCCTGTAACTTGGGTTACAGGATCATGTTCACATCCAAGTGTCAGGGTTCAATTTTTCTTCAAATCCTCCTTCATGGTGCTATACAGTGGTCATAACTCCTTTCTAGCAGTATTGTTTTTACATAGTTTATTAACCAAGCCAAAATAAAAAGTTGTTCTGTATTCCACATGAGAGGTTTCTGGAGTTTTTACTATTCCTTGTGAAGAAAACTGGAGATTTCAGTTGAAACAGAGTAAAAAAAAATATTAATAATAATAAAAATAATAGAATCAGATTGTTTTCTCCAAGCTATCTGTAATTCACCTCAGTGAAAACATTTCAAACAAGGGTTTTCCCTCAGGCTCCACTGATCTAGTCACATAGCTCTGGATAGTGACACGCCATTCTCTTACACATTAAACTGAGTTTAAAAGGTAATTCAATTTGTGCTTTTGATGTGTATCCTAATTTTATCAGTACAGAATCACAGTTCGGTGGGCTGCTGCTTCTCAAACTTGAGCTATTCTTTCTCTATCTTATATTTTTCAAATACTTTTTAAAACCAGAGAAGGAATTTCACACCACCAATCAAAACAAGCTAGTCAGCAAAATTGTTTCAATTTCCAGCTCTTAATAAATCACACAGAGTTAAATCAGATTCATGAATTCTGGAGCAGTTATGCATTTATGTTCTCAATTTCCATAACAGAAGTTGCAACGCAATGGGAAAATCTGAACTCTATAATAGTCACCTGCTGAATTTCATTTCAGGCATAACTCATTTGTTTATGTCTGCTAGTCTCTCAGTGGAAAAAAGGTAACCTTACTACGATATTAACACAAGCTTATTCCCTCATTTGCTCCCCTTTGTTTTGAGCTAAACAAACAAAAGATTTTAGTTTTCCCCCTTCTAAATTTAACACTGGTTTCTATTTATTACACAGCATATCTCTCTATGGTCAAGCAAAGACCATAAAATATATCACACCTATTGACTTATAAAAAGCAAAGTGTAGGACTGTAACTCTCCTTGAAAACTTCTCGCCATCAAGAGACATCCCTTGTGTATAAGATGTGTAGCATGACCACTTGCTTGTGCTAGTGATCATCTCCCCATTTTCTGATAGCCCTGCTTCTCATTAACTTGGTTATCTAACTTACGCATTTTGATGAGCACTGCTCCTCTTCTCCGAAGGCTGACACTGTTTTTCCCCAGAGCCTTTTCCCCAGAGCCAAAAGGAAGGCTGCTCCAGCAGCTCTTTGCCAGGGATGCTGAAAGTGAAGCAATGGAGTCCCACCCTTCCCCTGTGCTGAGTAGGGGGCTGAGGAATCCAGATTGATTCATTCCACAGCTGAGATCTCCAAGTTCACAGCATAATGTGCTGCAGTCATGTCCCTAAACTGGCTTCCTATCAGGCTTTAAACCGAAACATTACGCTTTTTCTCTTCAATATTAACTTTGCCAGAAAGGCGTTTTTAATTTTAAAAACAAAAGTGTGGTTGGGGGTAGAAATACTGGAAAAAAATTACATCTGTGACCTGATACCTGTGTGTCAGGAATGATTAGTGTCACTGAGGGTGCATAAACATCTGTAGCAATTAATTCAGCTCCTTCCTGGTTACAAGCATTACGTTTTCTTTTTCTTCTCTGATTACAAATGTTGCGTGATTACTTTTAATCCAAAAGCAATAAATTTTTACTGACTGCTTAATCTGATCTGTAAACTGAGCTTTTTGTTTTCATCAGTCACTGATTTATTGCATTTTTGAGAAAAAAAAAGCCAATGTTCAATAAATGCTTGTTTTTAATGTACTACATCTTTTTCAGTTCTTACACTCACTATGTTTCTGTTTACTTAAATTCCTTCTACAGACAAATTAAAACCAGTAATGATAATCTTTGAAGTTCCAAATCTATTTCTTCAAAATTTCTTTCTTCCTCCCCCCCCAGGTTTTCTACTTGGGATGCATATATAGTACCAAAGACATTTCAGATTGTGCAGCATTAGTTGAATCTCAGAATGTGTTTAAACTCTCTCGGTGCAGTTCTTATATTGGCCAAATTCAACATTCTGCTCTGCCAGAAAATGCCAGGTGGTAAACAGAGAATAATTTTAGGTACTTTCTTAACTGTACGCCAGGTGGTGATAACACGAATGATAATTTCAAACAAGGATTAACTTGTCTCTAACTCCTGCTTCCACAAGCTATACATGCATAAGGCCATTTATACAAAGTGCTTACTGTGCATTGTCCCATGTAGAATAGACATTCCAGCAAAAACTGGTCCTGGGAGTATTCAGGAAACACCCTGGTTGAAACTCCCCAATGACAATGGAAAAGGCAATGGAAAAATCTATTATTAAATTTTTTTTTGTGCTTATGATTTAAAGTGAACCACATCAAGAACTTCACAGTTTTCTTTCACTCAGTGGCCTCAACAGACCCTCTTTGTTCTCATGTAGGCTATATTCTCAGCTGTGTTCTGCATTTCCAGATACTAAACCACAATGACCACATTAGATCACGATACTGGGAAATCCCCTCCTTGGTTGATTTACTAGAGTTTGCCATGAAATTGGTGTAATGATGACTGTGGAGACTGAAAAGAGTTCTGACAATGTTTTAGTCATATTTAATGTCTGGTTTCTCATCTAGGGCACACTACATCAGTATTGTAGTAAATAAAGTTATGTTAGTTTAGATCAGCTCAGTGTATGGTCCAGTATTTCACTCCACATACGTCTCCTGTCTAAGGCACCATTTCTGTGAAGTAAATTAAAGCTGTGAGTGAGCTTTAAAGGGATTGTGCATTACTTTTTCAAATTAATGTGCCATATAATAATATTGCAATTAAAGGCTGTATCTTTATTTAAGATATAATTATATAAGACTTACCTGACTATAGGGGTATTTGTAAATTAGCTGTGAAATATCACAGAAAGCCATTAAAAACAAACTCATGAAAGCAATTATCTAAAAATAAAGACAGATAAATCCTTCCTTCCTTCACTTTCCAATAAAAGGACTGGTTGGAGCTTTCTATTTCCCGTGGAAATGCACAAAACATAGGTGCCTTCTGTCTTAATTTGTGGGTGCTGGCATTTTCTTACCCTCAGCAAAATAAGACGTGAAACTGTGGCCTCTCCATGCTGCATTACATGTCTTAAGAAAGAATACCGGAGTACCTCAGAGACTGTATTGCAATAAAGTCATCCAAATTGCAGTGTCAGAGTGGTTTGCTTATAGTTTGAATATGAGAGTGATCCATTCCAAATGCTCCGGAGAAATATTTTGTTGTTCAACCCCCTCTTCCTTCCCCCTCAGCTCCTCTTCCAGGCTTCCTCAGGTTATTTCCAGTTTGCTTTTAATGGAAATTCCTCCTGACCTCAATCTGGTGCTTGATGAGTTCAACCTTTTGCATGTATCGGTCACACCAGCCTCTAATCCAGCTTACAGGGGGCTGGCGAGAACAGAAAGAAACAAATGTATGGAGATCAGTAGAATCTCAACAGTGTGATCAAAAACCACCCCCAAATGGGAGTAATTAAACAGTCTTCTGACTCTGGTAACTGAGACACTTTTTAATATCTTACTGCTTCTTACCTGAGTTTGAGCCAATGTTCAGGATTTCTAGACTCATCAAATTACAGGTCATAGTTCTGCTTCCAAAGTCTGCCTGGCAGTTTCTCCTCAATGCTCGTGTAGTCAAGGTCTCACAGGTATTAAAGGCCTCTGGCTGATCTCTTCTTGAGTATGCATAGTCTGCATGCCTGACTACATAAGAAGTCCTCATGTCTGATCTCCATCATAGCCAAATAACTTGTCCAGACAGTCATCCATCAGCACCATCTTGTGGTGCTGGCATCACCAAACCTTTTAGCGCTGCTGTGGCACAAAGGCTGGAAGAAAAATCCTTGAAAATGAAACAGGAAACAGCTAAAAATCACACTTTGAATTTGAAACTGCCTTTGACCTACAGCCCTATTAATGCTATGTCCCATGGTTTCTTTACATAAAAACTGACATATTTCACAATAATAAAGAGCTAATTATGCCAATTAAAAAATACAGTTGGCATGTTTCCCTCATAGTCATCTGAGCCATCACTCTATTTATTTCTGCTATTAAATATTCATCTTTTATTTTTGCATAATTCTGCTACGCAGTTCAGAAGGTGTGTGTGCTACTTGCCATTGGTTTCACTCAGAAGTCAAAAGCATTTGCCTCATGTCAGCCTAAGGATGGGATTTGTGAAGTCTTCCATGGGATCAAGTGCTCTGCAGGTGAAGGGGCTGGAGCACAAGTCTTATGAGGAGCAGCTGAGGGAACTGGGACTGTTTAGTCTGGAGAAGAGAAGGCTCAGGGCAGACCTTATTGCCCTCTACAACTACCTGAAAGGAAGTTGTGGTGACCTGGGGATTGACCTCTTCTTGCAGATAACGAGTATCAGGACAAGGGGGAGCAGCTGCAAGTTGCGCCAGGGAGATTAGGAGAAATTTCTTCTCAGAGAGGGTGGTTGGGCAGTGGAACGGGTTGCCCAGGGAGTTGGTGGAGTCCCTATCCCTGGGGATGTTTAAAGAAAGGTTGAATGTGGTACTTAGGGACATGGTTTAGCGGGTAATAGGTGGGGGGAGGGAGGGATGGTTGGAC
Organism: Psophia crepitans; assembly: GCA_013399095.1. Lineage (NCBI taxonomy): Eukaryota > Metazoa > Chordata > Aves > Gruiformes > Psophiidae > Psophia > Psophia crepitans. The sequence continues at coordinate 130,817 of VWZZ01002941.1, forward strand.
TGGATGATCCCTGAGGTCTCTTCCAACCTTAATGATTCTATGATTCTATGATATGTGTCCTCTAAGCTTAAAAGTTTTGTCAGTAAATAATATTATGCCATTTATGAGGTTTATTCCGATCTTTCAGATCAGCCTCAGGGCTGATTGGGCAGGAATGGTGAAAATGAAGCAGCAAAGAGAAATAAGTTGCACCCATCATCATAAGAGGTTTTGTGATACCCCTTCCACAGTTTCCTACTAATAGCTCCTTTTAGAGGGATTGAAGTTAGTGGAAAATACATACCAGCACACCACCAGAATCAGATGGCAATTTCAGGAGTGGGATTTAACACAAACATTGTGTCAAAATCCCTATTCAATTTATATTATAAACTTGTACATAGCAGTTCCACCATTTTCTGACATCACTGGAGAAATATTTAAACTTTGTGCAAAGAGAAAGCAGATGGAGAAGAAAAAGAATAAAAGTGATGTGAGAAATAATGAAGCCTTCTTCTAGGGCAGTGGTTTCTCTCAGCTCAGTGTATTCCTGCAAAATATGATCCAGTAAGATGTGGTTTTCATCCACATATTGCAGGTGCTAAGGAGGAAGCCTGTCTCCTCCATTATCCCAGCAAGATGGCATGTGCCAACTGCATATAATTATTTTCTTTCCCCCCAAAAAAAAACCCCCAGATTTAGGAAACTTCCAAGATCCCAACAACTTGGAATTGAGCATTGAATCAGTAGCGGCTGTGTAGTACCCCTGGTGTTTTCATCTGAAATGCAAATGTCTTACAAAACTCCAGGCTGTTGGAGCATAGATCATGGTCCAGTTCATGAGAGCTTGAGATACCATGGTCAAACATAAGACACTTTTTTTCATAAGATAATAGGAATCCTTTTCCTCAAACTACTCAGTATGCCATATGGCAGCTTTGCATGATTCATCTTCATTGCTTCAGTGACTATTAGCAGTTGAGAAGGGGTCAAGGTTTGATGGAGGATTTCCCTACCTAGAGCTATTTGCAAAGCAGCAAAATCTTTCATCGTGCTATCTGGACCAACAATTCACTTGGTCAACTAATTTCTTTACTCTTTCATAAGGACTTGATATTTCTTGAGAAAAGAAAAATACCCTTCAAGTTTATGATTGAGGCAAACTTGTAAGTCTCACTTTTATGAGATGTAACTCACAAAACTGCTGGACTTCTTGTTAAATGAAGGACCTCCATTTCCCCCCTCTTCAATTACTTTCTTCTCTAAAAGGAAGGGGGAAAGGATTTGTTTCCAAAGTAAGTAAAGCTGAATAGGAAAACTAACTGGAGTAACTGTAGCAGTATTCTTCAGCATACCCTTGCCCCCACGGGCACACTATATTATAGAAAATTTATTGGAATCATAGAATCATAGAGTGATTTGGGTTGGAAAGGACCTTAAAGATCATCTAGTTCCAACCCCCCTGCCATCAGTAGGGACACCCTTCACTAGACCAGGTTTCCCAAAGCTCCATACAACTTGGCCTTGAACACTGCCAGGGAGGGTGCAGCCACAGCTTCTCTGGGCAACCTGTTCCAGTGTCTCACCACCCACACAGTGAAGAATTTCTTCCTAATGTCTAATCTCAATCTCCCCTCTTTTAGTTTGAAGTCATTACCCCTTGTCCTGCCACTCCCTGCCCTTGTAAACTGTCCCTCTTCAGCTTTGTTGTAGGTCTCCTTTAGATACTATGAGGTCTCCCTGGAGCCTTCTCTTCTCCTGGCTGAACAAGCGCAACTCCCTCGGCCTGTTTTCATTGGAGAGGTGCTCCAGCCCTCTGATTAACTTTGTGGCCCTTCTCTGGACTTGCTCCAACAGCTCCATGTCCTTCTTATGTTGGGGGCCCCAGAGCTGGACGCAATACACCAGGGGGGCTCTCACAAGAGTGGAGTAGAAGGGGCAGAATCACCTCCCTTGACCAGCTGGTCATGTTTCTTTTGATGCAGCCCAAGATATGTTTGGCTTTGTGGTCGGCAAGCATTCACTGGTGGCTCATGTTGATCCATCTCATCAACCAGCACACCCAAGTTTCTCTAGAGGCTGTTCTCCACCCAGCCTGTAGTTGTGCTTGGGATCACCCTGACCGACGTGTAGGACCTTGCACTTTGCCTTGTTGAACTTTTTGTGGTTCACATGAGCCCACCTCTCAAGCCTGTCAGGGTCCTTCTGGATGGCATCCCTTCCCTCCAGCATCTTGACCACATCACACAGCTTGGTGTTGCCGGCAAACTTGCTGAGGGTGCACTCGATCCCACTGTCCATGTTGCCAACAAAGATGTTAAACAGTGACAATGCCAATACTGACCCCTGAAGAACACCACTTGTCACTGATCTCCACTTGGACACTGAGCCATTGACCGCAATTTTTGAGTTCGACCATCCGGCCAATTCCTTATTGACCAAGTGGTACATCCTTCAAATCCATGTCTCTCCAATTTAGAGATGAGGATGTCATGTGGGATAGTGTCAAATGTTTTGCTCAAGTCCAGTTAGATGACATCAGTCCTCTTTCCTTATCCACCAACACTGTAACCTCGTTATAGAAGGCCACCAAATTTGTCAGGCTCGATTTGCCCTTAGTGAAGCCATGTTGGCTGTCACCGATCACCTCTTTATTTCCCATGTGTCTTAGCATAGTTTCCAGGAGGATCTGCTCCATGATCTTACTTTGTTCCAGAATAATTTGTGTTATTTCAAAGCAAAGTAATTTGTCTTGGAAGGAATAAGATAGAGGGAGAGAGTGCCAGTCGCTTTTATACTGAGTTAGAATTCCCCAGCAGCTGTTCCATGCTGCTCAATAGAGAAAAAAAGCCTGGAAAAAATATGCTTTTCTGGGATTCAGAATGGACAAAATCTTATCGTTTAAAAAGCTGGATAAGAAGCAGTTAAAAATTAAAAGAAAAAAACACCCAACCTCCAAATACATCATACATTGCCTTATAGAAAAACTTATCAACATAGCCAAGCCCCAGCTGTTGCCCAAAATAAGCACTATTCCTTTATCAATAATCCCAAACCGTAAGACCAACTCAAAACCCCTTTGGAAAAAACCTGCATGTATTATGTAAGGCTCAGATAACGTACCAGTGCTTAATTTGAGGCAATGCTAGTTTTTTGAAGTGTGCACAAAACTAGAGATGCTAACAAAATATGTTAAAGTACTTTCCTTTCTGTTAGTTTTGAACTGAATCCATTACCACAGATGTTTCTGCAAGATATCATTCAATTTTAGTGAAAATTGTAGACAAAAATATTAATAAAAGTAATGATATTAATAAAAACTTTGTGAAAAGTTTGGAGGAAAATTTATTTCCCTCTTTTTTTTCTTCCCACTAAAAGTTGCAGTTAAAAAAGCCCCCAAGCCATGAATGCATGAAAAAGACTTCTGTGAAAAGCTTTGATTAATTTTATCAAGGGAGTAAAGTTTGTAGATATATTGCAAGAAACCTAGTTTCTATGCAAGAATAAGATTTGAAGGAAATTGTTCCTCAGATGTATTTTCTCACTCTTCTTGATTCATTGGTAGCTTTGAAACTCAAAACTAGTTTCAGTTTTATCCCATCGTAGAGACTGATTTTCATGGTCTCTCAAAGGAGTACATTATTAACTGCAGGTTAAATTTTAAGGACTGGTAAAACAATCCATCTCATGGCAGTCTGTCCTCTTCAGGAGTACAAAGCCTGCACAGACACTGAGATGTTAAGAGAAAAACCATAATTAATCACTGCAAACAGAGTGCTAATCAGATTGCATTGTCTGATCCCATTTTCTAGTCACAAGAAATTGTGGTGGAAAGAAAAACAGTTCATATTCTAATTCTTACACACAGAAGTTGCTGTGGAAGTTACTGAAACAAGACAAAACATGACAAGATACAAAATAATCTAGGATTAAAGGATTGATGTGAAGTATAAGTAATGTTTAGAGAATATATGGTGGAAACACATTACGCATTTTATTTCCAGCACTCTCCTCCTCTTTGGATGGAAAACTGTGGTGGTTGCAGTGATGGTGGTGGTGAGAAGGAAGGAAATGAAAAATGGAAGGAGAAACTTTTAGAGTAGAACTTATTCATCAAATATTCAAATAGCCTATGTATTTTAATCATTAGTAAGTTATGTTTGAGGGGTGATATTTTTCTTGATTATCTTGAAAGTTTTCTTCTGAAATATGTGGATTTGCTATGAGGTGCATATTGCTCATATGTCTTTCTTCAAATACATTATTTAGTAAAACACCTCATCCCTCCGTAACTATTGAGTTCCACACTACAAGTGTGATGAGTACCTTTATGTGCTCCCCAACTTTTAAAGCCTGCCTTCTCAGCATAACATTCAATGGACATTACACTAGCTTAACACAGCCAGCCACTTGGTAATAACCTTACCTCTTGATTTGCCAAAAATTTATACAGTCAAATCTGAAGCATTTTTTTTACTGTGTACTTAAAACAAAGCCATGCCAAAAAGGAAGTAAGGAAGCTGAAGCTTTGCGTGTGGATCAGTATTTCAGACTGCCTCACATGTAGGATCTGAAACATGTTATAAAGCAAGTCAGCCCAGCTGTTCTTACTGAGCAGGTTCCACATGGCCTGGGGTTAAGTCTCTTGTTTCCTCTAGAAAAGGTTCAGTGTATTTAGGAAGATATTAGACATTCATAAGACACAGTTTTACTGTCTACATGACAAAATAGGAAAAATCTAATTCCCACAGCAAGAATTTCAGCTTTATTGTGCTACCTGGAACAGATCCTCCTTATCTGAAGAATCAGCTCCATGGAGAGGTGTCCCTGTGGCTAGACTATGTCATAAAAAGACACGTTTCTCACAACTCAGGCTTGAAGAGATAGCTATATGAGATCGATATATCAACATCTTACGGCTTTCCAAGTGCTTTTCTGACAACGTGAACATGCTGAGAATCATATTCTTCATCCAGAAAAATAAAGGCTTCTAAAGAAGGAAAGTTTCTATTAAAACCACAGCATCCTGTTGCATGAATATGTGTGTGAGAGAGAAAGGACTTGAAAGAATCCTGCTGAACCAAGTCCTGGTATGTACACAGAATGGTAACATAAAGCTCACATGTGGGATATCAAAGGGACCGTCTACTTTCCTCCCTCTGTTACAGGATTTTGCAGATGAACCGTTCTGGAATAAAATAAAAACAAAATTTTCTAAATTGTGCAACACAAGTTTGCAGAGTTACACAAGCTCATCAACTAGCTGTAGCGAGGAACCTTAAGAAAGCCGTGAAGAAAGCAGCATTGTATCACCTCTTGTGTCTGATGGCTGGCTGAGTGAGTACATGGGGTGATGTGCTATTAGAAGCTAATTCTCTTTTTCACTTCAGAAGACAGGTCTAAGAGCTGTAGCCCCAGAGTCATCTATCTTCTGTGTTCCTCAGTCACCGCTACGGCTTATTCATTGTGTGCCTGCAAAATAGACCGTGACAGCACGAGCAGTCACCGTGGTTCAATCTGCTGTATTTCCTAATATCCTCCTGCTGCTGTAAAATGTGTCCTTGCCCGGTGCTGTGACATAAGCAGTCAAAAGTCTTTCTGTGATGCATATTACTTTGCTGATCTCAGCCCAGGCTGTGCAAGTCTTAACAGCCGATACACTTCAAGTATCAGTTCTTGCACTTAGAATTTTTTACCCAAATTCTCACCTCGCTGATGCTGATTTTATGGCAATGTAACTCAACTGAGTTACAACTCATGGCACCTAAGATACCTTTGTGATGGGATGAACTACCCTTTGTCTTTGATTAGCTGCCTGCCTTTCAAAAGCTTAAACCATGCCGTGAATCCAGTTGCAAGTGAATTTACGGAAGCCCCTGTTGAGAGTAGTATCTGCAATTCTGATGCTAACTGCTTTGGATCTAATGAAAAGGTCACAGGAGTGAATGTTCCTTCTAACGTTATGTTCCCAGTGGAGATTATTCATCAGCTGTTTGCTCAAGTCTCAGCTATTTGTTACCGCACAGCACAGTGTCACCATTTCTGGAGGTGTTCATTACCCACTGTTCATTTAAACAAGCCAGAAATATTTCTGTTCTCTGACATTGTGCCTGGAAGTGTCATTAACCAACACAACATCACCAAACGAGTCAGCTCATGTGGCCATACCACAGTGGTGTTCCTGGAAGCACTGTTCTCATTCTCACCTCTCTGGGCGATCAGAGATGACAGCAAAGACAACCATTATTTAAAAAAGATCACCAGCAGTAAACCCACACATTTGCTCCTGGCTACGGTTTTCCAAAACCTGTGCAGGCTGCCTGAAAATGAAATTCATGTAACCATCCTTCCCCTTCCATGACTTTTTCCCAAAGTGTTCCCATGGTTTTGCCATCTTTGGTGCAGTGCACCGTGGCAATGGCTCACATCCCATAGTTTCAGGAAGAGTTAGATTTGCTCAGTTTTGACAGTTTCAGTGCCTCCCATGATGGTAACTCTATACTTAAATACCCCCAGGTAGTTAGCTTTAAATATGATGGTACAGAATTACATAATAAGGAATATCCTTTATGCTGTGTTATTCCACAGTTAAGCCTATGATCTGGTTTTGACTGGGATAGAGTTAATTTTCTTCATAGTAGCTGGTATGGGGCTGTGTTTTGGGTTTGTGCTGGAAACAGCATTGATAACACAGGGATGTTTGTGTTACTGCTGAGAAGTGCTTACACAGAGCCAAGGCCTTTTCTGTTCCTCACACCCCTGTAGGCTGGGGGTACACAAGAAGTTGGAGGGGACACAGACGGGACAGCCGACCCCAACTGACCAAAAGGATATTCCATACCAAGTGATGTCATGCTCAGCATATAAAGTTGGGGGAAGAAGGGATGTTGGCATTTGTCTTCCAAAGTATCCATTATGTGTGATGGAGCCCTGCTGTCCTGGGGATGGCTGAACCCCTGCCTGCCATGGGCAGTGGGGAATGAATTCCGTGTTTTGCTTTGCTTGTGCATGCTGCTTTTGCTTCACTTATTAAACTCTTGTACCTGAACCCACGAGTTTTCTCACTTTCACTCTTTTGATTTTCTCCCCCATCCCACTAGTGGGGGAGTGAGTGAGTGGCGATGAAGGGCTTAATTGCCCTCTGGGGTCAGATCATGACAGCATATCCAGAGGTAGTAGTTTAGTAAGCACAAAATACTTCATTGCTGCATCAACAAATTAAAACTTGACAGCTTTGGAAAACTCACAAGTAAAACTGGTCCACCATGTCTTTATTGCATCAGATTTAATTCTTTAATGATGTTATAATGCTTTTGCATTGTTCAATATCTTAATTTACTTTCACAACTACTATTCTCTCAGCATTCCCTTGTAATAACTATATATGCATATATAAACACACATTGGGTGAACATGAGGACATTTTGACTAAAACACTCAGAACAATAAGCAAAATTTTGACTTTATTGTTTGGTCTAGTACAGGAGGTAAAAGAGGTGCTGAAACAGAGGAAATAGAATAAAAATACTAATTTTGAAACAGAATTCAATGATACTTAAAACAGGAGGGTTGCTACCTGCTGAAGGTGATTTTGTCCAAGCCACACTGATATTCTTGGTAGAGTTATACAATGTTTTCTAGGCATAAGCCAAGCACAGGAAATATAAAAAAAAATTTACTGAAGAAATTCTCAAAGGCATCTTCACCAACAACATGCCTCTCAGGTCTACTGGCAATCACAGTAGCTTAAATGGAGCCTACAAAACCATCTTGTGAAGACACTTATATTTAAGCTTGGTTAATGTTAATATTTGATGACAACACAGCCAAATTTCAGGCATCTGCCCCATAGGGTGATTTTATTACACAGCCAGTATAGGATGACTGTAAGTGGTTTTCTTTTCACTGTGGGTCATGAAAATGAAACTTTAAATGTGGTCGGTGTCTTAAATTCTTCCTGCCAAATTAATGTGCATTGGTTTGAAGAAGCCCTCTCTAGACTGTAGCCAGCACCCTTTGTTAGTCAGCAACTAACTTCACCTGACCTCACTGGTGTTTGCCACAGCTGGATACTGTGCTGAAATGCTTGGGGTGAAAGTAGGGGCTGCACAGGTGCTACTTCACTTTATAAGCCCGGAAACCCCAGAACCCATTTAGTGGCACGAGGGAGGGGGAGAAAGATTTTGTGAGGGGGGTGGGAGTGCAGACAGTGTGAGCAGGCGCTTCCTTTAGGGACAGCTATAAATATGCATCGCAGTGTACTGGCTGGTCCTCTCCAGATGGACTCTTGGTATGTGCAATTTGCTTTTGACATTTCCTGGCTGGCAGTAACTATTATGATTCTGCACACATACACACCGTCTCTCCCTCCTTCCTGAAGGAGGGGTAAGGCTTTAGTGTTCCCTATGGTTACATCTAGACAGGCCAACTTGCTTAGACTTATGTTTTTTCCTGTGCTATTAAAAGACTCATGGGTTCTTTTTTTTCTTTAAAGGAAGCACTGGAAAAAGAAGAAAGAAAAAAGAAGTAGCCCGTCCCCTAATACCTGTGATTTTTTATTTTCTCAGTAATATAACAACTGTATTCCAAAAACTAGTCTGTACTATGTCCTCTATCACTATTGACCTACAAATAAATATATGTTTATATAGAAACTTATGCCAACATGATGTTTAATGTCAGATTTGGCTATAAAGAGCTAAATTATATATCACTGATATCTTTTAGAAGTTGTTATTAATTTCTTTATTTTTCTTCTTTATGCTGAAACAGGGATAAAAAATATCTTGAATTATTTCATCTTTGGCTTGCAAGGCACCTCTAAGAAAGTTTCTGCTATTTTCTGAACAAGTGTAAAGCATTTGCTTTCACAGTTCCTAGTACCAGCCTACAGACTTCTGTTTCCCTGCAGTCAGAGGACTTCTTGATGAATTATTATACTTCTGCTTTTGATAAAAATTTCTACCTCACAGGACATTTCATATTAATGGATTAAGAAAGGAGTTGAAAGTCATCTGACTCACATAAACATTTTCAAGAGTGAATCCTACAACTCTAGACTCTAGAGATATGGTCTTAAAGGCAAGTTTCTATGAAGTAAATACATCTCCTTCTCCATCCAGAAGTTAGTTTCTGCCACCTAACTCAGTGCTCAGGATTGCCTATTTCAGGCTAAGTAGGCAATGCTCTTAGCCATAAATGATTTGAGGCTACTCTACAGCTCTTTTTTAAATTGGGCAACCAGAAATGGAGATAAGTGTAAAAGTAAAATATCTGCTGAACACTGGAGACTCTCAGAACCTTCACTGTTTGCACTTACAGTGTTCATCATCCTTATATCAATCATCAGATGTGAGCTGGTGGACTGACTCATTCTCTCTTGGGTGGTTTTCCTTTTTTGTGGGAAAAGCAGCGTCAACCCTCAGTTTCAAGTTGCTTTTCAAATAGAATAGATGGTCCTACAGAACAGACTGCTGAATCAGTGAACAAGCAGTCCTGCAGGCAAGCCTTCTTGAGTGTTGGACTCAAGATTTAATCAATATTATTTCATTTACAAGTAACTGCACTTTTCAGAAGATTGATTCTTGGGATTCTATAAAACTTACTGCTTGAAAAATATACATACACCTTTCCTTCTACCCTGCTTTCAACTTTAATAATAACTGTGTCGAACTATAAAGAGGGATGGTAGTCAAATAGAAAGGAGAATTTTTGGAGGCTGCTGCTAATATAAAACCTACAGTATCCAGTGCCTATTGGTTTGTTGCTGAATTTGATCTCAGACTGGTGAATAGTTGGTTTTTTTAGTCCTTCTCATAAGTATACTACAATAGCTTACTCTCTCTCAGCTGAAATTGTATAGCATGCATAACTTACACAGAGGCCTCACTTCACCCTCACCAACTTGCTCCTTGGCTACAGAAACATATTGTATTTTAGGTAATACCAAGCTTTTCTTGTTCCAGGTTGGACCTTGTGAAAAAAATGAAAGCCTACTAATCGTTAACTGCTTATTGCTGAGTAGCGTGACTTTGTTCTAAATAAAGATGCTGTTGCCATGAACAGAGTGGGAAAGAGTAAGAACAGAAAAGTATAAGAACACAGACTGAATTATGATGAGATGTATTATTTAGTAAGATCTGTATTAGAGGATGCACAGAGATCATTGCTCCATTCTGGTCTTCAACCTCAGGAAGTAGACTGAATCATGAGGGAAAACAACTACTAACAGTAAATGGATGCAACTTAACTGAAAGAAATCTAAATGACAGGTGATTTATGCAGGTCATGCATGCAACCTGGGAGGTGTTGGGCAGGCCTTTGGCATACAAAAATGTGCAAGGAGGTGAAAGACTGCCTCTTTCTCATCTCCTGTTTTAACAACAAATTGAAAAAAAGAAAGGTGAATATTTTCCACACACCTTAATAGGTATCTATGGAGGCATCAGCACAGGCAGAAAATGGTTATTTTCTTGGCACAACCCCCTGACATACTGGCCTGAGGACCTATAGTGAATGATTTCTTCTTCTTTGGAGTCAAAGTTGCCTCTCTGCTCTGCTCTGCTAGAGCTTGGCTTTCCTGTGTCTTACGAAAGACAGATTATGATGTCTCAAAGAAAGAATATGATTTAGTAAGGGAAAATAATCTGTAAGTCATTAGTAATACCTAAGACTCTACCAAATTACAATTTTGCCAGTCTGTTTTCTTAAGAGTTACTGAGACGTGAAAGTAAAAATACTAAATCTCACTCAGGAATCTACAGTTCAAGTGAAGAGCCAAGGAACTGGATGGATTTTCACCTACAGCTTTAAGTGTCACAGGTAGAAGAAGTAGCTGTAGAAGCATCATGACTGCATCTTTATAAAGAGGGAAATCCAGGTAACTGCTCTAGGAAAGCCAAAGTTTGGGTGTTTTTTTCCCCCATTTAAGTGTGACACAATATTAATGGAATAGGAATTTATAGTCCCGTAACAGTTTACAGCTTTGAAATTGAGCCTTATGACTTTGCCTCAGCAAAAGTCTGTCAGTGGCTGTATTTGTATTACAAACTCTATTCCATTAATTTTTTCAGTGTAGAATATGAAAGTCCTATTAGTGACATTTTAGGGCATGTTCCAACAGCTTAGCAAAGATTGAAGAAACAGAGACTGAATAATGGTAGAAGGAAAAGCTGCAGGGAATCCAGATGGACCTTTTACACCCTCAGTTTGCTATAAAAATTGCTAAGAGAGTGGGGAATTGCACAGTCAGACCTGTAGAATATAATACGTAAGGAACTGATATGTTATGAAAGACTTGTTTTTGAATGACTTTCTCAAGTTTCCTCTTAATGAAGACTGTGCTTTGTTATTGCAAAGGGAAAGTTGGGGACAACTTTATGTACTCTCTTTCACTTTGTGTATCCCTGGTTAACTCTTTCCTGAAACACAAGCTGGGTGCCAGAACTTTTCAGGAAGCGTTACGTGAAACTTTATGTCTCACGAGTTTTAACATAGTGTGAATAGTTCCTAATCAACTTTCAAAGAGGGACTATCAAGCAATTTCTAAACAAACGAGCTTTGTGCACCACAGTGCACCCACTGTGGGCAGTAGATAAGATAGCAAGTAGCATTGGCTACAACTGTGCTGGATGGGAGAAGCACAAATAGGGGATCCCAGGGCCAAAGGACAAACTGCTGTTTCATTCACACTATTACAAGAGAGAAGGTGGAAATGCAGGGCCTGCACCACAAGCTATTGTTTTCTCCCTTCTTCCTGCTCCTTCTGCCTCATCCTTCAGTGCCCTTGTGGGATGCTCTGGAGGAAAAGGGATTTTTGCTGGCTGCTAACAGTGTGGATTGGCTCCTCACCATCTCCTTCCCTGCCCCCCCAAACTATCAACAAGGGTGGAAAATAGCCAGAAAGGGACATACTCCCCCAGAAGACCTCTTTGGAAGCTGTCAGGAGTGTCATGTCCCTTTCGGCCCAACCATTCTCTGTAGTGGGAATGGATGTGCCCCTTGGCGCACTGTGCCATGCCACGCCATGCGACAGTGGAGCCTCTCTTGTGGGAGAGCAGGAGAGGGAACCAGGCACAGGCAGAGCTCTATGGGCAGCACGAGGGTGGTCCAGAGCTGGGCAAGGAGAATCACAGTAGGTGTTACAGGTAGCTACAGGAAAACAAGAAAAACACTCCCAACCTACGGTGCCTGACTGATTTCTGTATATTCGTAGGTCCTGGAGTTGCTCCATCTTTTACTCTTTTCCTTGTCAAGTGCAGAACAAAAATCCCTGCTTTCTTCATTAATTTTCTTCCTTTCTTTGGGCCAAATAGAACCGAAGCACAGAAACAAACAGTATGTTTAAAATGTGATGTTTATCAGATCATTTTAAATTTATATAAGAGCTATTGTCCCCAGGAGAACCTAGTCAAGAAATCAGCAATTTTGTGCATTTGCAATTCACCAGGGATCAATTAAAAGATTATTATACTCTTACTGATGGTGCAAGATGAAAACAGCTAATATCTCCAAGGGAACTTCTTACAAGGCCCAAATTGAACTTAATGAGAAAAGACATTTGTCAAATGCTGTTAGCAGTAAGATGCATTTAGCACTTGTCAAGAGCTGTATTTCTGACTCAATCAATTTATAAGTTAGAGCATGCCCCAGCCTGCATTGATGTAAATGAGACTGAGTGCGGTGGCTTTGACAAGGCTTGAGCACACTGGATACACTGAACAGATCAACCTAAAAGGATTCACATTGGCCAACATTAAATGTATGAATAAAGAACTAAATGAACAGCCATAGTCTGGGTTGAGATGACTTTCAAAGGAGCTCTTCTGCCTTTAACATCTGAAAGTACAGGATACTTTCTGCAAAATAAACAGTATATTCTCTGAATACAGATTGAATAGACATGAGAATTTGACGTTTAAAGAAATTAATGCATAGAGGTGGCATCATAGAATCATAGAATGGTTTGGGTTGGAAGGGACCTTAAAGATCGTCTAGTTCCAACCACCTTCCCACGGGCAGGGTAACCTTCCACCAGACCAGATTTCTCAAGCCCCCTGGCCTTGAACACTGCCAGGGAGGAGGCAGCCACAGCTTCTCTGGGCAACCTGTTCCAGTGTCTCACCACCCTCACAGTAAAGAATTTCTTCCTAACGTCCAATCTAAATCCATCCTCTTTTAGTTTATACCCATAAACTATGTTTCTGTGGAGACAGACATGGTCTTGCTTTGAAAGTACTCAGACATGTAAGGGTATCATGAGAACCTATAGGAGAACTAGTCATGCACTAAATTTAAGGGACGGAAGTGCTTTGAAAAATCAATATATATATATAAAAAAGGAAAGGTTCCATAGAGAAGCCTTACATGAATATCCTCAGGAAGGATAACCAGCAGTAATAGTTCTGTACAGATTTAGTTACTCAGGGTTATGTTTGTCACCAGACAGGTCAGTCTGCAATCCCAGCTTCAGCTCCAGTATCAGTGACTTTTAAGGACATTGTCCACTGCTAATCAGGGCTTCATCCTTCCTGGGATTATCTCAGCCACAATAAATGTTACTCTCTTCTCGTTGTGAAAGGGCAGCTCCATTTTTTGTACTTTTATGTCTATTCTTCCAGATGGATTTTAAGTAATAACAACAGTGGATATCAGAACCTTGGACTTCTTTTCTTTTTTTATCAGTTTCTTGGGAGGAGATGAAGTTTTCCATCTATTGAGCTGCATTGTGACCTCTCTAATTTGCTCTAAATTCAATTATACTTAAATGTTGGACATGTAAATCTTTCCTGATGGAGCTACTGTTCAGATCTCTATTTTCAAACCATTCTAGCCATACTCTAGATAACTTCATTTTCAAAACTGTTGCATCTCTAGTGTACCTAGGTATGGATAAATCACCAACTCCAGTGCATCTGCAGAAACTTTCTCATTCCGTCACAACAGGGAACCTCAGCTTAGGATGAGGTTTTTCCAAGGAAAAATTGACAGCAGACAAAATTTGGCTATGTTCTTTCCTGCCCCATCTGGGACTAATCTTTCAGGTGTGTTAGCCAGGGCTACAGGTATCTTAACAGCTGTGTAGCAAGGCTAGTACTGTTGTACAAAAGTAAGAATATGTGAAGGCAATAAGCTGAAGGAAACAAGTGAATAAGAAAGATTGGACAGAATAAATGTGAAAAAAAGAGAAGACTGAAGAAAAAGGAGGCTGATTTGGAGAAAGGCAGCTGAAATTATAAAGAAAAGATCAATGTCAACCTAAATAGCTTTAATGGGAAATTGCAGTAGCACTTGAGTAGGGAAGGGAAGAAGTGCCTGAAGACGGAGACTCAGACAGCAAAGCTGTATGAATGTGAATGCATGAACAGACCCAGTGACTTACTGACTCTTTGCTCTTTTTATTGCTGATCTTCATTATTTTCTTCTCCCCTGGAATTATGTTCTGCATTCTCTTTCCATCATTAAAATTACAGTAATTACACATTACAAGTGAACTTCAAACCTCAGCTAGATTCAGAAAGTTTTCTGTCACTTTGTTTTGATTGGAAATCCACAATACAAACATCATCTTTATATAAAGATGCCTCCCACCAAGGCCAGAACCACAGCTTCCTTGTCAAGCATGAAAAGACTGTACACAAATTTGTCTTTGAGTACATGTCACACCACCAAGCGTGACACAGGCTCGCTGTGGTGGCAGAGCAGTCTGAGGGCACACAACTGTTTACATCACTCTAATTAAGGCCAGGCGTGTTTTCAAAAGGCAGCGGAGGGTGTGAAAGGACTACATCAATATTGTCTTATTTTAAAATATTGTTAAACATAAACTGGAAAACAAAGCTATAGTAAATTTACAAGTTATAAGCTAAGCCACAAGTAGAGAAAAACAAACATTAAATGCTGAGTTTCTAGTCATGTAGTCTTGGACCCCCTGGCTATATACGTATTGGAATTTATAACTAAGCATAAAGCTGTGAGCTCCAGCTCTCTGTTTACCACTCTGTCTAACACGGCTGTATCCATCCTGTCTAGGAAAAGAGGACCATGTGAGATTCACATGGTTGTCATCATAAGGGAGATACTGCTTAAAACCGTGGTTGCTTCTTGGCTTGCTCTGAGCTAGAGTTGACAGTGTGAAGGGACACATGAAATGTCAGGGTTTAAACCTTGAGCATGAGCCTGAACTGTGAACTAACAAGAGAAAAGTCTTTTGATTCTGATTTTTTTTTATCCTTAGTGTAAACCCGTTGTTTTCCACCAAGCTGTTTCTGAGGTAGAATTCATCATGCTGAGTAACTCCACCAGCCTGTCAGCCCAGCAGCAATCTACGTCTCTTCCCTTGTAACTGCTTGCGGAGGAGCAGCCAGCCACTAAACTGAGATGCTGTCAGGTCTGTCTGAATTCTC
Organism: Psophia crepitans; assembly: GCA_013399095.1. Lineage (NCBI taxonomy): Eukaryota > Metazoa > Chordata > Aves > Gruiformes > Psophiidae > Psophia > Psophia crepitans. Next base: position 146,200 of record VWZZ01002941.1, read on the forward strand.
TTCTGGTTTTCAAATCTATTCAGTACAAAAAGGTGGGTAGAAAGAGGGAGTAAGTGACAACTCTGATCCTACAGCAGCAGCTGCTGTGATCTTGGCTCTGAGGTAGACAGGCATCAAACTCCGTGGCTGTCTTAGAGATCTGTCAAGATCTTTCTTAAAGTGCTGTTGTCATGCTGCTTCATCTTTGAAAACGGAGAAGGTGGATTATGCCCATCTCCTTATGTCACCACCTCTTCAGTACATTTGTAAATGCAGCCAAAATGAAAAACAGTTGCACTGTAAGAGATTTTATAGGTGCTTGTTTAGCCCAGCTGGTACAACCCTTATGCCTCTCCAGTGCAAGCCCAAGTAACTGAGATCCACACAGAAAAATAAAATAAAAATACCGTATCATTTCTTCCATTCCATGGGAAAATTTTTCATTTCTAAGGCAAAATAGCTATCTGGGCCATTCTGCCTCTGAAGCAAGGTCTGATTGCCACAAGCCCTAGTGCAGAGAGGGCTCCAGCCCAGCCAGCTAAAAACCAGAGGCATTTATAGATTCAGAGGCCCTAAAAGAACTGCTCCATCTGCATGTTTAAAAGTTATATCCAAAGTTCCCATTTTTTTCCTGATTTTCTCTGTGCTTAAATACCTCCAGTTTCTCTCTCATCACAACGATCTCATGCGTTTATGTGCCCGGCTTCCACAGCAGGCAGGACAAAGGGGTCTGTTATAAACGCAGGCCTAGCTAGAGCTAGCTTGCAGGCCTCACACCTATATTTCTTCCATAAATCCCAGTCAAATCTCTATTCTAAGAGGCAATTGCTGAGTTGGCTGCTGGCCCTGTAAACCACAGTTTCAAATAAAATGCAACAGAGGAGAAAAGAAAACTACTTTTCTTCTGAAGAACAACAAAACAAAACTAACAACTTCTGCAAAAAAGGGAAGGATTTTAGGTAATGGTAATAAAAATGAGTTCAAATTTAAACCAGAGTGAGAAAACCCTTCTGAAAAAAAGGTTCCTATTTAAAAGTCAGTGGGGTAAGAGCCTCAAGAGGCATAAAGTGAGAGCTCCATGAAGTTAATGGATCTCTCACTGTTTATTCCAGAGGTGGGTAAATGTCTGTTTTCAGGAGATTCGCCTCCCTATATGTGAGCTGTACTGAGGGGGAGGGAGGGGGACAAGTCCTTACACTGCACCTTCCTCCTCACAGCCTCTTGTTTTGATTGATTTAGCAGCCACCTGGGCTAACTTGCAGAAACAGAATGAGAAACGTTTAATTAACATCACAGGAAATGCTCCAAGTGTGCTTGGAAATAGCAGGGATAACATTAACATGCCAGTAAATATTTCATAGATTTACAATCCTTTCAATTTAGACTTTTATTGACTCAACACACGAATATATCCCTATGCTGCCTTTAATCCATTTATAGTTGGTTATTTTTTAAAATCAAAGAAAAGGATAAAGAGTAACAGGAGACCACTACTGTCACGCTTGGAGATATGAGATGCTCACGGGTCCAGCAACATGCAGCCACATCACTCAGAGTATTTTGCAAGATGTTTACTACCTAGGGCTGTAAAGAATCCCTGATACTCAGCCTCTATACCATGCAGTGTAAATACAGAATCGTAGAGTCATAGAATGGTTTGGGTTGGAAGGGACCTCAAAGATCATCTAGTCCCAACCCCCCTGCCATGGGCAGGGACACCCTACACTAGACCAGGTTGCCCAAAGCCCCATCCAGCCTGGCCTTGATCACTGCCAGGGACGGGGCAGCCACAGCTTTTCTGGGCAACCTGTGCCAGTGCATCACCACCCTCACAGGGAAGAATTTCTTTATAATATCTAATATAAAACTCCCCTCTTTTATTTTAAAGCCACTACCCCTTGTCGTATCACTCCCTGCCCTTGTAAACAGCCCCTCTCCAGCTTTCCTGTAGGCCCCTTTAGGTACTGGAAGGCTGCGATCAGGTCTTCCCAGAGCCTTCTCTTCTCCAGGCTGAACAACCCCAGCTCCCTCAGCCTGTCTTCATAGGAGACGTGCTCCAGCCTTCTGATCAGCTTTGTGGCCCTCCTCTGAACTTGCTCCAGCAGCTCCAGGTCTTTCCTGTACTGGGGACCCCAGAGCTGGACGCAGCACTCCAGGTGGCGTCTCACAAGGGCAGAGCAGAGGGGCAGAATCCCCTCCCTTGACCTGCTGGCCACACTGCTTTTGATGCAGCCCAGGACATGGCTGGCTTTCTGGGCTGCCAGCGCACACTGCCAGTTCATGTTGAGCTTTTCATCAACCAACACCCCCAAGTCCTTCTCGGGGCTGCTCTCAATCCATTCTCCACCCAGCCTGTAAATGTGCATATATCTGAACAGAAAAGAAACAGCAAAGAAAGTGCAAGAATATTTGAGTCTTCTTTTTTGTTCTGTTTCTTCTACCACCCTGTTGGTAGAAGAAATTAAACTGTTGTACCAAATCATGAACCTGAAACACCAAGTCAGTATCAAAACAACGTTCAAGATGGAAGAGATTCAGAAGTTTCTTTGCACCTGACAGCTTCTTTTAAAAAAGCACAACATGTTTCCAAATTCTTCTCAAGATCTTTTCAACAATTCTGAATTGAAACAAAACCAAAACCCCCAATCACAGGATTTTGACAAGAAAGAGGTTAAGTCTTACAGTGTGAGCTTTTGCTTGGAAAGCCAGTCTTTTGTTAGCCTGTATTTCCACCTAATTGTAAAGGCTTCACTACTAATCAGAAACATGAAATTTTGCATTCAGTATTTGTATGGGCCTAGCAGAAAACTCAGAAAAGCCTAATTATTTAAAAACGGCAATCAAAGAAAGAAAAGATGTGGCACTATTACAGAAGACTGAAACATCGCTCAAGGTATATTACATGAATATTGGCCCAACAGCCATACTAGATCATTTTAGGCCTGAAAAGTGGTGAAATAGATGCCTAGTGCTCAGAGTTGAGCAGAATAAATTCTGTAGAAGAAAACAAATTTCTCTAGGTTAAGTCCGAAATGAATCTTAACTCTGTTCTTATCAGACTCCAGTGCCTGCAGGAAGAGCTATAGCATGCTCTGAGGAAAAACACTTGGAGACGGCATACCAACACCTACTTTTATGATGCCTTTTCCTGAGGAAAAGTTAAATCAGTTCACTCCATAAAGTCAGCTGAAAGGTACACAAATTATCGTACATATGGGGTGAATGTGAAATGAAATATGAAATTGATCTGTCAGTGGAATGGAAAAGCAGACATGGTAGAAACTCTAGGAATAAAACACTGGAATTGCTTTCTAACATACAACACACAGATGCCTCAGTCTTTCAAATAAGACCTCTGGAAAGGCTGGAGGCCTCTGGAAAGGCTCCCTCAAAGACAATCTTTGTTTATGTTAAAGCTGGCCACAATAATAATACTACATTTCTTGGAAATATACAAGGGTCAGGCTTTGGTACCATTTGGAAACTCTGTGTTTAGAAAACAATTTGAATGTTTCCTTAAGTGTTTGTTTCGTGGAAGGAGCTGCTTCATGAAATTAGCTCTGGCATTTTAGCCACCAAGATGCAGAGATAAGAGGCATCGCTGCATAGATGTAGCAACCGTTGGTCATTGAAATGGCACAGCAGTGGATGCAGGGAGATTACATTCAGACTCTGACCTGGAACCGGCATTTCAGATTCACAGTTATGGTTATATCAGAAATCACAGCTGAATTACTTCAGGCTCTATCAACTGCAGAAGCAATGAAGTTGCTGTCTCATATGACACATTTGTATTGCTATGGGATAGGGCTTTATATACCTCTTGTTACTTTTACTATCTTTTACTACCTTATGCTTCATTCTGGTGAGACAGGTTTATGTTTTTCTTATTTATGAAACAAGATTTTTTTTTTTTCTTTTTTCTTTTTTTTCTTTTTTTTTCTTTTTTTGAAAAAGGAGAGCTGTGAGCTCTGACCTGCCAGCTTAAGTGAGGAAGCTTTAATACCTTTGTCAATGAGCTCTAGTTCTGCTGCCAAGGTAGTGATCTTCTATGCAAGGGCCAAATAAAAACTCAGAGTGGGTAAATTCTCAGAGAACTCAAAGACTGAAGAAGTTGTTCCTTTTCCAGAAAGAGTAACAAGGATATCTTTATATGCACTGTTCAAACAACCGGAGCTGTGGGAAGAGGAGGGGGAGTATGAGCAGAACAAGAGATTCCAGCGGTTTGATGGAGCGTTAGTTAGAAGAAGAAAGAAGCTGTAGCCATTGTGAGTGAGTTCAAAGCGGCAGCTGACAATGTCCAGGCTGTTAAAACAGGCTTGCAGTGCTTTAAGGGACTTTCTGAAATTCTGATGAGAGTTCTTTTTTGCACCTTAAAACTAAGACACTGGAGACAAAAAACAGGTAGATGGGAAGCATTTTGAAGTTTAAATACTGGTTCTTGAACTGTGGCCTTTAGATACCTACATGCCTCCAAACACCCTGGTGAAAGTCTTTAGAGAACTTGCTAGTGATGTATGATGTTGGCTTGCCCGTGTTTCCGACTACAAAAATGCACCACTGGGCCTAAAAAGTACATGAATACCTCCCTGATACTACATTTCTGTGCGACATTGCACTGAAGGATGTTACCTGATCATTAGTGAGAAGGGAATGGTGTCCTGGCTGTGGCCAGGCCGAGGTTAATGCTCAGGCCTGGGCCAGGTGAGCCGGGCCGGGCCGGCCGCTATTCCACACCACGTGACGTCACGCCCCTATAAAGGGACTGGCCGGGAGGGGCCTGGGGCTGCTCTGGGATGGGCTTGCTGCGGGCTGGTCGTAGGGTCCATCTGGTCTTCGGTCGGTAAAGTACTGCGTTTGTTATCGCGGTTGTTTACATCCCGGGATAATTACTGCAGCCCTATTGTCATTTCCCCTCTCCCTTTGTCGGCCCATTAAACGGTCGTTATCTCAACTCGAAGCCATTTGCCCTTTTGTTGCCTCACTCTGCCCCTGGTTTTGCTGCCGGGGCGGTGAGCGAGCGGCTGCGTGGGGCTCGGCTGGGGCCGAACCATGACAAATGGGTACACAAATGTGACTTGAAGTAAACTCTGCACTAAGGTGCTGTTTAGACTCAAACAGCCTGTCCTGAAATATCATTCCAAGGAACAGGAAAAAAGTCAGTATAAACATCTGTTTTGTGGGTGGCTCATTTGTTGTTTTGTTTCTTCTGTCCTTATAATCACATGAAACAACCATAGCTGCAATCTTTTTGACAAGCATTAAATCAGATCTTTATCTTGCTCATTTAGCTGTCTCCATGATAGAGATCTGGAAAGAGGTTTTAAAACTTTGTCTCCAAGCTGTATGAAGGCTTTATGTATAGAAAGAAGACCTAATGTGTGACATTAATTAGACACTAATCCAGAGTTTAAAGCTATCTAAATGTGTGTGCGTATATGACATGACAGGGTGTTGTACAGGAAGTTGATCCAACTATTGAAGAATCAAAGAGTTATTAGGAAGGCCAGTGTTGTTCAGCACATTATTCTGTCTTGGTTTGGACAAGTTGGATGTGTGGATTTAAAGCTCACATACAGTGAGGTACACTTAAAAGTTTGCTGTCTACAGTCACTGAGTTAACAAGTAAGAAAACGTGCATCTGGTCAAAAAATTTAACTCACAAGCAGCAATTTATTCTGGATTGGACTGGAAGAGAAACTCTCATAACTGATTATGCCACTGCTGTAACTACCATGGAAAATTTCAGCCAATTTCTTCAGGAAAAAATAACGGAATTTCCCCCCTTATTTAGAAAAAAAGTTATTTCAATGAGAAATATCCAGACACTTTTGAATGATATTTGTGAAACAGTAAATCCATCTGAAGTCTCTCTGTGTGTGTGTATGTGTATAAAGGCTTGTTCTGAACAGGGATAAAGGGCTTGCTTTCAGGATATGTTTCCATTTTTCAGAGTGTGAAAACAATGAAGTAAACACCTTTTGCAATGTAAGCAAGCACTACGTATTCCAACTTCACATGTGTTACATATTTTAGCACTTTATCTTGAGATATGCCACATGTGTAGGAATACATAGAAAAACTACAAATGAAAATCTGAAATTTTCTAATATTAAGTAGGCCTGAAATTTGCAATTTCTATCTGCTAAACAGTAGCAATTTTCACAGTCATAACTTTTCAATAGCAATATATTTATTCTAAGGTTTTCAGCAATAAAGAACAGGCACAGTTGTTTAATATTTCTGACCCGCAATCATGTCTTTCAGTGTTTTTTTCTCTTAAGTACATAACATTTTGATTAGCTATCCAATATTTCCTGATTATATCTGTTTATTCTTTCATATTTCTTTTGTTGGTTACGCACAAATAGGCTTAGTCTTTTTCATTTTGCTTTTTCCCCCTGCATCAAGCAGAAATTTTGCAGATTGTTCATAAGTGGAACTGGTAAAACATTCTTGCACTGAGAATGCTATATTCCTAACCCACTAATTTAAGGGTGGAACTATTTCTGGAAATCTTATGAGTCTGTATGCTGAAGAACCTCTTATTCTGGGAGTGCAAAGGCACTAACGCTTTGATACAAATGGTCTGTGCTCAGATGTTTTCCATACACTTGGTAAGTTAGCTTTATTAAAATTCTTCTAAAAAATGCATATCTCTTATTAAGTTTGCATGCTGATTTTGACATTGAGGTTTCAAATGCAGTCAAGAAGTATATAAAAATGCTTGATCTTTTTGTGTTCTTCGAGGATGGATACTACCTATTTCTTCAAGCCTGTAAGTAGTGTAAATGTTGGAGGACTTCGTCCGTTTTGCTATCACTTGAAGTCATTTAAAGGGAAAGAAGAGAGCAGTGGGAAAAACTTTGGAGTCTACAAAGCAGTATGTGCCATTTTTTATCTCCTCCAGGACTGAAACAGAACGGCATGATTTTAGAAAGAAACAATGCTACTGACTACTGGAGCGCAAATACCCCATGACATGGGGGCAGGTCACTGAGCAGACACTCTCTGACAGTGAGAAGAGAGAGAAGGAAAAGGGGTAGAAACTGCAGGTAGAGTGTTCCTACAGAAAAAGATTTTGTTTGCTGCTGTCAGACTGTTTTTTCTGTAGAAGGATTTCATCAGTCTCATCCTACTCCAACATCATTCAGAAAGGAAGAGATGGTGGCTGAGCAGAGCAGAATTCAGCCAACAAAAAAGAGGTATAAGTGCTCTTTGGACAATATTTCACCTTGTTTGCAGTCCATTAGAATTTACCTGAAAAACGAGGTTCTCAGAAAAAAAAAAAATAATCCCAAACTTATTTTTTTCTTTAAAGTTTTATATAATATATCAAGGAACAGGGACACAGTGATGTTGGTAAAATAGTTGAACAGCACAACCTCCTCTCAGTTCTTGTCTAACAGTGCTTGATATCTGGATCTTACCCTCTATATCTTGGCTTTCCACATTTTAAATGAGGATTTAATGCCTGTGAAAGGTGTTAGACTGACAGCCCAAGGAACAGAGAAATAACCTCAAATAGTGCACGCATCACACCCTTCATAAAAATATCACAGCACACTGTAAAATTAAATTAGAGTCCTTGTTTTGCCCACAGATCAAATACACCACAAGGCAGAGGTATGCAGGGGATTTTTTCTCCACTACCCTGCAAAAGTGCTTCAACGTCAGCTCACAAGACTTCCTCAAAGGCTGTGGCTAATCTCATTCCATCTCCAGACCTCTTTAATTAAGCCTGAAAAAAATTATATGTGGTCATAGCTAGTACAAGTTATGCTGGGGTTTTCTGTGATGTAAACATCTAATGGGAATTGGTCTGTACCAGTATTTCCCTCTGAAAGCTGAGGAGTCATCCAAATGGTAGCACAGAGCATGTGTGATTCAAAGGTTCTTGCATTTGAATCAGAGATCTAAAAGGGGGAAAAGGCACCACAATGGATAACCAGGAGCTTAATCTGAAGAATCACAAACAGGTTGACTCTGAGGAAAATATTTAGGCAATGTTCTCCAGAGTCTCAGACATAATTATGAGAGAAGAACAGTAACATGAGCTAACAGTGCTTTTGCTTTGTTTGTTTGTTATTGTTCTAGAAGAACAATTAAAGATAATGCACAGCAATTCAGTTTACACTGAAAAACAGAAAAACCGGTGGATAGGATAAACAGGATTAAAAAAAACAAAAAGATCAGTTTTCAGAGGCTTTCACTATGGGAAGGAATTGGCTACAGCTTAGTAACTGCCCAGATTTAAACATTTATGCTCCTATTAGAACATTTACACTTCTATTTTTGTTTGTAGACTTTAAATATATTTTTGTGCCTGGTATACTCTGGCAGTACCCTCATAGGGAGTTAAAGATGGTAGAAACCTTAAAACATGTTGTGGTCTAACCCTAACCAGGAACATAACTGCATACTAATATCTGTGCCAATTCTCACCCGGCATCTCACCCACCTTTTCTTGGAACAAGGTTTTATATCCACAAATTCCTTGGACCCCAATCAGTCAGACCACAGACCGGGGCAAAGCATGGAAACAGCATTACTTGCCTTCATCTACAAGCTCCCTGGGGCAAAGAGAGACCAAAGTGTTTTGATGGTACTGCTTGGCCTTGTGCTGACCTTTCATTTGAGCCTATTGCTATTGACTTAGCTGTGGATTCTCCTTTGGCCAAGCAGGAATCACCACTGGGTGAATCTTCTTCTTGCTCTCAGGAGGAGCCAAAGGGCCAGAGCTGAGCCCTGGGGCACCCCAGGGCTCTCAGCTGCTACAACTGAGGTGGGCTCAGCCCCCACCTCTCCTCACTGTCTACCTCAGCTGCGTTGTGTCCTTGGGGAGGATCTCTGAGGTGGTGCTGTGCATCCATTCCTGCAATCTTTTTGTTAGACCCAGATATATCAGACCGAGATGCATCAAACTTTGTATTTCCCCCAATGGCTGTCTGAGATTAGTTGCTGAGTTTAAGCTATGAAGACTCTCATCAATCTAAATAAAATTAAACTGACTTTTTTTGGCAGGAAGAAGTCTTCTAGATGCCTATTTGGTCGACTGTTTAACATTTGATGGCAGAAATGTCTTCAACTGTTGTCTAAAAGGTGTGCTGACGCTCTCATTGGTGAGTTTAGAAATGAAATACAGGTCCACAAGTGAAAATTTTTGCTCATGCACTCAGCACAGTCAAAATAATATTAAATATACATCACTGAGTATTTTTCCTTTTTTTAGATGTATAGAATTTGTAACACTACTGACTTATGCAAGTTTGGGTGTCCATTGCCTTTGTACTTTTTAATTAGACTACCTCAGTGCAATCATGGCTTCAGAGTACCTGAACACCACTATTAAATGCTGAATTTCTTGAATTAATGACAGAGGGCATATTCTGTGGTGGAAAAAAAAAAAGAAAGAAAAAGAAGGAAGCAAAAGACAATAGTTTTCTGTGAAGAAATATTAAAATTTGGATCTAAAATAAAAGCTTTATCACAGAATCACAGAATCGTAGAAGTTGGAAGGGACCTCGAAAGATCATCTAGCCCAACCTCCCTCCCAAGGCAGGACCACCATCACTCAGGAACACGTCCAGTTGGGTTTTGAATGTCTCCAGAGAAGGAGACTCCACAACCTCTCTGCGCAACCTGTTCCAGTGCTCTGTCACCCTCACGGTGAAAAAGTTTTTCCTTATGTTAACCCGGAACCTCCTATGCTCTAGCTTGAACCCATTGCCCCTTGTCCTATCACTTAATGAGACTGAGAAGAGCCTGGCTCCATCTTCCCGACACTCACCCTTAACATATTTATAAACATTGATGAGGTCACCCCTCAGCCTCCTCTTCTCCAAGCTAAAGAGACCCAGCTCCTTCAGCCTTTCCTCATAAGGGAGATGTTCCACTCCCTTGATCATCTTTGTAGCTCTGTGCTGGACTCTCTCTAGCAGTTCCATGTCCTTCTTGAACTGAGGGGCCCAGAACTGGATGCAATACTCCAGATGCGGCCTCACCCATGCAGAATAGAGGGGGAGGAGCACCTCCCTCGACCTACTGACCACAGCCCTTCTAATGCAC
>VWZZ01002941.1:156397-225019 GCA_013399095.1 Psophia crepitans
AGATTGTTGATGAAAATATTGAACAGCACCGGTCCCAGCACCGACCCCTGAGGGACTCCACTGATCACAGGCCTCCAACTAGATTCGGCCCCATTTACCACAACCCTCTGACTTCTTCCTTTCAACTAATGCATGATCCACCTCACTACCCGATCATCCAGGCCACACCTCCCCAGCTTACCTGCAAGGATGCCGTGGGAGACGGTGTCAAATGCCTTTACTGTGGTCAAGATAGACTACATCCACTGCCCTTCCGTCATCCATCCACCTGGTTACATCCTCATAAAAGGCTATCAGGTCAGTCGAGCATAACTTCAGCTTTCATTTTGTCAGTATTGTTTGAAGTTTTCTCCTGATTTTTTTTTTCACAAGAAGGGGAAGTAATCACAAAGAAGTAAAAGAAAAAAAAATGGGGAATGAAACAAAAAGAAATATGTGTTTTGTTTGAATCTAACTGAATACATATCATCTAGTTTTAGAAATATGAAAAGGAAGATAAGCACATTAAAATGTACAAAAAGACTTTTTTTTTTGAACAAAACATTGGAAATGTTTTGATTAGCTCTACGTGAAATTATTTGTGTGATTCAAGGGCGTATAACAATTATCAAGAACAACATATCTGGACAGTATCAAAAGACACATATGTCTCTCCTGAAACAAGCAAACTAAGCGTGCTGAATGTGTGCTTGCAAAGGAACCAAACTAGAGAAACAACTGTTGTCAATGCAGCTAACCAAAGTACAGGATTTTGTCAATAAAATGACAGCTACTCGCACGTATTTATTAAATCAACATATTCATGCATTTGACCGTTACTGCGTCTTGCCTAATTGACACAGCAATTAGACAAGAGACAGATCATGATTAAAAAAATATGGAATCCATTATGTCATGCCTTATGAGATGCAGAATGGCCTGTTTAATCTGGTTATTACCCCATGAACTAAATTTTTGTGAAATCCATCCAAGATGCAAATGGCTTTTTCACATGAGTTCAAAATTTTTTTACTGTTGCAAGCAGGCAACCTCATTCCCAGTGAAGGGAGTGGTCTGGAAAGCAATATGGAAACAAGCCTTTCCCTTTTGGGGAGCCAGTGGTCACATTCTCCTAATAAAAAGAAAACTGGAGTTGTGGTGGAAAAGACATTTAATAGGAGAAAGCTGCTTAAGTAAAAAAGTCCAAGAAGTGTTGCTCTGTATGTATTTTGATCTGGGAATTTCATACTGGCTCAGCATAAATCAAAGGACAAGAGCTCTCTTGTTACTTTATGAAAAAAATCTTCGTTATCAAGTCCGCTACATCAGCCATGCTACTCTGCTGTATATCAGCACAAAGTTTCTATCCCTGTAAACAACTCTCTGAGCACAGGTAACCATATGTAAAGGTAGTTAACAAAACCAGAGGTACAGATGGAGATTTATATTTCCAGGTTCCAATCTTCTACAGATATACATACCTTAAATTTTAAGTTCTTTAAGAAACACCATTGATGTAAGAGGGATGGCTAGTGTACCTAAAATTCAAACACGTATATGAAATGTTGGTTCTAACGCTGTTTAGAAACAATGTCTTTTCCAGCTTAAGGCTAGAAGTATGCCAAAATCAAGGGAGTAGAGTAGGAAGAAATCTCGTTTTAATTTTAGCAAATATATAAGAAATACAAACTACTGAATGCAAAACATTGTTACGGTGTCTTCCCATTCACATTCAGTGATATGGAAGCACATGACATTTCTCCCACCAAAAGGTAAAAATTATATCAATATTAAAAGAAAAAATAGGTAGGAAAGTAAAAAACAATCCTAACAACAAACCAAGCAAAAATTTGGTAAATATCACTCATTACTGTAGCTATAAAACATGTGGTTATCTAGAGCAAATCACAGGAAAATCAACCACCATTATTAACATAGGAACCACACAGCTTAAATATGTCAAGAAAAAAAAAAGGTAATAGACCATTCTATTTTACATCACAGCACATCAAATGCAGGCCAAATCCTTCTGAAGCTGAGAAAACAGTACGCCGTTTGCTTCTGCAATGCTGGGTTTCCATTCTGGTCAAAGTGGTCGAATGTGCAAGATAGCAAATGATAGCAGGACTTCTCGCAATGTAAAGTCATGTTTATTTAAGAAGGCATGTAGTTGCAAAAATAAGTTAACATGCTAAAATCTTTTATGGATCATAAACTTGTACTGGAAAGAGTATGAGCTACAGAACTTCAGCTTAATTTGTAACCCATTGGTTATCATCCTATTGTTACACTAGATAGCTTTGTTGAAACCAACCAAGAAAAAAGAAGCTATTTCCAAGAATTTCAGTTATGCATGTTTTGATGGAGGGAAGAAAACTGATAGAATATTCCAAGGCAGGAAATGCTGAGTTTCTAGGAGGTTAAAGGAGTAGGAAATGAATGGGACTTCAGTTACCAAGATTACCTTATTTGCAAAAAGCTGTTTCTACTGGCAAAAGAGGAAGATAAAAATACCTAGTGCTAGATCTTGAGTTTTTTCAAGTCAGAAGTCTGCCTGTGCATTTCAGTGGAAGTTCAATGAAGTTTTATGCTGTTTATGAGCAAGCTGACAACCCATCACATACACTATCCTTGCAGATCTTTTGTGGAAAGAAGAGACCATTCTGCTCCACTGGCTAAGGAGTGTTTTGGAAAAAAATATTTTTATTATGAAAATAATGGATTATCACAATAAAAAACTACCATGGATACTGTCTTCTATCTTGTTCCTCTACAATCATTTAAACTAGAGAGACATAGATCTGAAATACCAGATCAGGACAGTTCCTTGCCCTGACTTCGAAAAGGTCAAGTAGATGAGCTAAAAAACCCAACTCAGATCCTTGCCTCCTCATTTCAAATAGATCACATTCATGAAGTTTTTCAGCTATGGATATAGTACTTTCTCTTTTCCACCTTACATTTGCAAGAGTTAATTTAGAAAATTCTATTTTTTTTTCTTAGGTTGGTAGAATTAATTTTAAGTATATGCTAAAATATTTTGCTACATTAGGGTTAAACACAGTAGTACTTTTAACAAATTATTGAAGGAAAACCAAAAAAGATGTTTCCAAGACACAGCTCGAGCAATCCCAATAAATGCAGAGTACGTTGCTGGAAAGCTAAAGGCTTAATTTTTTTGAGGGTAGGGACTCGTAAAGGAAGAGCATCAGTGATAAGGAATTCAGTTCCTTTGTGAATTAACGTTAATAGTTACAAGTCAAGCCAATATACAACCAGCATGGTGGAATTTGTCAGATTCTGTAAGTAAGCGGTCCTGTCAGAAAATGCAATCTGCTTATGAAGCTTAACACCACCTATTTATCATAAGTAGCTGAACTATAAATCAGATAGCATAGAGGGAACTATAATACATTTTTCAAAAATGAGTTGTATTTTGGAGAAAATCCACTGTCTAGTCCCAACACTTGAAATACACTTTAGCGGGTCAGTAGTTTATACATATGTATTTGGTCCCTTTCAGAATAACATATTTTTCCTCCCTACCTATACCCCTGCAATTTTAAAAAAACACATTAAAATAGCCATTATTTATTAAAATGATGAGTTGTTTGACCTTGCCTATAAAGAAGGAGAAGGTGTCACATGTGCTTCTTGGTTGGTGTTTTCAGATTTGTTTTCCCATACTCTGAATTCAGCAAACATGTCCTAAGCCATGGTCATACGCAGGGCTAGTGAGGTGGATCAGTTCAGTCTCCATAATTTCTAGCCTTGTAAAAAGAGAAATAGCTTTAAATCCCTCCCCTCCCCATCCCCGATTCCCCAGCTTAGAAAGACACATTTTTCAAGGGAAGTCTAGAAGGTTAATAAGTGAAGTTTTCATTGTCTGTGAGCCGGACCGTGGTCTGTCAAGCGCAGGCTGTGGAAAGGGAAATAAATGCTTCTTTTGCTCTGGGGCCAGGTCAGGTTGCTGGATGGGACTTGGTGTTCCTTGTCCCTTCAGCTGCTGTTTCTAGAGAATCCTGGGGTGGGGATGAGCTTCCAGCGGGGATGGATCATTTTCCATCCCTGCCGTCCTCTCTGAGGGGAGGAAGGCGTGCTCTCCTCCACGCTTCCAGGCTTTGCACAGGAGGACAGGGCTGAACAGGCTGGCAGAAGAACAATTTACTACTTAATGTTCCTTTCAAAACATTTTGTCTTTGCCTGTGTATAAAAGCTGTCCATAAAATATGTTCGCACATTAGTTCACAATTAATTAAAATAATCTGGGTTTGCTGATCCTTATCTGGGTTTGGAGAACCTTAAAAATACAGAATTTACAATAGTTTTGCAGCATGGAGATAGGTAGCAGAGGAATTTTTAAACACTCATTTCTGTTCATTTTCTGGAAGTGTTTGAAGGTGGGTAGCAGCCACTGAGTTCAGCTGTTAAATGACCACGTAAATCCATTTTCTTGTAGAGGATGTTCAGCAGGGTAATTTCATCATCAGTTTGTGCGTAGGAAAATAATAATTCACCCCACTGAATTTCTCTCATGCCTCACAAAACTACTTATACGATCCTGAAACAAGTGTCAGAATTCAAGCTGTAACGTTTAAAATATCATAAAGTTGTGTAAGTGTAGTCATAGAAATTTAAGTTATATTAAATGGCACTTTATGAATAAACTTACTACAGGAAAAAAAGAAATGCAGATTTCCTGTGATCTGCTGATTTTTTTCAGATTAATAGATTTTGTACTGGTGATCACAAATGTCTAATAATGTCTAATGTCTGCTATTGGCAAGTAGTTTTTTTCATCACAATCCAGTTTGATTCTTTCACTTGTTTCCTCTGCTTTGAACAAAAAAAGCACGGTAACACTGAGCATTTGCTTGGCCCTTGTGAGTTAGTGTGAGGTATTGTTAATGACTGCTGTGAAATGGTGAAACGGGCGGCACTGGTGTGCGTATTGCATACTGCGCGTGCCTGTGAGTATGTTGTGGTTAGGCAGCCGCAGGATTCTGCTGATAAACTGTGAACAAGAACAAATCTAATTCCAGGCTAGGACCCGAAAACATTGTTCTCCAACATATTCTTATGTATTACACAGAGAAAAGGCAGCTATGCAAAACTTCTCTAGTTCATCCAAAACACTGCAACTAGGTAACTGGAGAATTGTTATCTGGCCATTATACCAAAGGCTGGTTGCTAAGAAATTCTCCTTCCTACTCATATAGACTACAGTTTCATTGCAAAAGATTCTTTCTGTAACATGGAAGCTTACGCATACACAGCAAATCAAGCTTTAAAAAATATAATTGGCATGGTTTACTTGACTTGTTATCTTTATGGTATTAAACATGTAATGTTTCTATTTTGAACAGGTGCCTTGGATACCATCAGTTATGTGTTTCTTAGCTTTTTCAGGAGCACTTAGAGGCAGTCGTTATATTAATGAGCTCAATTTCTAAGGCTTTGGGGCAGCGAATGTAAAGGAGATCATAAAACATGAAAATTTGTAGTACAGCTTTGATGATAAAACAACAAAAGCTGCTGAAATCTTCTATTTCCCTCTTTGCACCAAATTCTTACAGAGC
Organism: Psophia crepitans; assembly: GCA_013399095.1. Taxonomy (NCBI): domain Eukaryota; kingdom Metazoa; phylum Chordata; class Aves; order Gruiformes; family Psophiidae; genus Psophia; species Psophia crepitans. The sequence continues at coordinate 161,956 of VWZZ01002941.1, forward strand.
TCCTTCCAACACATGCTGTGCATCTGTCAGCCATGGGAGAGTACATGAAGACAAGACGTAGGCAAGGAGGCACCTACAGCTGAGCCCCGGTTTTCCCAACCAGCAGAGCCCTTTTATTTGAAAGTCTGCGTCCTCCACAATATAAGTTATATTTTTATATATATAAGTTATACATGCTGCTGAGCAGTTTGGGAAGTCTGGCTCCAGGTGTGGCAGAAGACACTAAATTTGGCCTATCTGCTACCATTTGACAAATAAAACCCCATTCTCTCTGGTTGCTTTCTGGTGGCTCCTGGGGAGGCCACAGCTTAGGCACAAGGGTTTCAGAGCTGTTTGTGGAGGCGCTCCAGGAGACTGAAAGACCTGTGCTGTTGCGGTGGATGTGTCAGTAAGTGAATGCTGGATGCACAAGCCTGGCTTTAGCGGGGGGATCAGAAGCAACTGCAGCAGGCATCCTGAACTCTGGCCTAAGTTTCACACAGTCACTGCAGCTCACATGGGTCATATGAATAAATTATCTACCACAATTATCAGAGACCCTTCAGCAGTGCCCAAAGATGTGCACAAGTTTTTGCTAAGTATTTAAAGACTACCAGACGGGCGTAGAGAAAGTATTTGGACCACTGAAATGCATCTCCTTGATCTGCTAAGCTCCGCCGTATGCCAGCTGTGAAGGACTTGTATAACCATATCCTCATGATTTTATTGACTGCAGGGAGGACAAAATTTTTCCTTAATACCACCGGGAGTTAATTAGCGGGGCCAAAATTACTACCTCAATCTTTCCACTGGAAGTTTCTGCATGGTTCCCATCTCCCACTGCACACAACTCTGCACCTCACCCAGCCTCACCAGTAACTCATACTTTATTTCTGGAAATATTCCATACTTGGTATGGGGTGCAGTGACTTAAAAGTAAACAATAATTTAGTGGGAAGATACGTCAGAGCATCCAGAAACCAAATTTCTCAGGGTACTGTATTTAAGTGTAGTGAGGGGTTTAAAAGGTTTTAGTATTTTCTGATTATGTCAGCCTCCTGCATGGAAGAGTTCGATGGCTGCAGCATCACCCACTCTATGCTGCTGTGCAGTGAAAGGAGACACTTACCATTCTATCACTGATTAGTTTTTTGCTGTAACAACTGCACTGGACTGACATGTAGAGATGGAATGGCAGTGGGTCACAGTGTGTGTACCTCAGTGTCTCAGAGAGACCTCTTTGAGAGAAAGCTGAAACTTTTTGCAACCAGCCTTAATCCCAGAATAGTTGTACCTCACTCATGAGATGCTTCGGTGAGTCTTCCTTAGTTCCTTGCAATTTCTTATTAAGTTTTCCTTAGTTCCTTGCATTTTCCATTCAGTCCATCTAACTGAATTTCTTTGCTGAAAGTGTTCCTCAGGATTTTCACACAGAGCTGCATCCCAGGAGGACTAAGCATTTTGGTCATGCTTATTATCTCATCCACTCTCTCTGAGACGGCTGAGTGCCTGCAGGCAGGGGCTTTGCAGTGGGTGGTGAAAGCCCACATAAAACTGAATGATGCTGCAGCAGCATCCAGAGTATCTGGAAAGGCTGAAGAGCAACTTCTATGTTTTATATTTGCAGGTTTATAATTAAATACTAATAGAATGACTGGACTGAAAAGTAAAAGAAGGGAAATGTCATTTGCTGATGTGCCCCAGTGAAGCTGAGAATACTGAAATCACAGCATATGTTTTCTCTCTTCTTAAAGACTGAAGACTGTGGTCTATAATTTTGGTTTTCTACTTCTGACTATGCCAAACAGCATTTTTTTGTTTTGTTCAAACAGCAATCAAGAATGGTATGTTATCAAGCCACAGTGCTGTGACCTTTGGATTTAAAGTGAATATTCTAGCTACTTGGAGCCAACACATATATTAAATTCTGGAATTGGAGGAAGGGTGAAAAACAGAGGACATGTTTTTTAAGATGTCTTGCAATCTTGAAGTGCAGTTCTTAATTTCTTCTCAAGATTTATTGATTTTGGTGCATGACTACAGATTTTACGGGGGTGTTATACCAAGGGCATTCCATTTACTTTGGTCAACAGCCAGACAGTTAAATACCTAAACAGCTGTCTGGAACTGGATGAACACATGGACACAACATGTCTTAAAATAAAGAAATAATAATGATTTTAATGCTGTTTCTTCCAGTATAGCTATGGTATATATAAAATTTTTTTTTATTTTTTATTTTTATGTACACAGAGAAGAAGAAGAGAGACTGAATGAAGCACACTTCTGAAAAAGAATGGTAAGTCCTGTCTTCAGGATAATTAAATGCTTCAGTTTACTAATTAATTTCCTTCCCAGCAGAATACCTAACAATGCTGGAGAACTGTCATACAAATGTCTAATCAGTTTTTAAAATAAGTTTAAATTTAAATAAACAAACAACCCCCCCCAATTACATAAACAAAAAAACCCACTGTGAAAATAATCTTCGATTCTTAAATATGCTGTAACCTGCCATCCTGTCTGCTTTTTTCAGCCTCTTTCTGTATTACAGTGAAAGAAAAAAGTAATATCTATGTTTGTCTCTCAAAATACAACTGATATAACTACCTTAGGTGGAGGCTAGATATCTCACTGGGTTAGATACATGGCATTTTTTCCTCTTGTCCTCCTTGGAAGAAATACAAAATCACAGAATTGTTGGTTGGAAGGGATCATCTAGCTCCAACCTCCCTGCCACCGGCAGGGACACCCTCCTCTAGACCAGGTTGCCCAAAGCTCCATCCAACCTGACCTTGAACACTGCCAGGGAGGAGGAAGTACCACTTGCATCAGTATGTAGCTACCAATTCTTAATAACCTGATAGCATTAAAGGTGAGCAAAGCACTGAAAATTTTCAAGCTATCAGAAAACCATGAAAAATTTTAAGAGAGTAGAGCTCAGTACACTTTTTCACACTGAGTAAGTAGCTGAATACCAGGTCCACCAGTACAGTATAAAGGTGGATTGGAATGGGCTTTGACCCAAGCAGGCTGAGGCAGTTAGTGAATAAGTATTTTTGGTGACAGGATGGACACATATAGTCGGTAGCTCTAACTCTTGCTATCTGTGTTAAGCCAACATAATAATTTCTTTTTTTTGAGCAGGAGGAAAGGAAGGAATCAATTGAACTATATTTTAGTCAGATTAGCTTCCCCTTACATTCCTCTGTATACTAGTACAAGCATTTGCCGCAGAATAATCTAAGGAATAATGCAGGAAAGAATACATGGCTAGAAAAAGGGAGCATTGCTTAACCAGGAGTCCGAGAACCACAAAAATATCAGGTCAGTAAAGGCTTTACAGATTCTAGGACCAATGCTCTTCATTTGGACTGGAGAAAAAGCAGTGTTACAATTAAAAAAACCCACCCAAAACTTCAAACTAAATCTACTCTTATGAGTATGGTTGATTGCATGTCTCTGTGAAGCTTGACAGCCATTGACTCTATTACACACAGACGTGTCTGAAAAGTAAAGCCAAGGTTTTCCCCTTTATAACAACAAAGCCAACATGCTTCTGGTTCTTGCTGCAGTGAATATAGACAGAGACATCTCCCAAAGACTGATTTGAAGACCAAAGGTTTAACTTGCCACTTGTAGTTTCTTATTAAAAGGCACATATTTATAAGGTTACATTTTTGTATCCATTCACAGAATTCACTAGACTTCGACACTGTTCCTAAATTACGCACAATGCATGAACCAAGCCAGGTAATTTCAGACTACAAATTTGTCCCTGTTCATGATGATAGCAAAGTGTCCTGAGGACTCTTTATCATCCTTTTTTTTTGCTCAAGCACTGTTCACTGAACTTAATGCTATAACACTGAAGGACATAACCCTATAATGAGGGATAAGCAAGAAGATAGCTTAGTCAAGGTCATACAAATTCAATTCTCCTAAGTATAGTAGTGAAGTTTAGGCAGCTAACTAATCCTTCTGGCTCAAACACATTTTGAAGTATTCTTGTGTGAATCATAAGATCTTTTGTTGTGTATCCCCGTGCTTGGCTGTTGAGGCTAATCAACAAAGAAAGGTTTCAGTTAGTGCCAGTTGTGATAGGGTTTTGGGGAAATGTGATTATTAGTGAGTATATAGGTCTGTGTGTGTAGATTCATTGCTTCTAATGAGAAGATCAGATTTCAGATGTAAAGCGAGCTTTAGCCTGTATTCTTATCTGATTTTAGTTTAAGACTGAAATCTATGGATGTAAAACTTAAATGCTTGGAAATTAAAATACAGCTGTCTGTACAGCAGAACTGTACAGAGCAATATTTTCATTAATTCCTCATCTGCCTGTTTTGACAGCAGCTTAGTTGTCTGATAACGCAACGAGACAAATTAAATCCTGCTTCAGGCAGTACACAGACCACATTACTCAAAAAGAGAAATTAAAAACTGTTGAACATCTGTTATTACTGTGAATTTAATCTGTAGAACAACTTCATTATTTTACTTCACATATTTAACTTCAGTATTGAGGAAAAAGAGAACGTCTTGTGGTTAGAACATTGTTTCTTGGGGAAAAAAAATCTGTTATTTATTCTCCTATATGTCATTGATTCCTGAGTGACTTTATACAAATAAATTAGTCTCTTTGTACCTTAGCTTTCCCATCAGCAAAATGGGAATTATTACTGCTTGCTTCATGAGGTGCTGGGAATATTAATTAGTTTCAAATTTCCCATCTGGAAATGGCACAAACTACTTCCCTCTCTGAAAAGGACTTTGAGACTAATGAATTAAGTGTACTGTATATTGATCCAAGCACTATTAACTTTCTGATGGTACAGCATTATTAAATTTTTGATGGTAGAGAGAATAGTTAGAGCAGAACCTTCAAATGTGATAGAAATCATATCATAGATTTCAGTGGCTTGGATAGTCTCTTTTAATTATAAGATATTTAGGCACAAACTTACTTTAAGTAATGCAAAATGGCGTAGCTTTACTGAATATTTCCAACACGGATTATCATAATGTTCATTGATGAGGTATTGGGACATAACTTCTGCATGACTGCATGTGATTTACTTTCCTCTATAAATTATATTAATAATGAAAACTAATAGTGGCACAACACAAAACAAATAACATACCTCTCAGGACTTCTGTTTTGTAGTTTACCCCACATACACAAAGTTGATTGTCTGCTGTCTTGATCACACTAAGCTCTAAGGGTCCGTGAAACTGGCTGAGGAACAAGGCTTATTAGCATGGGTATAGCACCACAGTGGTACTCTATATCGCTGTCAGTGCTTGCTCTACCGTGTTTACACCGTGCTCTGCCAAGCTGAGTTGATATATCGTTTAGAGCTGGTGCGAGTTGCAGTGTTTGTGCAACATATGCCATTGCACGTTGTGGACAAGTACCTCAAGAACTCCACTAGAAGAAGGAGCAAAGCAACGCAGTTGCACTGGGATGAAAAGGAAGAATAATTTTTGAACTGAAACCACACAGAATCTTTTAATGGCTAATTTAAGTCATTAAACACCACCTCCACCATGCACATGCTGCATACAAATACGCTGCTTTATTGACACATGTCATGAGAGTGCAAACTTGAACTAGAGCAGAGGAGCATACTTCTGAGGATTCTCACAGAGGTAGAGTGCACTCTTTCAGTGCAGTTAAATGGAGTCACACTAAGGCTCCATGCAGTATAGAAAATATTAATCCCATTTTGCAGCAGAAAATTAGTGTAGATTGAATCCACCCATAGGTACCAATCACATAAGGAAACTATTTATGTAAAAAAAAAAAAAGACATTCCAGAAATGTAAAAGGAAACAAATGAGACATAAATATGACAGGGAGAAAAAATAAAACTACAATTTATGAAGTAGTATAAAAATAGTAATGCACAATTGTAACATGAGGGGAGGGTACATCTTCAGTCTTGATGGAGAGTACAAATCTGATGTGCAGCCTCTAACTGAATTCTTGACTGAATTTGTTTGAATTGTCTTGATATGATTAAATCCAGCTATTTTTCAGCTCTGTGTTACATATGGTGTAGACATGCTAGCAAAACAATGTAAATGCCAATAAATGGAAATCTGTTTTGGAAGATGGGAGACACTGATGCCTTGCAGAAACAACCACCATGACTTAATCACAATCACAGCAAACAGGCTTAAATAATCTGTCCAGTAAAAAGTGCAATAATGATACATATAATTTTATATGTCATATAAAGAAAGGGAAAGCTATAAATTATATTGCAAAATAACAGACATGGATATTCATATGCAAGGCTACCTTCTACTCCATGTATTTATTATTCAATCACTAACACATAGTAGTCCAAATGAAACCAGCAGAAAAACTGATGCAGATACCTACACAATGAAATTTGGCCTTGCAAAAGAGAGTAGATGATTTCCAAGACAAATGGTATTTCATAAATCTTGAGGATGCATTCTGAGACATTTCTCTGAGCAATCCAAAATTTACATCAGTCTGATGTCCTATGTAGTTTACCTTAATAGATATATACTCTCTCAAAATGCTGCTAGAGCTTCGCAGAATATTATATAGGATTTCATAATGAATGGTGTCATTAGTTGAAGAACAGAGGACCACAGAGGATCGCATGTTTGGAACAAACCATCATCTGTAAGGATGGATAAAGCATCATGATGAGCCTCCAGTATTTGTAACTTTTAATGCGACTTTCAAAAGGAACAGGCTATCTACAATGAACTACTTGTTTCAAAAGTATTAACCACCCTCCCACAGCCTTTTCTTTTTTTTTTTAAATGTAGACATGAATCAAGCTCTGGAGGTGTAATAAAGAACTGGTAACTCTTTCTTCCTTCCTCCCAGCCCCCCAGCCTCCGCTTTCTGAGATTCTCAGAAATTCAGTCTCCTTAAAGACATTTCATTTGACACTTTATTTGACAATAAATGATGATATGTAACATCGTGCTGCTTTATTCGCCATCCCAGCCACTTGCAAGCAGGCCTAAATTATGTTCCCTGCCTAAGAAACACTCAGACACGTTCCATTCCTACCTCCACACTGAATGAAATGGAATGCTTCCTGGACAGTGTTAAAAAATAGTAGATTTAAGCATTTATACTGTATGTATAAACACCTTTACCATCTGAACTATATAACAATTAATTTTCACCGTATTTCCCTAAATCTCTGTGCTCTCTGAAATTGCTTTTTCACATAAAATCAACGTCATCATCTCTTTCCAATGGCTACACTCTCTGTTTTTCTTTTTATGAGCTTTTAAGGAGTCTGACAATTATAAGCTTGTTCAGCTTCATTCCTGTTATATTAGCTGATAAATTACCAAAACCTGCTATAATAAGAAGGCAGAGGTGCAGAAAAGCGTTCTTTATGTGGCAGGCTGCGAGACTGTGGTCAAAGCCTACTTTGTCCATGGTTTCTTAATCATTCAGAGCCCCTGGTGTCTCACCTACCCACATCTGTTCTGAAGTCACCTTTCTTTCTACTTTTGTACTCTTTATATCATACAAGCTCCTTTGAACACAATCCTTTATTTTGAATCCTGATGTCCTTACCTGTGTGTTATATTACTGCCTTCTCCATTGGCAGCTAATGGAGCACCAGATACGCTGACTCCAATGCTAAGTTAGCCTTGGGCTTCTCTTGCTAAAGCAGTGACCAATAATAGCTTAATGTTATAAAATCTTTACAGGTTTCACAGAAAACGTTATATTTATTTTTTAAAAACATCCTAAAGAGGCAGTAGTGCTGGTGCTTTACCTGTATACATAGTTACATTTACTGGCAGCTTTTAAGACGAGTTACTTGTTAGCCATGCTAATTTCTTCTCTGTGAAGACCTTAGCTCAATAGTGTATAAGCAATGAGTACAGATAGACACATAAGAAACAACCTCTGCTTTTGTAAGCATTTCAAAATCAAACTGGAAGACTACAATCATTGTCTCTTTATCTTCTTCCTCCTTTCATGTGATTCAAAATGATGCCTGGACTTTGCATACACAGTGTCCAGCACCTGGCTAGCCATGATGGCCTGTTTCTTCAGCGTCTATTTCCTTGGGAGCACTATGTAGTGATGGTAACTAGAGCAGACCAGTTATCAATCTATTGGAATTAGGAACAGTTTTTCCCTCTCTTGATGCTGCGGCAGGAAGCCTTCAGAGCCAATGAGCGTGTTGGGAGGATGGAGAGAACTCTTGAAGAGCACGAGAGAGTCTGTATCTGTCACTGACTTAACCTACCCAGGCACACACACGCCCTGGAGTTTTAATGAAAGCTGGTTCTGGCAAAGAGAGATACCTGCGTGCTGTTTGCCTATGTATGAAGTAGGAGACACCTACCTTGTACTGATATTTTATCTACTCTGTGAAATAAAGAAAAAAAAGCATTTATTAAAAGGACGATACTTTCTAAGATCTGGGACAGTTTCTGACCCAGTTTTATTCTGACACAATAAAAAGTTGCCCCACTAGCAAATGACTAGCTGCGGTAACTGGCAGGGGGTAAAGGATGGTCAGATTTTTTTCTATACAGAGTAGAAAAACAGTATTCATGCAGTTAAATGATTTTTCTCTCTACCAGAAGTATTCATCTTTCTTTGGTTCTTCAGGAATCATAAAGTACAACTCTCTTGTGACTGGCTTCTGCTCTTGAGCTTGTGTTGTTTTATTGATATAGCTGGCTTCCCTTGGTCAACTAGATGGGTGATCTTGTCATAAAATAAGATATTCCTCCCTCAGATTTCACTTTCTGCACAACCTTCTCTGAATCTAATCTGTTTTAACATAATTAACTCCAAAAGAGATTTAGTACAGTGGCAAGTTACATAAAGGAGCACTTGATCGTAAAGAAGATGACAGACAAGTCCCGATGCATGTGCTTCCAAGCAGCGATGTTACATAAAATCTTGTATAATTACAAGAAAACAGGGGGGTGTCATCAGTAGCTATCCATCACTCAGATTTTTTTTTAGCTATGGCATCAACTTAAAATTACAATAGATCCTATTTTCGACACCATGCAGTATTCCGCACAAAACAGAAAGGGAGCATCTGGGCACTGCCCAAAGATAAGGAAGTTACCGCAACTGAATGTTCAAAGAACAGCTCTGCCTCATGGAAAAAAATGTTTTTTCCTCCTTACTGGATTGCTGCACAATACATCTTTAACCATCCATCAAACTAAATGTACACCATCTAACATTACTTCAAGTTCCTCAGAGTGTTTCCGACTTGAACCCTGTAAATTGCAGTTCACCTCTTGGAAAAGATTTACTCTTTTGCTTCAAATGTCTTTGCCATAAATCACAGGTGGATGTTCACAACTGGTATGTGTTTTGAAAACAGAAAATATTTCTCTACTGAACTCTATAAGAAGTAGCTCAAATAGTCTCTAATATGACCTACATGTAAGTTAATTTGCTGCTGCAGGCCAGACCCCTAAACTACCAGGGCTTTGCAGCTGCAGAAAACCTTGTGTTCTTCAAGGTTAGTCAAAGAAACCAGTTTAAACACATCAGCATTACTTATTTGACATTCTCCCTTCTTTTCCTCATTGTAAGTTTTAAACACAAGGTTAGAGGCTCATCAACAAAAATTTGTAGGGTGCAGATCTGAATGCTTGTACATACCTTTTGTAGTTATAAGCTAAATAGAGTTCCTACTGAATACCTTCAAATGAAAAAATGAGGCAAGAAAAATCTCTGTAGGGAAGGCAGGCATGAGAAACAACTTTACTGAAGTAATAGACAACCCCACCAAAACAAAATAAAACAAAACTAAACAAAACAAAAACAACAAAAAAGCCCCCTCCCCAACTAACCCCAAGAAAGAGACCTATTGTTTTTTAATCTTGAGGGCAATTAATCCATTAGAAGAATTTTACTAAGGATGTAGTTTTGTCTTACTTGAAGTGTTAAGATCAAGAAATGTTTCTGCAAGACATATTATAGCTCATCCAACAGTTATGGGCTGAACCTGTGGAGTTCACATGAAGTGAGTTTATCACCTTTTTTTTTTTCTCAAATATCACATTCTTTGGCCTCTCTTGTCCTAATATTTCTGTGGGTTTAAATACACTTGTCTTTAAAAGGACACAAGTAAAATTTTAGTTGGTAGATTTCATAGCTCTCTGCACAATACACTTTCTGACAAAACCCTTGTAGCCCAAACACAATTTGGATATACTCTGCAGTCCTCTTTACAATTTAGAAAGCTGATATAGTTATTAAGAAACGTAGACCCTACACAACTGAACTACTGGGGGACATTTGGATCATTTATGGTCATTGCTTATTAATCTGTAAAGAAGTTGCAGATTTATTTTTTTTTAAAGACCTATGAAGGGAAAAAAGTCTAAACCTATGCAACTGTCCTAATCTTTCATAAAATTTTCTTGCGTTTAAATCCCCTGCTTTTGCACTCCTGTCTATATACAGGCAAACTCATTTACCTTTTTCTCTCTGTGTTTTTCATGAAACTATCCTGAAGGAATCAAAGAGGAATAGAACTCCTGGGCCATAGTAGGACTATATTCTGTTCCCACCCCAAAAAAAGGGTAGTAATGGTTGTTGCCCATTTCCAAATAATGTTTTTTCCTTGCAAAAACTTTGTCTATCTTTCTCGGTACACTTCATTTTTTCTCTGTCTTGCCAGAAATAAAAACAAATACACCTGGTATGGAAAAACTTGTGTATAAAAACAGGAAAAAGGGATACCCCTTGGCAGTTCATGGGGAAGGTCAGACTGAGGTTAAATAAATAGGATACTTTTCTCTTCCACTCACAAAATGAATTCCCAAGTGTGTTATGTCTTAATCAAATTAAGGAATGAATTCTGTATTAGTCCCTGAACACCCTAATTCCAGAAAGTCTCATTTCTCCTGGGACTCTCAGCAGTTCATCCAGCTGATGCACTATAAATAAAACTACCCTTCTAGGAAGTCCTTTTCAGTGTTTTTACTCATGCTGTTTAGTTTTCAAAATTTGACTGTTTCCTTAATTACCAAACCAATGTGAACGATGGCATTTTCTATGAAAAGTCATGCTCCCTTCCTCTTGATTGGAGTGGGGAGGAAGTAAACCTTTGAAATGTGAGCTGTAAGCATCTGAGCATGCTAAATCTTGTACTGGAACCGGCTGGGATGGAGTTAACTTTCTTCATAGCAGCCTGTACAGTGGTTTGGTTTGGATTTGTGTATTGATAACCCACCAGTGTTTTGGTTATGACTCAGCAATGCTTGCATAGCATCAAGGTTTTCTCTCCCACTCAGCTGCTGCAGTTAGGGGGCTGTAGGTTGGATGTGGGAGAAGATGTTGGTAGCAGACACAGGCAGGGCAGTCAGCCTGAATTGACCAAAGAGATGTTCCATACCATATGATATCATGCTTAGAAATAAAAGCTCAAGGAATGGGGGAGGAAGCAGAGACATTTGTGGTATTGATGTTTGTCTTCCCAAGCAAGCATTACATGTGCTGAGGCTGTCTGCTTCCCAGAAGTGGCTGAACATCTGCCTGTCAATGGGAAGCAGTGAATAAATTCCTCTTTGCTTTGTTTATGTGTTCAGCTTTTGCTTCACTTATTAAACATGTCTTTATTTTGACCCATGGGTTTCTTACTTTTGGTCCACTGTCCACTTTTCCACCGGGGCTTGGGACAGGAGTGAGTGGGTGGCTGCGTGGGTGCTTGGCTGCTGGCCATGGTCAACCAAGCACAGCCTCCATTTTGATTCAGTGGAAGCAAGTTGCTCTCTCATCATAGCTGTCTCCTCAAACAGATCGACTCTAACCAAAATCTCACTCTTCTATCGGTTATTTTCAATTCTCTTAAATCAGGCTGATTCATGAGCAACCGTTGCACTGAGTCAAACCTACCTCATCTAGGCTCTGCAAACTAGCTGAAATGTCACTGCCATGATACCATTTCAGGTGTGTTGCACAACGTAGTCGACCTCTTATGAGCGAGACTGCATCACATGTTCCTTATTCACTTAGAACAGAGTTTCAGCTCTGAGAACGTACTACTTTCATTGCAGATGTAGCCATAGTCTCAAAACTGCTCTGCACAGATTTTGACCCCTATCTTTAGCCAAATGTTGCTTTTTGGAAAACACTTTTACAATAATGTTATAATTACACTTGTTTGGTTTTGAGAAATAGAAGAGTATGAATGACTCGATCAAATTTAATTTCTGTTAAGAATCATTTATGTAATTATGAGCAGTAAAGTTCTACTAAATAATAAAGAGCTATTCCTGAAATTATTCAGTGTCTTTGGAATCTTCCCCCACCCCACATCTGCAATGTTCTTTAAATACTTAAATACAGAGAATAAAATGTTTATATTAATTTTCTATTGGATATTCAAAAACCTGCATTAGGGTATAAACATTAGTAATACAAGGATAATCATAAACGAGAAGGAAAAAAAACAGTTTTTAAGAAAATGGTTTTATGTCTTGTGTTCAAAAATTTTTCTTCGGTTTTCTCCTTTGATCATATTATGTATACAGATACTGCACTCCACTCTCTGGTTTGGTGCATTCTAAACTTTGAGGACATGAGAGGCTGGAAAATGGAAAACCAAGTGATTTACTGACAGGATTTTAGTGTTCTTAGGTCAGTTCATCATGTTCCTGGCTTTTCTCTTGCTTTTCTGTGCAGATATACAGAGTTCAAATTTGTGACAAGTAACATTTAATAACTTGCATCTGTCTGCTTTTGCAAATCTAGAAAGTTGTTGCTCCAGTTTGGCTAACAACCTCAGTGGTCTAAACCACTCAAAACATTCCTAGTATTTTGTTTATCACAATGAAGAGAAGCAATATGCAAAGCATGGCATATATTTTCGATTTTTGAAGTAAATACTTTTGTCATGATCCATGTGGCAGCTGGCAACTTCCAAAAAGTTGTTTAGAAAGCTGCAAGTCTCACACTGGAGTCCAGCTAAAGTAACCTCCTTGATCAAACTTGTACCAACCTTTCATAAATCATGAACTCTATAAGGAGATCCAACTCTTAAAATAAAAAACATGGTGAAAAGAATGTCATCTTGGACTAGGAGGAGAAGATACGAAGCATTGCAATCGCATACTTAATCATCAATGGTAGAAAATATGGGAAGAAGATCACAGGCTGCACAGTTGCAGGAAACTAAGAAATGCAAGGGGATCTTTCACAGCGATTAGAACAAATGGGACTCATTCATCATTACATTTCCCCTCTAATTTAAGGACTTTCATGTGCATAACTGAAATTACTTGGTGGTATCTCAGGTCCATTATCCTACTTAAGTTATAAAAACACGTTTTCCGGACTTGGTAGTAGTTGTGACTTTGCTGTCGATCTTGCTGATCTGATAGAAAAAGTCATGTGAACAAGGCAAAGGTTTCAGAGGAACCACATACCAAAATATGTAGTTGTTCCTCCTTCAGTTCTCCTGATTGCACACTCAGGTTTTTGGAGCGTGTTTGTTTTATTGCTCTGCTTTGCCTCCTAAATCAACAGAATGGAAACAGACGCTGTTTTCATTTTGTGACATCTTGTGTTTTTCATGTTTCAGAAACCAGCAAACAACTTACGGCTGAAGAGTGCTGACACACTGTAATTGCTCAATAGGGCCACGTTTGATGTGGAGAGAATTTGCTTTTTAAGGCAGAGGGAGAAAGACAGTGCAAATACCTCTTGTGCTTGGTGGGATTTCTAGCGGTTGACTACCTACTGGACATTGCTGACACCACCAAAGCCTCTGAGACCCACTAGTTACTTCCCCAAAGAAATACAGGCAATTCATACTTACTTTTCACAATAATCTTCTGAGGTGGGGTTGAACTCAAGAAAAGTTGCTTAAGGAAATGATGCTCAGCTTGGGGGAATGCCAACCTTCTTACACACATCAAACGACCTAAGTGAATCTAGAGGGACCTTTTTTTTTGTTTTGTGGGAACATGCTTTCCTCTTTGCTGAGCTTATTAGGGAAGTAAAGCCAGAGGACATAAACTTTTATGTACCACAAGGTGCAGCTCCAGGGGCAGTCCCACCTAAGTCAGCAGGACTGGTTTTCATATGAGAGTTCTTAAGAGTAAATATTTGCCAAAACACTTCTGGTTTTGACAAGCTCTGTCAGTTGGAACTCCTTTGGCTTCAACCACTACAAGCACTGCTCTATTACCACTGGTAAAACTTGTAGCTACACATAATACACAAAAATAGTGTTTGGAAAATACAAATTTAAAATTCTAAAAATCTTCAAACTGTTTAAGAAAAAAAACCTCAAACACTCACATGCAGTAATCAAATAGAAATCAGCATTTAATAAGACAGGATACTTTTGCAAATGGTGCCAGATACAGTCTTTCAAAAGTACATTAATTTGATTTTTCCCATCTGACAGAGCACTCTTGCCCTCCTCCCTGTAACAGTGGACTAAACATAAAACTGAGGTAAAATGAAATCTGCTGTAACCTGAAACACATCAGCAACTGATGTGACACTGAAACAATTGGAAATACGCTCTCATATCTTTTGTGGATGTATTTTTGAAAAATATCTTGTTCTGCTAGCTCTGTTTATGAAAGGAATAGGATAAAAGAGGAAGGAGGAACTGTGGTTTAATGCATTATCCTCACAGCATACTTTGAGAGAGATGAAAAACTAGAATGCTTCTCAATAATATTGTTATACTAAACAGAAATCAGAATGAAAATGAGTGACATATTTCTCCATATGAGAAAAATAATTTGGTGGTAAACAAGTATGGATAAATTCTGACTTTTGACAGCAATGCCCTTTTCTAATGTAACAGAAAGAGACTTCCTTGAGAGTTTTACTGGTTTAAAAAAGAAGACCATAAGGACCTCAGCACTGGATCCTGTATTTTAGTTAATACATATTTTGGCACTGTTCTGCCATTCTTATGTTCACAGAATCACAAGGGTTGGAAGGGACCTCGAAAGATCATCTAGTCCAACCCCCCCTGCCAAGGCAGGGCCACCTAGAGCACATCACTCAGGAACACGTCCAGTCAGGTTTTGAATGTCTCCAGAGAAGGAGACTCCACAACCTCTCTGGGCAGCTTGTGCCAGTGCTCTGTCACCCTTACGTTGAAAAAGTTTTTCCTTATGTTAACCCGGAACCTCCTATGCTCCAATTTGCACCCGTTGCCCCTTGTCCTATCGCTTCGTGAGGCCGAGAAGAGCCTGGCTCCATCTTCCCGACACTCACCCTTAACATATTTATAAACATTGATGAGGTCACCTCTCAGCCTCCTCTTCTCCAGGCTAAAGAGACCCAGCTCCTTCAGCCTTTCCTCATAAGGGAGATGTTCCACTCCCTTGATCATCTTAGTGGCTCTGCGCTGGACTCTCTCTAGCAGTTCCCTGTCCTTCTTAAGCTGAGGGGCCCAGAACTGGACGCAATACTCCAGATGCGGCCTCACCAATGCAGAATAGAGGGGGAGGAGGACCTCCCTCGACCTACTGACCACAGCCCTTCTAATGCACCCCAGGATGCCATTGGCCTTCCTGGCCACCAGGGCACATTGCTGGCTCATGGTCATCCCCCCGTCCACCAGGACCCCCAGGTCCCTTTCCCCTACACTGCTCTCCAGCAGGTCAGTCCCCAACCTGTACTGGCACATGGGATTCTTCTTTCCCAGGTGCAAGACCCTACACTTGTCCTTGTTAAATCTCATCAGGTTCCTCCCCGCCCAGCTCTCCAGCCTATCTAGGTCCCGCTGAATGGCAGCACATCCCTCTGGTGTGTCAGCCACTCCTCCCAGTTTAGTGTCATCAGCAAACTTGCTGAGGGTACACTCCGTTCCCTCATCAAGGTCGCTGATGAAGATATTGAATAGTACCGGACCCAGCACCGACCCCTGAGGGACTCCACTAGTCACAGGCCTCCAACTAGATTCGGCCCCATTGACCACAACCCTCTGACATCTGCCCTCCAGCCAGCGCACAATCCACCTCACTACCTGATCATCCAGGCCACACCTCCTCAGCTTGCCCACAAGGATGCCGTGGGAGACGGTGTCAAATGCCTTGCTGAGGTCAAGATAGACCACATCTACCGCCCTTCCATCATCCATCCACCTGGTTACATCCTCATAGAAGGCTATCAGGTTGGTCAAGCATGACTTTCCCTTGGTAAAACCATGCTGACTGTTCCCAATAACCTTCTTGTCCTTGATGTGCCTGGAGACAGTGTCAAGGACAAGTTGTTCCATCACCTTTCCCGGGATGGAGGTGAGGCTGACCGGTCTGTAGTTACCCGGGTCCTCCTTCTTGCCCTTTTTGTAGACTGGAGTGACATTAGCCTTCCTCCAGTCCTCAGGCACCTCTCCCGTCTCCCATGACTTGCTAAAGATGATGGAAAACGGCCTGGCAATGACCTCCGCCAGCTCCCTCAGCACTCGCGGGTGCATCCCATCAGGCCCCATGGACTTGCGGATGTCTAGCTTGGCTAACTGCTCCCTAACCCAGTCCTCGTCAACCCAGGGTAGCTCATCCTTAGCCTCGACTTCCTCAGGGGCTTCAGGGGTCTGGGGCTCCTGGGGAGAGTCTGCAGCAGTGAAGACAGAGGCAAAGAATTCATTCAGTATGCATGTTCCTTAATTCATTCTAAATATGCTTGCTAATTCTTAATGAACAACATGTCACATACAGAATACTTGAGAGTGGTTCATTTTAGATAATGCTCATATCAATTTGTTTCTTAATGGGGTTTAAGGCTACAATTGCTTGCTTTGTTTTGCAGATCTGGACTTTAAATTAGGTATTACCTCTATGAAGAAGGTTTACCGAAAAGTAACCTTATGATAACAGAGACTATACTAAGTTTCTGGGGACTTACCTGTGTGTTGTTTATATGCTATGGCTTTCTACTGACATAAGCCTTTTGGGTTACTAGTACGGCCCTGGAGACCCAAGATGTGTAAGTCGAATGAAAATCAGATATACATGTAGGTCAAATAGATCTCCATTGTGAAAGGCATAGTAGTGGTGTGTATCTACCATGAAACATCTCCTTTTGTAATTTTAGCAACTGTCCTTTCTTTTTAACTCACTGTGAAACCTGTAGGATTCCTTGATGTTTAACTTGGCCTCCTGAGTGTTCACATCAGGCCATTGAAGCTAAGTCTAAAATACTTGGAGTGGATTGTAAAAATAAGAATGAAATTTTTCTTGGTAGGCTCAGCTTCCTACTGCATAGAATTCCTTTACTCATCTGGATTTGACAGGTCTGGAAGTTGTTAGCAGCAGTGAGGACAGCAAGCAGTACTGTCGAGCTGTGTTTAGAAGGGGATCCATTATTTGCATACAGACTGAAGCAAGTCTGCAAAATGAAGTGCTCACTAAATGGGAAAGGAAACCTCAACGTGCCAGACAAAAGCAAAAAGATAGTGCTGAGGAACCATACACTAATAGCTTTCATTTTAACTTAGTTTTTAGTTATGTACTCCAGAAATCCACATTTTCCTTGTATGATATGTATCGTATGGCTATCAAATGTACCCACTGAATATTTTGACAACTGCAAGAATAGCTGGATACTGGATGGTCTTCCCACAGGGGGACCTAGAGCTGTGAGGTAGGAAACCCTGGTGACTTGAGATGCAACATTTCACTTCTGCAGAATGCTGCCTCCTTGGAAACTGGCACGGCCATGTCTCCAATCTGCAGACATTGCCACTTAAAAACCAAGAGGTCATTCTTCAGTTAAAGAAAGGCAACACAACACTGGGGCTTGTGCTTCTATCTTTCATTCTTCTACATGGGATAAGTAGCACCTGGTCTTAGAGACATCAAAATATCTCTAATATGTCTTTAAAAATGTTCAGGATCAAAGGCAAGCCGAATCCAATGTGGTTTAATGTTTGTGAAACTCTGGAACTTCTTCAGGGCTCACAAAGCTTGTTTTAACTTGTGAAAATTTTTCCTTTAATTAAAACCCTTATTTCCCAGCCAGGGTGATTCATTTTTATATTCAGCTGAAGTGAGAGAGTGCTATGTGTTAGCATAATCTAAAACACTCACAACTGAATGGGAACAGAGAACTAGACACTAAAAATGACTTCAGACACAAGAAAGCAAATTAGTAAACAAAGTGAAACAGCAACTAAAAAGGCAGAACAGGACTAGACTACTCTTGCAACAAAATCATGAAGCAGAAGTGTGAAGTCATTAACTTCCTTTAATAAGCGGTGTTGCCATATTTGGATGCTGATGCTCAACTAGAGGAAATTGCCATAGACTTTTATAGACCTATATAACTTCACATCTGCTGTACGCCTCTCCTGAAAACACTGGGCTCATTTCCAGAATTTTTATTTTGGGGAGGAAGCAAGTAAAAGATTTCAGAGGGTAAAAAAAAAAAAAGAACTAAGGGATTAACTCACAAAGTTAAACAGGTAATGGCATGCTTAAATTGCACAGAAATGAATTGGAGCAATGTGATAAATTAAGAAAAAGTTAAAACCCAGTCAGAATTTTCTTATTCAGAGATGTAACCAGTTATGGCATACCGTCCTCTGGTTCACTCCAAGAGCTGAGACAGCAGCTACTTGCTCATATCCCAGTTGCATCTGCATGTTCCCACTTGGATGCATCATTCCATGGACCTCACACCTGACTCAGCTGACTTTACTGGGCTCCTTTTATGGGAAGAACAGAAGTAGGACATGATTCCTTTGCAAAAAGTGTTATCATTTGTATGTCAAATTTATTATTTAGTTTACCTGAATAACTGATAGCTAAGTGAAGTGTGATAGGAAAAAATTTTTTTAGAAATGTGAAGAATTTTGTCAGGCAGCACACATTAAGAAGAGAAGATTTGCAATTGATCTGATTTAAAACTTTAAAAAAATATAATTGGAGTCAACTAGAAGATTTTGGGCTTAATTCTGTTGCCATAGGGAACAGAGATTATCAACAAACATGAGGGAAAATGACAGACTATACCATTCAAGGCTACCTCTGGAGACAGAAAAAGTATTCTGAAGATGACAACTGAACTGCTTTAGACAAGCCAGAAAAATCCACCTGGAGTGATAGATTTCTCACTGTAAAAAGTCATCTTAAGAGAGTGTGAGAGGTGAAAATTCAAAGCGATGTCCAGCCATGAAAATATGAATGTGGGGAAAAAAAAGAGAAAGCTTTTGGGAGCATTCCATGGCTTCATAGCTATACTGACAAAATATTGCAAATCTGGCTAGATAGATTTGTATTTGACAATGGGAAAAAATGCTCTGCAGTAAGCTTCAGATAGAAGAAAGAAAAAAAGTCTTGACTATCCTAGATATGCTGCTACACATTTAAGCTTAAGCTGACTCTAAACCAGAAAAGTAGAGAGAAACAGACAGAAAATTGCCTGCCTTAGCGATGGTTTACCTTGGATGCTACCCTGGGAAGTGTAGTCAAGAGTATCCTGCAGGGTACTTCACTTTGGGGTTTTTCAAACCTTTTGTTGGCCCAACAGACCACTGCTAGCTCTTAGCATTTCTTGCAGACCACACTGTAGTCTTAACGTCAGTCTTTTATCTGTTATACTTTACTTCTTCGTGAGTTTCAGAGTAGGAATTGTCCATAAAGGTACACAAACTGCAGCTGGGCCGATGTTTGGAAACCTTTGCTTTGCTTCACCAGTGTCTGTGGGAACAGCTGCCCCTTTCTAAACAAAAGGATTTACCCTAGACTAAAATGATAATGTTTCTACTACTGGAGTAGAGGCAGTCTTTCTTCACCATCTTTCTGTCTATTGCCAAACCACCAAGCTGTCCCCGTTTATTTTAAAAACTTATTTAGAAATCTGAATCTGGATGGGGATAGGAAAGTAGAGTCAACATTAGGTAAGGAAACAGCATCTGACTTACTTAGCTTGTACTGGGTTCACCCTTATTTGTTATTACTAGATTAACTCTGGGCTGGAAAGAAGAGGAAAGCTATAATCAGTTGCTTTTAACTCAGACTTAAAAATTGTAGCCAAAGTTTTTTAATATTCTGGATTCCTTGACATAATTGCATCCCTACATGGATGACTACACTTAGAGAAATCCAAAGAAGTTTCTTTTGTGGCAAAACTTTCCATGGCAGTGAGTATGCAAGAAAGAATATTAAGCACTTGCTATTAGATTCTGAGATAGGTGTTTTTGTTTATGTGTTAGGGTTGCTTTTCCTTTTTCTTTTTTTACTGTAATGCATTCATTTTAAGGAGTGAAAATGTCTCAGATCAGCTTTCTGGTGGTATACTGTCTTAGAATGTATCAAACACCTTTAAGTATTAAGATGCAATTATTTCTGCGGTATGAATGGTTGATTTATAAGTTTTTTCTAGGCATATCAGACAACATTCCCAAACCTGGTTGCAAAACTTGTTATAAAAGTTTGGTTGCCAACTGGTTGCTTGATATCTGATTTCTAGGGGCATGGAAGCTGCAGGAGGCTAGGTTACTTTCCGACTCTATCCTCTCCTCCAAGGTCACTAAGGGTGATTAGGCTTTGTCCAATAGACGGTCCTGTTCATGACTCTCCTATTCACTGTTTCTCAGTTCTGAAGACTCAGATTCACTGTGCAGAGTTGTTATTTATGGCCAGCACGTAACATTTTATCTCTTCTGAAAAGTTGACTTAGATTTGTCAAAATGCTCAGCTGTTCTGCAAATGTTTATGTTTCCTGTAACAGTAATGGCCACAGACACAGAATATGCAACACACATCTACAATATTTTGCTTTGACATGCCATTCCAGTGGAGCTATTAAGTGATAGAACTTGCTTGACACAGCATAATTAGTAATCTTGCTCATATATTTTGCTTCACTTTACTGCTAAGAAAGCTAACAGTGCAAAACTGATTATTTTTTCTGGAAGAAATAACAACTCTGAATCCCAGGTTTCTCATCATCTGCATTGTACAAGGATAACGTGGTAGCTCCACAATTGTTTTCTTATTGGGATCTTATGTTGGCTGAATGCCGTATTTCTTCTCTCTACTTGTGTGATTATGTCTACGTTTAAATGTTTTAAAAAAGGGAAAAAAGAAAAAAAAAAAAAAAAAAGGCAACTATTCACTTTAAAAGCTTAAGGCCAGATGTTGCCAGGTCCCATTTGGGTACTTCTGCAGGGCAAAGATGAAGGCAGTGAAAAATATTTTCCTGACTCACATTGCCTTGTGAAAGTGCTAACTAGGATCATGTTCTTTCCTCCCCCTAGAAATGATCATCTGCTCCAGTTTAGCACCAGCCCTAATCTTCCAATGTGGGGAGCAGCTGGGTGGAGGTTCAGTTATACCTGTGCCTCTGCGCTGGCTAGTACTGTTAGGAGAGGCTGGCCATGTGTTTTAGCATTTCAGAAGTTAATAGAAGCAGAATCTCATTGCAAAGTTGCTTGTAATTTTGGAAATCATTCTTCAGACACTTTGCTGCAACAAGAATCCTCCCTGTCACCTCCCCTTCTCTAACACAACCTAAGAATGAAGTCCAAGGTGTTACTGAAAGTCCAAACTGTACTGAAAATTTGATTGAAAACTCAGCAGCATTAGGAAAAGATCGCCATGAGACACCTTTTAATGACTTTCTTGGTACTGTTGTTTACAGGGGAGCAGAAGAGGCCCCTATGTCATGGTATAAAGAAGACATATTCCTCTGGAAAAAAAATGCATGTAGTGAACATTTTGTCTGCATACACAGTTAAGGATGGATGGAGCCCTGATCTGGAATAGGCAGCTTTTCTTGGGTGCTCTTGGCTGTATCTTTTCCTCTGGTAAATATGCACCTCTAAATGGAAGATTCCCTGCGAGTGAGAATAACTGCTTGCAAATTTAGTTGAAAATGTAGCTTTAAATCCATAGACGCAAAAAACAAAGACTTTGTTCATGTCAGGAATCTGCTGAATACTGCATTATCAATCTGCCCATGTGTAATTTAATCTGGCACCATTTCCAGTGATGTCATGCCTGGAACGTCCAGCCCCGTGGAGAGATACTCACTGGGACGGAGCTGCTGCGTGAGGTGGAGAGATTAGCAGATGTGGTAATTCACTCTTGGAACAGAGTTCATATCAAGTTGCATATTTGAGTAAAGATGGTTTCTATTCTTTAAACCATGTAGGTTTGGAGCAGACATAAGTTCAAAAGACAGGTAGGTGATGAATTCTATGGCCAGTTCTTCTGGCTGAATATTGTAATTTTAAGGAAAAATGGCTCCATTGTGTCATTTCTTTTCATGTCATTTCTAGGCAGCTGGCTTTGCAACTGTGGGGTAAGGAGTGTCTGGCAAAACCTGTTCCACGTAAATAAAGTTCTGCTGCATTATGAGTCTCCCCCCACCCCAGTTAAGAAAAACTGTGGTCAGTTTTAGCACCATGTGTAGCTATGTGGCACAGCCATCACTTGAGTGATGATGAATGATGGTGATGACTCAGTGCCTATTAGTCAGAATCTCCCTACTAAGTGATGGTCTTGCTGCAATAGTTTTTTACAATCCTCAGTGCAATTATGTTTGTAAAGAAGTTCGCATGAGTTAAAATTCTTGGGCTACAGTTTCTCAACAAACCCAGTTCTGGTATCTTTACCAGCACTGCTTAATACCTTGCTTTGTGAGCTGACCTATTAAGGGCAAAACCATGAAAGCGGAGTCAGGCAGTAGTCAGTATAGATGAAAATGTTATAATCTTGTGGTTTGTGATATAAACACAGACAGATGGTGTGGCCACTCAGTCTTTACAGGGAAATTAAGTTTGTCCAGGGACTGTAGAGGAAGAAAGTACAGTTTTTTGATCTGGGACCTGTGGAACAACTCAGATTCAAGCTAGGAAGATGCATGATGCAAATCGCAGTTCATCTGCTACTACCTGGAAGCTTCTTTGGCAATCTCTTCTTAGTCTGTGCTCTTCCCAGCATGACTCTGAAGTTACTAATCATGGGTATGTGTTTCCATGACCCCACACATGCATTCCCACCAAGAGGATAAATACAGCTGCAGATACTGGCCAGCTATCTGCTTTTTCTCCTGGGACTTAGTTACAATTTATAGCTGCTGCTTTTTGACAGAAGGTGTGTGAAAAGAACGATAGACTCTCTGGAACTAGGCAGCAGAGAACCATTAGGATATCAGCACTCAGCAGCTAGGATTTGGTTCCCTTTGTGAGCTCAGTCATCTATGAGCAGCTAGATAAAACAAATACTGCACAAGAAAACATGCAGTCTTTTCTTTCCCCTCCTCTTTCCAGCTTTAACAGGGCTTTTATGCTCTTCATGCTTTGGGTTTTATAAATAATAACCACTACTTCTTTCTTACGCATGGGCAACATGGGCAAAGTATTTCTCCTTTAAGACAGAAACTACTAAATCAGTTCACTCCATCCATTTAAAACACTAGGTTATTTTAATTCAATATTATCAATTCAGTGTTATTTTAATTCAATATTACTGGCATCAATAAATAAATTCAACTGCTTGTAAGTCACTCTTATCCAAGTTGTTGAATGGAACTCATTATTTGCCAAGGCAGCTTCTGCTGTGCCCAAAACCTAACACTGTAAAGGAGGTCAAATAAGAAACTTCATAGGTTTTGGGTTTTTTTAACTTTTTTTTTTTTTCCTATTGAAAGCTTTCAAAAATGAGCTTGGAAAAATATTTTATTTTGATAAAGACCTCTACAGAGATCTCTGCAGAGTAACACTGTGTTTGGAAGTTCTTTTCACATAAGGGATTCTCAAGACTGGTTCTGAACCAAGCAGTAAGGATTCACCACACTCTGCTCCCTAATTCTCAAGTTTAGGTTCTGAGCAAAGCATACCCCAGCTCCTGTCTGGTCTACATTCCCAGTTAATTTTCATAGACTTTGATATGTGCAGTCCAAAGAGACAAGTTAAGGCACAGTTCTTGACTCGGGTGTTTAAAAACACTTCTGGCTCCATATAGAAAAAGCCAAAGTTTTGTTCTCACAAGTGACTCTTCCAAAAGCAAGAGCTCACACTTTGACATATTCATATGTAATGCAGCCACAGGACAGCCTCAAAGAAAAGTTCCCTTTCCAGATTTTATCTGAGGGCTTCATAGATGCAAATATCATGTGGGCTGCAATTCTGTGTTTCCTGCACTATTTGACAATTATGCAGCAATCTGATAGGCATAATTGATTCACATAGATTCCAAAACCTCTTAAAATCTGTAACTTCCACTGGATGAAGAAACACAACCATCATGATAGTAAAACAGATCAATAGTTCCTCTCATCAGTTAACCTGCCTTCAGTAGTAGATGGTGGCAAATAATTTAGAAAGCAACATGAAAAGCACTGAAAAACTCTTCAGTAGTTACATTATACAATAGTAATAAGTTCCTTCTTCACTGTACCTGTTCATTGCTTCTCTGGGTTCCGGACTGACCCATCCTTAATTACGTGGAAGCAATAATGCATGTCTACTTTACATACAAATATCTAGTTATCATGCAAGTGAACTTAATTCCTTAGTCATGCAAGTTAGCATTACTTTCACCTCTAGGTTCTGGGTGAAGCATAACCAAGCTAGGAAACTCTTAAGTACTTAGTCAACATTGCATCTAAGCATAGACTCTGAAGCATGTATTGAAAGCCTACAGACTGTTGCATTGAAAAACTAGCTCAAGGACAAACCTGACTTGTCCTTTACCTCAGAAGGAGTGTAAATGGGAATTACTCATGTAATTATGTTTAAAAGTCAGTTGAGAACTGCAAAAGTCTCATTGTCTGTCTCTTCATCTTGTTCAGAAAAAAAGAACCATCAATAAATTGTACTGGAATTCTTATGCATTATGCACAAAAATAATGATTTTCGATGACTGTCTGCTAAATAACGAAGATATTTAAAATCTTAGACTCACATTAAGGAGGATTGTTTATTACAACCAGAGCATTCACTGAATAGAAGCGGATAATCTCAATCTATTTCTACAACAGTTCTACCAAACAGTGTCAAGATATTTTTTTTTTAATAAAAATTGGTCATCCACTGGAAAATACCAATTAATTCACATATGCAGAATGCATTTGAAGGTACTATTTGGGATTACCTCTCAATATTTGGAATAGTAAAAGAAACCTACCCGCGAATAGCTGAAGGATCAACTGAAGTGTGTGTACCTTTGGATGCTGTCCAGGCATTGGGAAAAACCTTTGTAGACTGGATTAGTCTGTTCTGGGTTCCCTTAAGATGTTGGTGCAAAGTGGTTGATTTATAACGCAGAAGTCAGCAAAGAGTGCAGTCTATCAGAAAACAGCTGATTTCTCATCAATATTACACTTTCAAAGGGTTCTGCAGTGACTGTAGTGTAAAGACTGTCTTTTGTAAAACTCTCAGAACACCAATTTAGAAAAAAATTGTATATATTTATGCGTTACAAATAAGTCATAATTATGATCACTGTAAAACCTGTTTAAGCAGTGACCTTTTTCCTGTTTAATATTATGAATTAAATCATTTGCTTCATTCCCATTCCCAACATGTTGGATTGCATGATCTAATGAAAGGCAAGAATCCAGAGTCCTGTTTAGTCCTCAAGTACTAGCACTGAGTGAATTTCCTGGTCCATGTTTTTCTTGGAGAATATTGGAGAAGATACTGGTTTTCAGATTATATCCAAGGTAAAACAGCTTCCAGAGATCTGCTTTGGAAACCTGAGGCAGTGCAGGATTGCCCTAGTTGTGTCGGATTGCCTGGACTCCCTGTCAGAATTGACAGTTTGTACAAGACTTATGCCAACAAAAATGGAAAGCTGTACAGAATGCGATGTCCAGGCTCTCAGGCTCTTGCATCTGCTTGAAAAATGACATGTTCCATATCACTGGACACCACCAGCACAAAGTGACACCTCATTCCTGACTCACCAACAATGAACTCTAGTTTCTAGCTAACAGGGTTTTACCACAACCAACCAGCTACTTGAAGTCATTAGGGGTAATCAAAAATCTGATGCAGCATGCATTTCAAATGCTTGTAGCTACATGGTTGTCAATGACCAGAGAACACAAAATGCAGATGTTTTAAATCTGTTGTATCTTTATCCAACAGTGTTTGCTTTTTCAAGAGAAAAACCTCACTGATAAACATTTGTTTCAAGTGTAGTTACAGATGAAATAATGTGCTAGGAAAAAATAAAAAATGAGTTCAACATTTGTTTTCTGCAAACACACCTGTATTAAGTATAGTTGAATTAGAAAACAATGGCAAATGAGATATTGAATGCAATATGGGGATTTAATTCTATACATCTGAGTTCACAGTTCATGCTGCTGAGAGAATGGTTTCTTACAGAATACAACGAAGGCAAAAACCCATTCTACTAAATTTGTTGTTTGCGATCTTAGTTCTTGAATCCAGAGAAAGACTTCTGTCTGATGATCTATCAACAAAGCAGTCACCTCAGAAAACACACTGAATTCTAATCAATATTTAAAGGCGACCCAAATAATTTTTTTCAAGGGGTTGTAATCTATAATTTTTTCAGTAAAAGTGTAAACAAATCTACAGCTCATAGCAAATTCTTAAGTTACAACAAAAGTGACAGTAGAATGGAAACTTCTTTTCTCTTATATTGCTAAGAAGGTTGTTCAGTCAGTGCTGGCATGATGTATGATTTAGAAAATGAAAAGACACTCAGGGAGAATATTTTTTTATTCTTATGCTGAAAGTCTCTGCTGCTCACTTGCTGAAATGTGCTCTACTCTAGTAAAGCGTTGACCAGTCGAGAAACTTAATGTGTCCCTGAGAATAGGCTGTGTCCTTAATGAGCCTTTATCTTCAATCAAAATTCCTGTGTTCATTGACCCTCTCTGTTCCTGCAATGAAGTGGTAAAATGAATAGAGTGATGTAAGTGAAAACTTTTCAGATGTGTGGAGAAACTCCCACTTGCACTTCTTCTGTTGTGTTTTTATTATTTTTTTTCTATAGCATTTGTCCAGCAGAATTTTAAATGTGCCAGCATTACGCTGTGAAATCATAATGTAAGAGTACAAGATGCCACAATATTGCCATCCAGCAAAACCCAGAACTGAAAAAAACATTTATCAGTTTTAAAAATCGTACCAAAATATGACAGTCAACATTTCCTAGGAATGTGAATCTTTGTAATGTCGTATCAACATATCATTTGCCATTATGCAAATTCTGCTGTCATAATGGGAACCATATAGAGATATGGAGAGATTAAACACTTGAATATTAATCATACAAAACATAATATGCTGTTGCATGGTGGCTTAGAAGATTTTGTGTCCATTTTTTTGTAAAACCTCTCCCTCCAAGTAGATGTCTGAAGAGGAAGTCCTTTTAGGACAACACTGAGAGGCTATGGAAATTCAGGTTGTTTTCAAAAGGGTTAATTCTGATGCAAGACATAAGCTGACGACTGTTTTAGGAACTGATTTCTTTTCTAGTGAGAATAGGTAACACTTTCTTTAGTGGAATGATGTTCTTCAGGTGTCTGGCAAAGTCATCAAGGTTTAAGATCATTTGCATTCCTGTTAATAAACAAGCAATACTACAATACATGATGAGACAGAGGATCAAAAGGCAGGGGAGGACCCCACAGGTCTTAACACAAGTTTTGACATCCCAAATAATGGTTCCCTTTGTTGACTACTCTTTATGATTTAGGTGAAGGTGATTTTTGAGGACATCATATCATTATTTTGCATGTCATCTGAAGGCAGATACTTATTGTGCAAACTGAACTTAGACAAGCATTATAATAAGAAAACCTGAAAGGGCAGATTCTGAGTTTTGACTGGCATTGCAACATGTATGCATATGTGGAAGTACTGTGGAATAGTATATGTGGAATGATACTAAATTAGGAGGAGCTGTGAACTCTGTTGAGAGTTGTTAGGCCTTGTAGAGAAACCTGGACAAATTAGAAAACTGGGCAATCACCAACCACATGAAGTTTAACCAGAGCAAGTGCCGGGTTCTGCACCTGGGAAGGGGCAGCCCTGGCTGTACATACAGACTGAGGGATGATGTGCTGGAGAGTAGCCACGCTGAAACAGATCTGGGGGAGTCTTGGCTGACACCAAGATGAACGTGAGCCAACAGTGTGCCCAGACTGCCAGGAAGGCCAACCGTATCCTGGGGTGCATCAAGCACAGCCTTGCCAACTCCTCTAGGGAGTGATTGTCCCACTCTACACTGCGCTGGTGCGGCCTCACCTCGAGTACTGTGTACAGTTTTGGACGCCACAGTACAAGAAAGACATAAAGCTATTGGAGAGTGTCCAAAGGAGGGCAACAAAGATAGTGAAGGGTCCAGAGGGGAAGAGGGTCCTCTCCAGAGAAGAGGCTTGAAGTCCCTTGGTTTATTCAATGTAGAGAAGGCTGAGGGGAGACCTCATCATGGCCTACAGCCTCCTCATGACGGGGAGCAAAGGAATGGGTGCTAATTTCCTCTCTCTGGTGACCAGCGATAGAACCCACAGGAATGGCATGAAGCTGTGACAGAGGAGGGTTAGGTTGGAGATGAGGAAAAGGTTCTTCACCGAGAGGGTAGTCGGGCCCTGGAACAAGCTCCCCAGGGAACTGGTTGCAGTACTGAGCTTGACTTAATTCAAGAAGTGTCTGGATGATGCTCTCAGTTGTCTGCTCTGACTGGGCTGGTCCTGTGTGGAGCCAGGAGTTGGACTTGATGATCCTTACGGATCCCTTCCAACTCGCTATATTCTGTGATTCTATGATTCTCTAATGTGGACATGTCTGTATATGCTAAGTCAGCAATTTCTGTGCTAGACTCTACACCAATCCTCCTGAATTAATAGGAGCCACAGAGATATGATGGGTTGAGATCAACTATACGAGGTTCAAGTACCAGGTTCTGCACTTGGGTCATAACAACATCATGCAATGTTACAGGCTTGGGGATGAGTGACTGGAGAGCTGGTCATCAGAAAAAGACCGTGGGATGTTGATAGCCAGCTGAATATGAGCCAGCAGTGTGCCTGGGCGGCCAAAAAGGCCAACAGCATCCTGGCTTGTATTAGAAATAACTTAGCCAGCATGACTAGGTGGTGTGGTTTAGTCAAACTCAGGATACTAGGGAAGTGATCGTCCCCCTGTACTTGGCCCTGGTGAGGCCATAGTTTGAATACTGTGTTTAGAAAGACATTGAGGTGCTGGAGCACATCCAAAAAGGGGCTATAAAGCTGATGAAGAGTCTAAAGCACAAGTCTTAGGAGCAGCAGCTGAGGATACTGGGGTTATTTAGTCTGGAGAAGAGGAGGCTGAGGGGAGACCTTATGGCTCTCTACAACTGCCTGAAATGAGGTTGTAGTGAGGTGAGTGTTGGTCTCTTCTCCTGAGTAACAAGTGACAGGACAAGAGGAAATGGCCTCAAGCTGCTGAGTGGACGTTTAGATTGGATATTAGGAAAACCCCTTCACTGAAAGGGTTATCAACCATTGGAACAGGCTGCCCAGGGAAGTGGTTGAGTCATCATCCCTGGAGGTGTTTAAAAGATGTGTAGATGTGGTGCTTAGGGACATGTTTTAGTGGTGGACTTGGCAGTGCAAGGTTAATGGTTGCACTCTATGATCTTAAAGGTCATTTCCAACCTAAAGGATTCTATGATTCTGTGATATCCAGCAACTAAACACTTGATTATTAGAGACAAGTTCCAGTACAATGAGATGAGTTAATTGTAAGCGTTTAGCCATAGCAAATTAGAGGAATTCATGGCTGCCATAAGTTTTCATTCAGATCATTAACATTATTTTAATTTACAACACAAGAACTAAAGAGAATAATAATATCCATATGGGACAAGTGCAAACAATCTCATTTTCTTTTCCCAGATCAAGTCAGTGAAAAACTCCAGCCATCCACCCAGTGGGACATTTCAGGGTGGTTTTGTTTTTTTCTTAATGTTGTATACTTGAAGATACAGAGTGCTACTTTTAGCAAGGAAAGGGAGAAAATAAAAAGTTCTTGTTTAAGTTTTAGAAGACTTCTGGAATGCTAATGTCGATAAGAGAGGTGACAGACATGCACTTGATATTTACAATACTCCTCTTTTATGTGGGAACTTTTGCCTTTGTGACATTTGAATCTGTTACTGTGAAATGGATTCAGATGTTGCAAAAAATGTACCAAATTTTCCAGAGCGTAAAACGAATTGTCTCTAGGGTAGAAAACTTCTATTTTTGTTACACAAAATAAATCAAAATCAATGTTAGACTAGCAATAAATATAATTACAGTCATAAATAGTCTGTTCCCTCTGTTAAGTTTTATGCCATGTTTTATATGAGAAGTTCAAACAACAAAAAAACACCCAAAAGTTCTGAGAATCCTTCTCATGTAAAAGACTTTACTCAACAATGAAAAAATACATTGGAATGAATTTAAAGTGATCAACTGCACTGAAACGTAATTCCACTCAAGCGTGTGAGAGGAAACCTGATGTCACTTGCATAGTTTCTTCTGGGTATTATTTTTCAATGGGTTAGAGAATATCTGCAGTGTCCTATCTTGCAGGCAGTAAGTGTTCAAGTGATTAGTTCATTCAACAGAGAGGTCTGCTGACTGTGAAAGTCCAGAAAGAAAATAAACCTGTCAGCTTCCACGACCTGTCAGCTGAAGGCCTAAATAGAATGTAGAGTGCTGTTTCCCAAGGTAATGTCAGATTTTGCTTCTTTTTAAACATCCAATCCATGGTTGAAAAATTGATGTGTTCTGCAGTGAGAAGACCTCTGTGCTAGGTTGGGAGTCACCAGGGACAGACGGGGATCAGCAGCACTTTCTTTAATATTCTTAGTCCTTCACATTAGACATGAAAACTTAGCAGGGGATAGTTTGCAGAGAAAAGGAGTACCTATGCCTTTATCCTAATCTTTAAGGTCTATTGTCTGGTTTAGCCTGTACTATAAATGATATACTTCAGTTCCCTGTTTTAAGGTCAGCCAGAAGCCTCTCTCCATTTATCACTTTTGCAGTATATAACCCTTCCACCTCAACTTTCAAATCATCTTCAAAATAAGAACAAAATTCTAAAATTAGACCCCCAAAATCTGTTGAACCTTGTAAAAAACTTGTACAGAACAAAAAGTCTTTCACAACCTTTTTTCACTACAGGACTGACCCTCTGTCCCTCTGTTCCCCCACAATGGGGACGGTTCAGAAAGGTCAGAGTGCTCTACAAAGAGCATATGTGAATGATGCTGTGTGGTTGTTCTTAACTCACGTCAGGTGAGTGAAAAAGTGTTCAGGAAGAGAAGTTCCTGGAGAGCAAATAGGTTAATGGTGCAAGAAATGAGTCTGTAAGAATTGAAAATTTATGTTTCGTTCAGAGCTGCTTGATGAAGTATGGACCACTGATTCCTTCTACACCAGCAAAACTGTGATTAAAGAGAGGCACCCTTGTTTATTAAGTGTTAAAAATTAAAAACTCTAGAGCTCAGTCATCAGAAAACATTAGCTGTACCACATCCTCAGACTTGCTGGAGCATGCTGCCAGCTTCATGTCACCTACTGGTGTCAAGTCCCTTCCTTTCGTAGGACCTTCTATCAAGTGGCAGGTTTGACTCAAAAACAGAAATGGGCCTTCTCTGATATGCATGCATAGCTCCTTCACACTCCCTCTCTCTCTGTGATGCCGACGAGTAAGCTTTAGTTGTCCTCTTTCCCAGCGAAAAGGAACCACTACCTCCTACCAGTTACTCCACCAAGGACCAGGCTGGCAGGCCACATCAATTTCATGAGTAGTCCTGCTCAGTTTAAGTTCTAACACCCTCACTAAATATCAGACTGTAATTTGAAAGGCATGCCTACAAGATTTTTGCTTGTTCTGTCCATACCCTGAGCCAGAAAAAAGCCATGTAGTTGTAATTAATTCTGTGCTGAGCATAAGCTAAGAATTTCTCTTGAGACTGTGAAGAAGACTAGCTTAGTTAGAAATGGTGTCACCTAAAAACAAATATGTGACTTCAATTTGCCTACAAAAGTTAGTGTAGATAGAAATTACATAGATATTTCTCTTAAGATCTTACTCCAACTGAATTCTTTAGAGTTTTGTATCATGCATAAATTGAGGTGATTTTCTGATTTAGACCTCCAAGTTTCCATAGATGGCACTCAGAATCACTTAGGTTAATTCTTATGTTGGAAAGCCAATTTAACATCTTGACACATGTACTTCTGTCTTCTAAGTGTCCTTATAATGCTATTGCCTTCTGAATCTTGGAAGAGAAGCATACCAACTTCAGCATGAGAAGAGGTGCAAATTCAGGTATCTTCTGACTGTTGAGGGATTTATTTTCTTAGGTCTGATTTTCTCAAATCTAAGCTCCCACTGCTGGAGAAATTCACTGACATTCTTTACATTCAAGGTAGAGTTTAAGCAAACCACTTCTTTGTCCTGGTAATAGCTAATGTGCACCTATAGGTATAGTTTGCCACCCCTAATTGCAGCAATTAAAAGAATAAGGCTACTAGCCTGCTATTGCAAGTCAAATAAAGTCTTAGCAGATTGGAGGGGCTGGGAGGATTCAGTAGACAAAAATAATTACAGTGCTTATGAAACTTAACAGACTATACTGGTCTAATTCCCATCTTCTTGTTTCCATGCTTTTTTTCCCCACGTTTTTTGTGCAAATCCGTTAGAAGAGAATTAATTTCATACACACTAAGTGGTGACTGAAGGTGGAGATAACTGTCTATAAAGGAAAAAAAAAGGTAAAAAGTAATAGCTGAAGGGGAAAACTAATCACATTTCAAGCAGAGCACCTTAATTTCCAGCAAGATCTGTGCTGTTTCTCACAGTTTTGGAAAGGTTTTCTGATGACAAAATGGATTGTTTTTCCTGTTGCACTGTTTCCTTCAGTCTGTCTACAAGCAGTTGTTGAAATAGATTTAAACGTGCAAATGGTATTTAGAAAAGAGTCTGGAAACTGTAACACATCAGAAACAACAAAGAAAAAACTCTTCAAAATATGAAAGAACACAAAACACAGAAAGCAACCATGCCGACTGTGAGAAGAACTGAAAAGCTCCTTCTGGTGTTTGGTGTAGCAAGAAAGTTAGTTATTTCTAGAACTTCAGTAGACATTTATGCTCATTGATAATCGTATATCACTCATTAATGTTTTTTTCAGTGACAATGGTACACATGTACCTGGTACACATGTGTCGTCCTGTACATGCATAGGTTTCCAGAAACCAAATGTGAGTCTTGAGAGCCACAACACTCTCTGACTTATTTAAACTGATATATGCTTTTGGATGGACACTTTTTGTCCTTGAATATGTTGATTATTCAGTTGAGAAAGTTTTAATGCTTTTCAAAATCAGTAAAACCTTAAAAAATGTCTACCCAGTTGACATATGAGGTAATTCACTATTATTTGCAAAGAAGTAGTACAAAATAAAACCACTATTCATGTCCCTACACAACCTTCTCCAACAAATTCCTAAAAATTATGCAGCTACCCCAAGAATTTAAGGGGTTTTTACTCTTCCAACAGCACCAGCTCTTGCCTAAAATTTGTCTGAAGAACTTCCTTGTCTGATTGGACCCGTCCCTTTCCTAGCTTATGCATCAGCTGCCTTGAAGACAACATTACAGGAACTTTGTGTCTGAGGTCCAAACTAGTTACTGGAGGTCAATGTTATTTCTCTTTTTGCATCTGGATGAATGGTAACACTGCCTTCCCCAAGGCTGGCTGGATACGGAGAAATGTCAGGCTTCCCTGTGCAGACCTAATAGTTTTGTGGATGACATAAAATCATACAGACTTTGTACTAGATTTTATAAGACTATCTCACAAGCCTTAGACAATTAGACTGAGAATTAATTTGTCTGAGACAGCAGAGAAACAGATTGGTACCTCTGACTTCTTTAATAAGGAGACAAAGCTGAGTGTGTCATCAGAGAAGACTTCATGGGGCTCTGAGGTCTCTGAAACTGAAGTTCAACTGACTTCTCACATTGCCTAATTTCCTCATGGAGGTACTTAACATCATGTGCTGAAAACCAGAGCCTGTGAACAGCAAAGGTTTGGATAGACAACATTCAGTATAGAAGGTCTGCCTGGAGAAATAAAATTCCAGCCAGAACCTCGTTCACTGGATCTTCACAAGCAAGAATACAGAGGGGAGAAAGTAGAGGAGTTATGTGATGAAAATGAAAACCATCAGTATATTCAAAAGGAAACAAAGGCATAACCAGTTCCCTGATCAGCCCAGTCCTCACTGCAGATACGGTTTTAGTAAATTTCTCTAAACTCAAGAAAGCAATTACATTTGCCACAAGGGGATACTGCATTGTTTCAATGTAATTGTTTTTTCTTTGCTGCTGTATATTGCTGATCAAGTAACCATTACATAATAATTAACAAACGTTAATAACATTTACCGTAAACACCTGCAGCAAGGATTCAGCTGTGACAGAGTCTGTTAGCACACTGTGCGCTGTTCAAGAAGTCTGCCCTGGAAATGCACACAGATTATGACACACTGTTTGTGCTAACTGCCACAGCCAGGATGTTTTTCATATCCTTTCAAACCTTCATCTACACAGCATATGTACCCCTATGCCTGAAAGCTAGGGCAAATAGCTGGACATCATTCTTCATCAGTCGTGTATTTCCCCAGAAGCCTGAAAATTCTTCTGCTCTCTCCTTAGACACATGCTTTTGGAGATTTGTTCTTTTCAGTGCTTCAGCTGTATCCAGCTTTGTTAATTTGACAAAGACATAATGCAAGAGGTGTCTTTATAAAAGAGGAAGATCCACATTAAAGTGACCTACTAACTCCTAAATGTCTCCCATTAAAGAAAATGTTTGGCCCGGGTGCTTATAAAACAGCTGAATAGGAGCAATCAAAAAAGTTTCCAGAAGGCTGTCTTGAGTCAATTATATCACAGGCTACAGATCTGTTTCAAGGGTTCTCTCTCCCATTTGCAATTCATCAAGAATGTTGGAACCTTGACAAACTGCTTGAGTTGGAATTGCAGGTACCAACCATATCCCTCAACAAATCTCCCTTCCATTAAAAGAAGAGCCTGTATAAAAACCACTTTGCTCCCACAGTTCCTTAGGAAAGAAAAAACCCCAAACATTTAACCAACCACCCCCAACCACCACCCCCAACCCAAAATATTAATTAGATACATTTCCCTGCTACTGTAAAACTAATTCAATTAGAAGTACATGGAAGAACACCTGTGACGTGTTTATGATGGCTGTGAGGTATTGTTTGTGATATGTGTGTACGTAAAATGACAACCAGTCATCTGTAAAATTTCATCTGATGTTGACTTTTAGCTGTTAGGCAATGTCTCCTTTCTCTGCCCTTGAGGTGACAGACAGTAACTGAACATCTTCCTCAGGAAAGGGGGAGTCGAACTTTCTCCTTGCTTCTAAGGGAAGGATGTTGTTCTCCCTGCTCCCACACAGAAATCAGTGTTACAGCTTGACGTGCAGGCTAACTCTCCATGAAGACAGTGGATAGGACTTGATATTCTCGTATCTAGTGTCATACTTAGGCGCGTAGAAGACTTGGTAAAGCATAGAAGAGATAAAATATTCTTATGACGCTTATGTAGGTGCAGAATGTGCCATGACTGAGGCTGCGTATATCATGTTGTTGACATGTCCACGGTGAGGAGAAATTTTCAGATTTCCTGAACTTTCATAGTGTTTTATACAGTTTGACTCCTCAAGAAATTATAATTTTCAAGAGGACAAACAGCCTACTTTGGCATCTCTAAAGCAAACCACCATGGGCAGTAAGCCTCTGTCAATGTTTCCGTCTTTCAAGGCAGCCCTCGCATATTGGAAGCTGCCTATCTATCTACAGGGTGGGTTTCACTCCTCTGCAGCATAATGAAAACTGAGCCACAACTGGAGAATAAGGTTCTTTTGGGCTGTACGTTGGCCTCTGCTTACCTAGGGAACTGGTTTGAAACTGCCCATACCTTTTCACTGATAATTATGTATTTAAAACAGATTGCATTCTGGTTTTAATCCAACTTTACAGTGCCTTATTTGGAATAGACTAGACATTTTAATTTAGTGAATAAAAACATCTGTACAACAAAATTCTAAGTGCTAGTTTAGTTCTAAAGAGGAAATCAATAGAGAACAACCCAAATTCAGTGATTAAATAATGGGAAAGGGAAGAACTTGACTCACAGATTATTTGTTACTTAAAATAAATTCCAAATCGTGTCATCTTAAAAAAAAGAAATTTCTTTTTGAGATAATTTAATGTTAATTAGTTTTATTTTCCAAATAGTTAATAAGAAAACTGATTTTATTCCAACATACATCAAATGAAATACCCTAGAGTTCTTTTCTTTAGCATTCCAAACATTAATTCCATTCTGCTATTTAGCATTTCAAATTGTTTCCATAGGCATTTATTTTACATTAAAAATACAGAACTAGTATAAACAAGATTAAAAAATAAAATAACCCAACAAGCCCCCTGAAATCTGATGAGATGTTGGACATTATACTGTAGCTGAACACTAAGTAATTAACATGTAGGCAGATTAAGTGCCAGTTCTACAAGCTGGTCATCAACAGTGTACCTGTTAGCGTTGCTTAAAAGTACACAATTATAAAAGCTGTAAGGGTGGGCGTTTCAAAGACACTTTTCACAAAAGCATGTAAGCTTTTGATAGGAGATCTGTACTGCTTACAACTGTGTAACAAAATCAAAATTCCTAAGAAAATCCCATGATGAAGGATTTGTTTTCAAAGGTCTGTCAAAGCTCCATGTATCTTGAAACAATAAGGGAAACCGTATGTGTACTAGGCCTTAATTTATTGCTTTGTTAAATGAATTGCTTCCATACCACTTTCCTGCCGTTAAGATGTAAATGTGGGAAATAAAAGGTGGAAGCTGAAAATATTGCAGAAGAATTCATCCCTAAAGGAGGAATCTGAGATGTGTTTTTACCACCTGTGAGATATTAGCAGCAAGTTGTGAATAGATCTGACAAAAATAGTGTGTATGGGTAGGATAATGCAGCTGTTGTAACGTAACTTTTGGCTTACACGAGGCTTATTCATAATCTATTTTTATGATTTTCAAAATCCAGCAAAATAAAAAAGGACCACTGTCTAATTCTTACCATACTGTTGATTCAAAAGCTATTTGCAGTGCACTCAAGGAGTAATTCCCTCTTCTTTCCTCCTCCTCTGCAGCCCTCCTTCCTCCAACCCTTGAGTGCTTCTAGTTATAGCATTTGATTTCTAAAATTAAACTTGGATCCATTATAAAACTCATAGTTAAGAGAATTTGAATAAATGAAATGCCATTTAAAACATCCTGATGCCATCCCTTTCCTGTGCTATTCCTTTCTTATACTCTAGCAGAGTATAGCTTCTTCATTGTCTAAATGTTTACTCTAAAACAGCATTTACTTTTATGCTTTTCATTTTTTACTTTCTTTTTTTTTTACTTCAAATATTTACTTTTTTTCTTATTGATCTGCATATTCAAAAAATCACAAGTGAATTCTACATGTGACTATGGCTATTTAGTGCATGCTGACCTAACTTGTAGTGAAATAAATACATTTGCAGCTAAAGGTGACAAACGGATCCAGAACTTTTGTAATTATTTCATTGCAAGATCATCAAAATTGGTCAGTGGAATTCCTGTTGGCACTAGAAGAACTAAAAAGATTACACAAGAAGTTCCAAGTAGATTAAATTTCTAAGCTTCATTGCATATTCTCAAAGGAATTGTAGAATTTCCATTTATGACTTAAAGTGAATGTACATCTAAGAAATTCCACAAATAATTTGACCATTTCCTCATATCGGTTTGATTTACCTACTAATTTATAAGTGGATAATTTACTGGCAAACAAAGGTCTTCTTAGCTGTCTTTTCATTCATTCTGTCAGGCGCCTAGCAGACATCTAGGTTCCACAGGCACCATTAAAAAAAAAAAGCATAAACCATGTATTAAGAAGGTATTCTTCATCTGGCTCAAACCTGAACTATAGTCACCTAGGTGTCAAAGTCTTCTTCTTATTATTACCATCCTAAGAAAATCAGTCCACGTAGTGGGTACTTTATATGAAATAAAACTGTATGTTGTGTAATCTGATTCATAGATACCAAGTGCAGTTTTATCATAGACTATTATGACTCTGCATATTTATGTCACTGTGTGCACGCACATACATATACATACATCTTGGAACATGCTGAAATGTAAATCAAAGTAAAGGACTGGATTGTGGGTTGATACGATGGAGCTAAAAACTTTCTTACAGTCTTAAGAGTTTCATGAGCAAAACACCCCAGAGCCATGTACTTTCTATGTCATTCATCTCATGTGGGAAACCACCTGAACCTGGTCTCACCCAACCTGCACATTTACAAACCTTAAAAAGCAGTTACACACAGTGGTTTAGAACAGATAGAAAGATGCTGATCCATTTTATGGAAGTACTGCAAGGAAACTGCAAGCAAATACTGTAGTAGTTTCACTATTTCCAAATGCTTATTCTGTT
This sequence comes from Psophia crepitans, assembly GCA_013399095.1. Lineage (NCBI taxonomy): Eukaryota > Metazoa > Chordata > Aves > Gruiformes > Psophiidae > Psophia > Psophia crepitans. Next base: position 200,454 of record VWZZ01002941.1, read on the forward strand.
CTATTTTTGTCTTACTAAAATACTTAATTTCCTCTCCAGAGTCATCTGTAAAATTCATTTTTGATCCCTTGGTCCCATTTTTGGGTAATTTGTGTATTCAAGGTCTGTGTCCTATTTAGTTACTTGTATAGTGCATTGTTTTGCAGTTACATTGACACTCACAGTCTAAAAATACAAAGTCTGTGCACCAGCTTTCTTGAGCCTTTGCCCAAAGGTATTTCTTGTACAACAGTAGGCAAAACACCAGAAGAAAAGAATAAGGAAAACTTTCTTTGTCCCACTTTTTCTCTCAGCATGGATAAACAAAAAATGGGATCTATTGTGAGGGATGATCCTTTTTAGAAAAAGTCAGTTAAACCTTAACAAACACTAGATAACTTAATGTGGTCATGAAAATTAACTGGAATTAAACATACAAGATGTGAATGTTTTCATAGTTTTGAACTTTTGGTAAGTATCAGAAAAATCTTATGTTGAGTGAGATAGTCATTTTAGAGATATCTTTCTTAGTCTTTGATCTCTAGATGTTAAGGTGTTAAACTGATCTTTTGTATGTATTTCTTTCCAACAATCTAGGCTCAATGATTTAATTTTGAATAAAACATAGTACTTCACTGAAACAAAGGCTTTGGACTTACTTCCACTGGAAAATGAATAAGACTACTGACTAATTCAAAAGTTAAAAATATATTCTACAAATATTAGAATAGAATAGAATAGAATCATTAAGGTTGGAAGAGACCTCAAGGATCATCCAGTCCAACCGTCCCCCCCCCACACTTATTAACCACTAAACCATGTCCTTCAGTACCACATCTAACCTTTCCTTAAACACCCGCAGGGACGGTGACTCCACCACCTCCCTGGGCAACCTGTTCCAATGCCCGACCACCCTTTCAGAGAAGAAATTTCTCCTAATTTCCAACCTGAACCTCCCCTGGCGCAACTTGCAGCCGTTCCCCCTTGTCCTGTCACTAGTTATCCGTGAGAAGAGGCCGATCCCCAGCTCACCACAGCTCCCTTTCAGGTAATTGTAGAATTAGTGGGAACTAAATGTTTTCAATTACACAGTGCATTTAATTATTGCAAGTATTGCAATGATCTTGTCTTATTGTCATGAATGAGTGTGAAAAAGTAATTCTACTTTGATGACTTATTCACTTACGTCTTGGTTTTAGCTGAGATAATTTTCTTCATTGTAGCTAGTGTGGAGCTGTGTTTTGGATTTGTGCTGGAAACAGTGTTGATAATATAGACGTGTTCTTGTTATATAGACATGTTTTTGTTGTGGTTGAGCAATGCTTACAGAGCCAAGGCCCATTCTGCTTCTTGCACCACTCCATCAGAGAGAAGGTTGGGGGGTGCACAAGAATTTGGGAAGGGACAGCCAGGACAGCTGACCCCAACTGACCAAAGGGACATTCCATACCATATGGCATCATGTTCAGCTTATAAGGGGCTTGGAGAAGAGGAAGGACAGGGGACAGTGGTGTTCAGAGTGATGACATTTGGCTTCCCAAGTCACCATTATGCGTGACGGAGCCCTGCTGTCCTGGGGATGGCAGAACCCCTGCCTGCCGTGGGGTGTGGGGAATGAATTCCTTGTTTGGCTTTGCTTGTGTGCGTGGCTTTTGCTTTACTGTCAGTATCTGAGCCCGTAAGTTTTCTCATTTTCTGTCTCTATCCTGCCAGGGGGGGACTGAGGGAGCAGCTGTGTAGTGCCCGGCTGCCAGATGGGCTAAAACCATGACAACTTATAAAACCATTTTTTATATTTGCATGCAAAAGTATTCATGCCAAAAATGTTGCTGAATTTCTCTGATGCATATGAGGAAATCTTGTACACTCATCTACCAACACACTTCCTACTAATCACTGAAAAAGGAACTCAAGTTCAATCCATAACATTTCAAAAACCTGTACAAAATAATGTGGAATTAATCTGAGGAAATCACAACCTGCCCACAGGAGTGAAGAAAAGCAGACTCTGCATATGCAGAATAAATTACTCATCACACAGAGCTCAGCATCAAGGCATATTTTACCTCACTCTTATAACGGAATGTCACTACATACATAAAGGCCTAATCCAACATTGTTTAACACTCTCTGAAAGGAAGTGCACAATCATCAGTCACTGACTTCACGCCCTTAACATTTCCTTGTCCAACAAATCACCTCACTATATTTGCACTCTAGACACAGATAGCTGTTGGGTTCCACTGAAATTAGTAAGACACTCCTAAGGTGAAGCTAAACAGATGCTCAGGTTTTGATAGGCTCAAACCCGTTTTCAGTACTAAAAGAAAACTAAACAAATGAAAAATCTCTTACTTATCAAGCAGTTAAGCTCTTGCCTGGAAATACTGTGAGAATAATTGTCTTGTAAGAAGCATTTGCATTGGCAATACTTTTGAAACAGCTTGTTAGAAGATGTGATGTGGAAATGTCTAAATCACAGGATTTTAGAGAACAGTTTTTAACTAAAATGAATGATACAAAGAACTTTACGTGTTCACCAGGACCAAAACTACTTTGTTATACGGCATGCAGTTTTTATCATACGCTGAGTTTTGATGAGCCGTTCTTCTACGAAAAATTAAGATCAAGAGTATCCCACCTAGTCCAGCACTTCAAAATTTCAACTTCATGTTGTTCCAGTACTCCCAGATGTGCTTTCATGGTATAGACAGTAGAAGTATAGAAGTAGAAAAACAGTTATGGAGTGACTTGAATTCTCTTCAGGATAGCAACAAAAGGGGGCTTTCTGCCTTGTTAGAAAGCAAGGTTTCGGGGGAAGTAAAGTTGGGAGCAGAATGTAAACTGCTTCCATGAATATACAATTACTGGAGATGTTGGGGTGGGTGTTTATCAGTATGTGAGGAAAGACCTGCAAAAGAGAAGAGCTCCTTCCTTTGCACTACAGACTTTTTCCAAAACCTACAGAATATCAGAATTGGAAAGTGGACTTAAGAGATCTGAGCATCCCTGTCTCTTGAGCTGTATCTGTACTTTGCTTCTGAGAAGTGTAAAACAGATTTCCCAAATAAGAGAATGTTATTTTTGCAGTACTTTCTGTAAAATTTAATAATCTTTACAATTGAGATTTATGGAGCTAAAACAGTCTAAAGTTAAAGATTACCTCTTGGGCCATAAATTATTGTTTTTTGTTATCTTAATATTTTGCAAGTGCTATCAAACAGACATTACCAACAGCCTGTATTTAATCAGTTCTGAATAAATTGCCAAAGGTGGAAGCAATGAGAGAAAACTAAGAACAAGATATTATGGTTAACTCCTTGATTCTTTGGGATGTATTTGTAGTGCCTTCAATATCTAGCAAAAGATTTGGTAGCACTGGCATCAAAGGTAGGTGAAACTTCCAAGCAGCATTAAAAAAATAAGCCTCCCAGATCAGTTACTTCAGAAAACTTTAGCCCAAAACATTTTACTTGGCTCCAGAACGCAGAAACACTACATTACTACACTCAACTCCTGAGACTATATTAGGGTCAAAATGCACTGAAAGTTGTGATCAAGGACTGAGGTCATCAGCTGTGCTTGCATGGGAAGACTCGTTCCTAAGAGAGCTCAGTTCTCTCCCTGACTTGGACAGTGGCTTTTTCTGCTGAACCTTGAAATGAAATTCCCAATTGGTAATGACTGTGAGTATACTTAGAGCTGTACCTAGAGCAACTACAACCTGTTTCCTGCACCCCTCAGCAGGGGTAAACCAATGTGGTCTGTATTTGAACCTCTATGTCATGATGAACTGATCATCACTGAAACCTGTTATGAATACCTTCCCATAAAACATCATTTCTTTTGAGTATAGCCCTTATTTGTTCTTTTTTTCTTTAAAAACACTTTGAGAAGTATAAGTATAAATAATGAGTTAGAATTTATGCAGAAGAAACAAAATAATTCTGAATTTTACAGCAACAATTGAACCCACAAATCTGGTATATTAGGAGACTGAAAATATTCATATTCTTCTGTGAATTTCTCAGCAGGAATGATTAATTTGTTTTAGGATAGCATTAGGTATAAGAGGTTGCGAATTTTATTCTTTAACCTCTGGCATATCTGCTCACCTTTTGTGTTGCATCTTTTCCATATGGTGAGCTGAGACAGTAAAGATCTTTGTGAGTTCAAACACGAGAGCAGTAAAATGTTTTTAAAAGAGCTATTTTAAACAATATGTAATTTACATTCCTTTTTCAGTTTTACTCTGGATTGATATATATATACACATTTGCCATGATTCTTGAGTTCCTGGTCTTACGGTCAGTTTGAGCTGTGACCTACCAGTGCTATGATCCTGAATTTCTTCAAATACTAAAAAAACCTAGAGTCTTTGATTTTGAAGCTTGGGCTACTTTGCCTAAGCAAATTCAGAAATCTGTCTCTTACACACCTAATATATAAAGATGAGAAAAGTATTCATAAGGCATGTAAGGTTCTCAGCAAGTGATGTAAGATTATTATAACTAATCTTCCTTTTATATATATATACACATGAGATATATGAAGCAAATGTATAGTCTTATTTTTATATATATATGGGAAACAAAGTGGAAAATGTGGTGCTTCTACTTTTTTATGTGTAAATTATAGAAAGACTTCAGAAGAAGCAAACTAATATGCCTGTTTTTAACAAAGCAATTAGGGATATTATTATTTTATAATTCTGGAGACAGATAAATACCAATCTTTTATAAGTCACAGCATTTGATTAAGCACCAGTATTTACAATTGTATATTGCATTTAGGGGTTACCATTATGAATTATTTAAAAGCACAGCTTTTGTACAATTGAGTTCGAGGTATGTATTCTGAAAAAATTGGAAAATCGTCCAGGTCAAGCCACTACTGGCACTGTGCAGAGATAACATGCATGTGTTTTCTGACAGTTCACTTGCAGATTATTTCTTGCAACCAGGAAAAGTGCTTATTTGAAAAGAAGTACATTTTATTTAAAGAAATAGAAGATGCACTGCACTCTTCTGTATTACTAGTACTTGCAACATATGGTCATAATAAAAGCCAAGTAATGCGTGCCAATTTTTTCATCCATTAAAAACATTTTTAAATTTTTTTTTTAAACTTACCTTTGCTGAAGGAAGCAGTGGGTTCAAAAAATTACTTCCTTGGTATTTTAGTAACATGATGAGTGACTTTGCCTTTTAAACTTTTCATTATCTTACTTTTAATGAAACTTTCAGTTAAAATAAATATAAAAATTAAAGATTGTCCTACCTTCTGGAGTTTGAACATTTTTTGTCTTCTGATTTATAAAGAAACAAACTTATCAATGTGGATTAAAACCCATCAGAGAAGATCTGATGAGTCAGTGATAAATCTAATTAATGTTTGCCACAGAGCAGTAGCAGTCATTTCTGTTCAGACAAATTTAACAGCTGTGAATCTCCATCTGACAATAGAATGCTCTTTAATGCACACAGGATTAAATTGGGTAAGACCCAATTCCTGAAGGACTTCAAGCAAATCCCCATAAGAATCTCCCAACTTCTCTGGAATTTGAATCATGCCTTTAAATAAGATGATATACAGAGCTTCAAGAAGTGCCATTATCACAGATTTGCAATTGCTAAATTCTTCACTGGATTCACACAAATGAAACTCACAGAATAAGAAGTTGATAGTTCCTCTTCTAATCCTTTCCAATATACAATTTACTACTGGAAAGCTCCTTCTGAATGCATACAGACCTAAATTAAGTGTCCTGGAGTCTTAATCTTTCTCATGTCCCTTCTGCTCAGAAATCACAGAATTATAGAATCATAGCATCATTATGGTTAAAAGACACCTCAAGGATCATCTAGTCCAACCGTCCCCCCACCACCTATTACCCACTAAACCATGTCACTAAGTACCACATCCAACCTTTCTTTAAACACCCCTAGGGATGGTGACTCAACCACCTCCCTGGGCAACCTGTTCCAATGCCTGACCACCCTTTCCGAGACAAAATTTCTCCTGATCACATCTAGCACCCCTCCACCCTCCCCACCTGCCCCACTTTATAAACTTGTATAAACTTGATAGGTGCAGAAGAGTGAACAGTCATGTCTCCAGAAATGTAGATGGTAATGTCTCCAGCACTTTCCTGTGTTCTTTGCAGAAGACACATATATGAATCAGTGTTTCAAGCTTCTCTTCTAAGACTCTAAAGGCTAGAAATATCAATGTGTGTGTACCTTGTTAAAAATCAACTTTCTAAAATGATTTGTGGCTCCTGGCACTCAAGGGGTCCTGGGACCCTCACCCAAAGGTCACTGAGATTAAGGAGAAAATTCCTTTGAATTTTGATGGACTTTAGATCAGACCAAATGACTTATGTGTTAAAGATAACTCAACATAAACCTGATAGTAGGTGTTTTAAAGTACATAAAAAACAAACCTTCAGAAATATATCTGTATCTACCACAAGTAGTGTAGTTTATCCTGGCTGATTACAAGGAAACAGGAGTTCAAATTACAGTTTCTTTCCCAGGTTACTGTCACTATTCTATTTCTGAGCATAATAGTCAAGTCATGGTCAGAACTGGGCACATCAAAAATAGTAGCAAAAAAACATGGTTCCAAAGGGGGTCAGGAGGAGGAGGCAGCGCCTCAACCATTATTCTCACCTCATTGTATTTCTTCCGCAATGGCATTTTCAGCTTCCCTGTGAGACCTCTGTGGTGATCCAGGCATTACCTACTCAGGGAGTACTCATGCCACATGACACTGATAAATGACCCACAATCACTTGGAACATCTGAAGCAAGCCATTTCCAATGAATCCATAAATGAAATCAGACGGTGTTGAAACAATTGAATGTGTGAATAAAATCATAATAACATAAACATAAAAAAACATAAAAACATAAATGTAAAAAAATTAAATGCTGAAACTGTATATTTGTGTAAGTGGAAACATCCTGAAAGAGAAGAATAAAAACAAGAGAATAAGAACATAAATAGAAATATCTCACCCTGTTCTAATACTAATGGATATCAAGTGGATACCAAAGGTAAGTACCTGAACAAGATGTGCACAGGTTGATGATCTGTTATGTCAGGTGGCTGAGTGGCAGGAAACAGTTAAGACTGCACAGTATTAGAACAGCTGAGATGGAGATAGATAGGTGGTTTCATAACTATGCTTCACTAGTGGACACCACTGAGAATGAGGCACCTTGGACCATGGTGACCCACAAAAGCAGGACTCTGTTTCAGTGTCCACCCTCCACCTTCACAATCAAAACCAGACAAGAAGCTTTAACAGCTATAGACACCCACAAACAAGGTCTACAAAGAGAAACTGTATCAGCAGCACACAGTGGATACCGTAAAAAGAAAAGAGTGCTTTGTAGTGGGTGTCTCTCTGCTAAGGGACACCAAAGCACCCATCTGTCAACTTGACAAGGTCAAGTCACAGCACACATGAGAGGTGTGCTGCCTTCCAGGAGCCATAATCTGAGATGTTGCTGAGAGGGTGCTACAACATGTCAAGGGCATAGACTACTTTCCAGTGCTACTCATTCACGTGGGCATGAATGACACTGCAAGCCAGAACATGGGCAGAATCAAGGAAGACTATAAAGACTTGGAGGTGCAGGTGAAAAACTTTGGTGGCCAAATTATCTTTTCCTCCATTCTACCAGCTGGAGGAAAAGGCATAGCCAGAAATAGATGTATAATGCATATCAAACTCTGTCTGCGGGGCTGATGCTGTCATGAGGGTATTTGGGTTTTATGACAATGGGATATTCTTTGATGACTATAACCTGTTAGGGAGAGATGGTATCCGCCTGTTTAGAAGAGGCAAGGGAATCTTTGGCAGCAGGCTGGCCAACTTAGTGTGGTAGGCTTTAAACTGAAGGACCTGGGCTGTGGGGTCCAAAGTGGTAATGCTCATGCCATCACGTCCAACTGGGGAATAAACCAGGCAAAACAGAGCTGCAACAAATGTTCCTTAGCTGCCTCCCAAAATGAGAACCAGAAAGTCAGCCACCTCAAGGATGTGTATGGCTATGGTAGACCCTCTTCCACTCCTCCAGGGAACTCTGCATGCTCAATTACCTCTCCAAAATGCCTGTACACTAATGCATGCAGAATGGGGAATAAAAAGGAAGAACTAGAGGTCTGTGTGCAGTATCAGGGCCATGACCTCATTGCAATTACAGAGACATGGTGGGATAGATCATATGTCTCACAGAGACGTGCTAGGCTAGCCCATGACATAGGCAAACTTAGGAAGTGTGGGTTAGTGAGTGAACAGTGAGGGGGATTGAGAACTGGCTGAATGGCAGGGCTCAGAGGGTTGTGGTAAGCAGCACAGTGTCTAGTTGGAGGCCTGTAGCTAGCAGTGTGCCCCAGGGGTCAGTGCTTGGTCCTGTCTTATTCATCAGTGATCTGAATGAAGAGACAGAGTGTACCCTCAGCAAGTTTTCTGATGATTCAAAACTAGGAGGAGTGGCTGATACAGCACCAGGCTGGGATGCCATTCAGTGAGACTTGGACTGGCTTAGAGAGTTGGGTGGAGAGGAANAGTGAGTGAACAGTGAGGGGGATTGAGAACTGGCTGAATGGCAGGGCTCAGAGGGTTGTGGTAAGCAGCACAGTGTCTAGTTGGAGGCCTGTAGCTAGCAGTGTGCCCCAGGGGTCAGTGCTTGGTCCTGTCTTATTCATCAGTGATCTGAATGAAGAGACAGAGTGTACCCTCAGCAAGTTTTCTGATGATTCAAAACTAGGAGGAGTGGCTGATACAGCACCAGGCTGGGATGCCATTCAGTGAGACTTGGACTGGCTTAGAGAGTTGGGTGGAGAGGAACTGAATGAAGTTCAACAAGGGCAAGTGTAGGGTCCTGCACCAAGGGAGGAACAACCCCAACCACCAGTACAGGTTAGGGGTTGTCCTGCTGGCAAGCAGCTTTGCAGAGAAGGACTTGGGAGTCCTGGTCCAAGTTATCCATGAGCCAGCAGTGTGCCCTCGTGGCCAAGAAGGCCAATGGTATCCTGGGGTCCATTCAGAAGAACGTGGCCAGCAGGTAAAGGGAAGTTATCCTCTCCCTCTGCTCTGCCCTGGTGAGGCCACCTTTGGAATATTGTGTCCAGTTCTGGGTTCCCCAGTTCAAGAAAGACAGGAAACTACAGGAGAGAGTCCAGTGGAGGGCTACCAAGATGATTAGGGGGCTGGAGCATCTCTTGTATGAGCTGGGTCTGTTTAGCCTGGAGAAGACTGAGAGGGGATCTCATCAATACTTTTAAATATCTAAAAGGCGAGTATCAAGAGAAAGAGGCCGGACTCTTTTCAGTAGTGCCCACTGACAGGAAAAGGGGCAACGGGCACAAGCTGGAACACAGGAAGTTCCATTTGAATATGAGGGAGAACTTCTTTACTCTGAGGGTGTGACAGAGCACTGGAACATGCTGCCCAGAGAGCCTATGGAATCTCCTTTGCTGGTGACATTCAAAACCCTTCTGGATGCTATCTTGTGCAACCTGCTGTAGGTGATCCTGCTCTAGCAGGGGACTGGACTAGATGACCTCCAGAGGTCCCTTCCAACCCCTACCGTTCTATGGTTCTGAGGTACTTAATGACAACCTGGTTATAGACACTTCATTTCAGGAAAACCTGTAACTACCTTATAGATGTTAGAACACAAACCTGTTCTATCCTCTCTCTTGCTCTTTTTTCATCTTCTTACTTTCAGGCTCTAAAAAGGTACAAATTGTGATAAGAAAAACTATTGTAAGCTGCACATCATTAAATCACTGTAATGTGAGTTTGCTGCAGTGAGTCTGAACTCTCCCCTAGCTCTCCCCACTGTGAGTTTACCAAGCGTGGGTACCAGGGATAGCAGGAATGCATTAGGAGTGTGGAGCATGACGTAATACATTAATTTGACACCCTTATCAGGATGATGGTGCCTGAGAAAAAGAAACACCTTGTATGTGAGATCTGGTCTTGTGTATAAGTGCAGTCTGCTGGAAAACATACATATGTACATACATACAATCATACAGCCATACATCTCAAGTATTATCTCATGAGTATTATCATCCAGGTCTGTCCTGTTTAAGCTTTATATTTATACTGCCTGAGGGTAGGAGGAAAAAGTAGTCTTTCCCTTTAACTAAGAAATCCTGGGAACTATCCCTGGGATATCCTCCAGGGAACAGGTTTTAAAGACATGTGAAACTTACATAACACACAAATGCCGAAGAACTATTCTTAAAAGCACAAAAAAAGTATTGATGCTTTTTTTTTTTTTTCCCAGAAAAAAATGTGGCCTGAATTTAATGTAACTTCCCTTTGCATAATGAAAAAATGCCAGCATATGTCTCTTGGGAATTTGCAACAAGGGATGTTTGCTTTAAAAGCAAAATAGAGTTTGCGTGATATATAGGAAAAATATTCTATTTAATCAATAATCAAAACTTACCAGGCAGACCAAGTTACCAACAGGTTTCTTCCATTTTAGGCATAGGGAGGTTCAGAACAAAATGCCTCATTGAGAGCATAGTATTTAATTTAGGTTATTCATCCAATTCCTAAAAAGTATTGTCTATCACTTCTGTTAAATTGAATTTTCAGTACTGATGATATGGCAGGAAGCTTATAAAAGGTGGGAGAAAATATTTTTAGCTATACCAGAGATCAGTACAAAGTCACAATGTACTTCCTTGAAGTGAATTTGATGCCACAGCCTATTTGTGTCTGAAGAATGGCTAAAAGTCTTGACTGTTTCAAGATTAAATCAAAGAATCAGGGGCCCTGAAGGGAATTTGGACCGTGTTACAGACTTCTATTTCCTTTAGGAGCTTCCTCCAAGAGCTACATACAAGTGTGCAATAACCCAGCTCTCATGAAATCCGATTACTTTGTTTTCTGAAAAAGAAAGCACTTAGGCTAGGGCCATCATCAGAATAAATTTCAAAGATCAAAAATCGACAAGGCAAGAACTTGGATGAAGTCTGCTGCTCCAAATGTGTTACTGACATGAGGAACTTAAAGAAAATCAAGCTACAGTAGACTGTGTTATTTCTGTTAGCAATTAAGAACACTTCTGTAAAAATGTCTGTACAGCATGGAACGAATCTGTATGAATTTGTTCACTGCAGTTCAGTGCGCGTACTGAATCATTGTGTTACATTTCAGATGGCATGGCAGCACTGCTCATGTGCAAACATTTCTCATTATAAATTATGATTTGCTTCTGGGATTTATAATGACTATGTATTAGACATTTTGCTGTGGCCTGGAACATATATGCTTTCCTTATGTTAGCTATTTTTTCACCAACATTGAAAATGTGTAATTTATTATTACCACTAGCATTGAATTATCAAGCTGACCATGAACCCTAGTCATGGACTTGGACGCCATTGCAGTAGGTGCTGTTAAAAGTAAAATTGATTAGGAGATCCGAAGTTCCTTAGTCTTAGGAATGCAAGGATAGACAGCAGCTGAATACATGCAACAGACAAGGGACACTGGTCAGCATAACTGACAATGACTTAACTTCACCAATAGCCTGTGTGTTGTTAGATTTAGTTGTTGACATCAGAAGCAAGTGCAATTTTTTTTGTTAATTTTAGAGAACATTGTTTTTTTGGACTGCATTTGTCTTCAGAGTTGGCAATACTATTACTTCCACAATTTCTGGCTTACCACCTACTCTTTCCAAATAAGACACTGTTTAAAGAGTCTCAAAACAAACCAGGCAACAAAGTAGGTAGGTATGTGGTCCGATCTAAATGTTTATTGTTGGATATTTCATGACAGTAAAATCTGGAGTTTAACATTTGCGTCACATGAGTGTTTTCTAAAGTTGTAAGGCTGAAAATAGATATTTTGTTATCATAGGAAAACTGTAGCAACTAAAAATAAGTCTCTGTTGCTAATTGAAAGAAGACTTCAAAATAGAAAGGAGAAGGCAGAGAAGGGATGTTTGCAAAAAATGTTTTTTTGGAGTTATTCCTGATTAGACTCAGCAGCTGAGCAAAATAAAATCCCTCTCCAGCTACCAGCAGCGTTCCATTGTTGCATTGGAATACCCAGCTTTTTAACTAGGTGGTCTTAACGCAATCTTCTTCCTTTAACCCCCCTTTTCCCAGAAAATCTCAAGACTTGCAAGTTTTATGGTTAAGCAGAGAAATATTGATACAACATCTCATCTGTCTCCACATGACTACAGTAAAGATTCTCAGGAACAATATACATGTATTTCTGTCATGCATGTGTGTGCATGCATGTCTATTTGTGTGTGCATTTGTTATTTTCCTGTTCCTGGCATCTAGACCTGTGTATCCCTGTCTCCCTTGGTGTGAGTGCAAGTTGGGGCAATCAAAGTCTACAGACTGTGTAGTAGATAAGCATTTTAGCATAGAAGCAGGAGTTTTGTTATCATTTTAAAGCACAGGAAACAGATATTCTTTCTATTTTGTGTAACCTGTGTTTAATATATGTAAGACATATATGTGTATAATTTAAGACACTTAATGTAGGATCATTAAGGATCCTACATCACCATGTAGGATAACTACTGAGCAGAACTACAGTTAAACCATTAGCACAGTCCTTTGAAGAATATTTCTGAGGAAGACAGAGTGCCTTGATGAAGTATTTCATCATCTTTAATAACCTCACTTGTACCTAGGATACTCTGAGACGGTTGAGCCGGGAAACATCATTCTTCCATTGGTTAGACTCAACGTGTTTTTCCTGGAAGTGCTCCATGTCTTAAGAAGCTTGAGTGACTGGTGCTTTAGGCTAGATCCTACACCCACAGGCACCTCTCAGATGCAAAAGGTCACAGCACTCAAGAACTTTAATGATCCTGCTGCCTGGTTATCAGATTTAAATAAAATAAGATATGCTGTTGTTATTTTAACATACTATCACTAATAAAACAACAGTATTTCCATGTCTAGACCCCAAAACCCTGATTTGCCTGCTTCTGAGTAACTTTCGGTGGTTGGAATAACAGGCTAGTAGTGTTTCTCTTCCCCCACCCATGATAACATTCCCTACACATTACTGCCTACTCACCTCACTTAAGCAGCACTTTATAATGCTGTTGAAGATACTTTGCCATTTGTTTCCCAGATTAGTTCAGCTAAAGGTCTAAAGTTGACACAAGTCTCCAGTCAACAAGGTGGAGCCACACAAGAATATTGAGATAGATAAAAAAAGCAACTTCAGAAATAAAAAAGCTCACTGATAAAAAGACTTTATCTCCTTTAGATATCTTCATAGATTTGACAAAGGAAAATTCAGAAAAAGCTCTTTTTATTTTTACTTAATTAAATCTCTGCAAAGTGTTTCAGTTGTCAGCTTTTGTTCGTACGAGGAAGGGTATTTGTTTCTGTTGCATTTGTGGCAGTGTATGACACAGCCAGCTGAGTAATAGCATTGGCGAGGCTGAAAAGTCAGGATCCTTCTGGGTTCAAAATCCTCAAAAGACTGTTCCTTATGTGACATAAAAACAGATGTGATAATCTGCAGAGTCTGGGAGAACCAGTTTCCCTTATTGAAAAGCAGAGCAGCAGGGCAATGAATAGTGCGTGTGAGTATGCCATGCATGTTAAAACAAGACTTAGAACAACAGTTGGCTATTAAAATGAAATGCAATACTGCTACCTCAACATTAGTATGAACACATGTTGTACAAGGATAACAGAAATTGCTAAATAAACTATGGAGCAGTTTCACTATTTAAAATGAATAGAATCCAGCAAAATGAGTGTTTAGTACAGTTCCCAAACAAAATCTCTCACTTTCCAGAATGTGGCCCTGAGTTGTTTTGATTAGTTGTATCCAAATGCTGTGAGTGCATTTGTCTACTCAAATTTAGAGCATTTTTTTCAAAGAGTGTGTGCCTGTGTTGAGTCCATTAAACATCCTACAGTTTACTCAAGGTGGCAAATTGTGCCAGGCAATGATACGTATCTCTCCCTCTTAGAAGATTATCGTTGCAAAGATGCAATTGGAAATGGAGTTCTCAAGACCCAAATGAGTGACATTGGTCTTTATGAGAAGATCAGATCTTTAAGAGCTTCCAGACTGTACCCCAGTCATGGTTTGCAAATAGAGTCACAAACTTCCATGATTACATCTTTTCCTTGTCTGCCCTTGGCAATTGCTGGGGGGTAAACAGAGGAATACAAAAGATTGAGGAAAAGGCACTGAGTAAAATCAGTTTAACTACAGCACTATCACTGGAGAAGCTGAAGGAAATAACTGAAAAATTAACCTTAAATTGTGTTTTAAGATTAATTGCATTTCTATGTAGAGTGCTTGTCTCATGGTGTCATTGGTGTGTCCTCCCCAAACTGAATAATCTGATATGTCTCCTATGCTGTAAGGCGTTCAAGTCACTTGCAATTTTGCATCAATGGCCATTGAATCAAACTTACCGTGGGAATAATTTCCAAGATCTAGGTTACTCCCAGGAGTGCTTCTAAAACAAAATCTTATTTTTTTAATCCAGTTTTGTTTTCCAGTTAGCATAAGTAGTTCTTTGTGTGTGTGTGTATGATCTATAAACACCCTAACATGCTATAAATTGAATATGTGAAGAATTTGGAAGAACAAAATTACCAAGACTTCCACTGTCTTCTTTCCTTTGATTCTGTCTTGAAATTCTAAAGCATACTATAAAAATAACAAAGAATAAAATTCCTCGTCTACTTTATGTATAGAATACAAAATCTAGAGTGCTGACCTACCAAAAAGCTTCGGTATAAACCAGACTAGAAAGTCCTTTGATTGTGAGTTGAAATCACTTAAAGTATAGAAATTTCTAAAAGTATTCTTCTCAGTCTTTCATAGAATCATCATGATATAATTTATAAGAAACTATTCTTTAGTTATTTTTCTTTTCTTCTGTTCTTAACATTTTTCCTTAACCTTACCTCCAAGAGAGTTTGCAGGTAAATTGTGTGCACAAGTGGAGGCAGGCATGGGGATTGGCTTACAGGCCTGCCCTGCGGTGCAGCTGGCAGTCCTTCTGATCGGCTCTGTGATGTGGTTAGCCTTTCCTTTCCTAAGAACCAGATTCCTGTTTCTGCAGCGTGCCAAAATAAACAGCTGGGTTTTAAAAGGAATACTTCTGTGAAAGTGCTTCATCGGATCTGAGCTGCTGAGGAGGTGAGAGTCATCAGGGGGACACAGGGTAGAGAGTCAGGAAACTATGGCAAAAGTTGTTTTTTTCCCCTGTATCTATTTTTGTCAATGAATTCATATTTATTATATCCTCATGTCGTATGTAATGTGAGATAACTGTGGCAAGTAAGCCAATCAGAAATGGACAAATCCTGAGAGAGGACAAGTAGTCCAAAAGGCATCTGTAGAAGAATTGCAAATTGGGAGTAAAACCACAGAAATGTTAAAGGACAGAAACATAAATCCATTATAGCCAATCTAAAGTGCCAAAATAGGACAAATGAGGCAAAAAATACCATAAGAACCCACAGTTTTATGTATTTTGGCATTTGTTGCTCTGACCTGGCTCTAACTGGAAAATATAAATGAATATGAACTTAATAATGAAAAAAGGGAACCAAACATTGTAATATAACTCCTCTGCAGAAAGTTAATTTCACGTTTGATATATGGAATATAGTTCAGGTGTATCAGAACATATTCAACTATCACTAGATTTTGACAGTGATGTTGGTAGGTTAACCTATATTCAAATCTGATGTTATATATCTGGGTTTTCATTTTCCATCTTCAATCATTTCACAAAAATTGACAACCATAAGCATTGAAAAAACCAAGTGAAGGCTCAAAATAAAATCCTGGCTTAAAAATCCTGAGTGTTAAAAAGAAAAAGATATAGAATTTTAAAAACATATGTTGTGGTCTCTTTTTGCTTTGCATGGTTATTTCTGAGATTATAAAGTACCACCTTGTCATTATTAACAGAATCATAGAATCCTTAAGGTTGGAAAGGACCTCCAGATCATCAAGTCCAACCATTAACCTAACACTACCATGCCCACTAGACCATGTCCTGGAGTGCCACGTCTACATGTTTTTTGAATGTCTCCAGGGATGGTGATTCAACCACCTCTCTGGGCAGTCTGTTTCAACACCTCACTACTCTTTCCGCAAAGAAGTTCTTCCTAATATCCAACCTAAACCTGCCCTGATGCAGCTTGACACCATTCCCTCTTGTCTTGTTGCTTGCTACTTGGGAGGAGAGACCGACACCCTCCTCACTACAACCTCCTTTCAGGAAGTTGTAGAGAGCGATCAGGTCTCCCCTCAGCCTCCTCTTCTCCAGGCTGAACAACCCCAGTTCCCTCAGTCGCTCCTCATAAGATTTGTTTTGCAGTCCCTTCACCAGTTTTGTTGCCCTTCTCTGGACACGCTCCAGCAGCTCAATGTCCTTCTTGTATTGAGGATTATTTTAGACTTTTTGTGTCACTACACAGATCAAAAACATGAGTGGGTTTTTTCCCCATTTTTTTCTATTGAAATGAAAACTAAAAACTTCACAAAATATCTCAGCTTCTGGAGCTAAGCATAAAGATTAATCCTCCCTCCACTGATACTATGCAAGACTTGGAGTAAAATACCAACAGTAGACAGTACATTTTTGGTTGGTGGTTTTTTGTTGGTTTTTTTTTCACATGGTGAGCCCTTTAATCTCAGTAACCCAGTAAGTACATGTGTTATGGATGAAAACACAAAACACAGATAAATCTAGGTGTGCCTGGCCACTGGCTGTTTAGGCAGATCTGGCTTCTACTTGATGAAAACTAGATGTGGTGATGTCATATCTGGAATTTCTATATTCTGTAGCTTTGTTTCTAGCATTTATGTATCTCAATAAGATTTTCTCCCGGGTAAGGCAAGACTCATTAATAGCACACTATTCTTTCATCCTCCAAACTGTTGCCTAACTGCTACATCTTTGATCTTGTAAGTACTTTTTCCTGTAAAATTGTAGATAAGGTAGTATTGGAACATTACCTGGTACCAGAGAAGAGTAACAAGGGGTGAAATGTTTCCACTCTGATTTACCAGCACTCTGCAGCCGGTATCCTTTCCAAACACAGTTAATCCACAAGTAGTTTCTAAGTGGTTTGTTGCTCTGTTTTTTCGGAATTTTTTTTTAATTTGTCTTCCCTCCCTCTTCCCCCTGAAATGAATTAGTAACGTCTTCTAAAGATGAAACATAACAGTAAAAATTTGATTGGACTTTTGGTCTTAAAGTGCAGGGGATTAAAAACTAGTCCTTCTCCTGGAAGCTTGTTACATGTGAGGTTCCTCAAGGGTCAGTCCTGGGATCTTTTCTGCTTAATATCTTTACCAGTGATATAGAGGAAGAGAAGGCATGTGCCCCCATCAAGTTGGTTGACAGCTCCAAGCTCCGGGTGATAAATGATATACTCAAGGGCAGGGACAAGGGGACTTTGACAAACTGGAGGAATGGGCCAATAGGACCGTTATGAAATTCAGCCAGGACACATGCGAAGTCCTGAACCTTGGACAGAATAAAGCCCTCCAGTGATATAGGCTAGGGCCTGGGTAGAGTCTGAAAAGGCACCAGGGGTCTGAGGTGGGTTCTCCCTGGCTGAAGTCCAGGTGCCCACCAAAGCCACTCTATCACTCCCCTCCTTAACAAGACGGGGGAGAAAAGGTGTAATGAGTGGCTTGTGGGTTGAGACAAGGACAGGAAAAGGCTGTTCACTAATTACCATCCTGGGCAAAATAGACCAGATTTAGAGAGAAATTAATCTAATTTATTACCAAGTAAACACAGAGCAGAGCAGTGAGAAATAAAACCAAATCTTAAAACCCCCCACCTCACCCCTCCCTTCTTACTGTCACTCCTGATCTCTCCCTGCTCCCCCCAAGCAGCACAGGGGAACGGGAAGGGTGGTTACGCTCAGTTGATCACATGTTTTGGCTGCTTCTTCTTCCGCAAGGGGAGAACTCTTCCCTTGCACCAATGTGAGGTCCCTCTCATGGGCTACAGTCCTCCACCAACTTCTCCAGTGTGAGTCCTTCCCACGGGCTCCAGTCCTTCATGAACTGCTCCTGTGGGTCTTTCCCACGGGGTGCAGACCTTCAGGAGCAGACTGCTCTGGGATGGGTCCCCCACGGGGTCACAAGTCCTGCCAGAAAACCTGCTCTGGCATGGGCTCTTCTCTCTATGGATCCACAGACCCTGCAGAAACTTGCTCCAGCATGGGCTTCCCACTGGGTCACAGCCTCCTTCAGGTATCTCCATCTGCTCTGGCGTGGGGTCCTCCATGGGCTGCAGGTTGAATCTCTACACGCCATCGTCCCTCCTCCATGGGCTACAGGGGGACAGCCAGCTCCACCATGGTCTTCACCACGGGCCACAGGGGAATCTCTGCTCTGGTGCCTGGAGCATCTCCTCCCCCTCCTTCTTCNGGAATCTCTGCTCTGGTGCCTGGAGCATCTCCTCCCCCTCCTTCTTCACTGACCTTGGTGTCTGCAGAGTTTCTCATATCTCACTCCTCTCTCTGGCTGCAAAAACTCCCACGGTTGGTTTTTGGTTTTTGGTTTTTTTTTCATTCTGAAATATGCTATCACAGAGGCATTACCACTGTCCCTGACTGGCTCGATCTTGGCCAGCAGTGGCTCCGTCTTGGAGCCAGCTGGCATTGGCTTTATCAGACACAGGGGAAACTTCCAGAAGCTTCTTGCAGAAACTGCCACCCCTGTGGCCACTCCACTACCAAAACCCTCTCACGAAAACCCACAGCAGGGTCCTTGTGAACAGGAAGCTAGACATGAATTAGCTGTGCAGCATTAGCAAAGACAGTCAGCAGCATCCTGGGTTGTATTAATAAGAACACAGGCAGATCTCCTTTAATGTGGAATACCACATTCAGTTCTGTGTCTCATGAATATATGAAGACACCAATAAACTGGAGCAAGTTCAACAGAAGGCCTCCAAGATGATCGGGGCTGCAGCACTTGCTCTGTGAGCAAAGGATTGTCAGTCTTGAGAAGACTGCTGCAGGGGAACCTACTGGCTGTCCTCCCAGCACTTATGGACTTATGGGGAGTTCATCAAGGAGATGGGGTTCTGTTCACTGCTACATGGTGGGAGAATGGCAGATACTGGTCATATATTGAAACAGGAACTTCTGAGCCATTATAAAGAAAAAAGCTTCCATCACAAGGACATTTACCCTATTGAAAGTTTGTGCACATTCTGGTTTTGGAAATTTTCAAAACTTGACTGACAATGCCCTGAGCTACTTGGTTTGAATTCAGTTTTGACCCTGCTTTGAACAGGAGTTTGGACTTAAAAGACCTCCTGAGGCCCTTTTCAACATGAATGATTGTGTAATTCTACATATAAATATTCAAATTTCTCAACCCAGATCCACCTAATAACAGAATCTCTGTAGGTAAACTTAGTTTTATTCATTGTAGTTTTCTTAGGAGTTGAAATTTTGCTCCAAAGGGAGTATTATTTAAGCATTTAACTGTGTAGTTTGAAAAGCTTCTATTGTATGATCTTACACGCATAACTGAGTCTCCAAATCAGTTCTTTGGAATAGTTTTGTTGAAAAGATTATTATGGAAGGTTAAAGAGAAATGAAATTACTGTGATTAATACTGACAAAATCACACTAAATTACTAAGAAAAATCTAGACTTCTCAGGAGAGCAGGCCAGGTGTGAGTAGGCAAGGCGGGCCACTTAAAGGAAAAGAGTATTCTCAAGTCTCTCTGTGTATTGAAGTGTAAAGGCACCAAAGGTTGTGGCGAGGTCCCTGATTTATGTATCTTCTGGAAGAAATTATATTATTAAATTAGAGGTTGAAAAGACTAATACTAGAAAGCAGCAGCCATTATTTAACTTAATATTACATCTGGTTATTTTGTAGAGGCCAAATATTCTCCATGTTAATCTTACATGTACACAGACTGGTAATTCCAAATACGCGATTAGCGGGCCACAAATAGACTGCAAAAGGCAAAGCTGGCTGAAGTGTAGTTTGAAAAAGTGGAATAAGCCTGAAAATAATGTGCAGCTAATGTTAACAATCATCCCTGTGTTTTTGAGAAGAAAAACAATCCAGCATGATGAACAGAGAATATCACATTTTGAGATACCATACTGAGCTTTTTTGTTGTGTTTTTTTTTTTTTTTTTGTTAAGTATGAAATGTATTTAATGAAATAGAAATAAATAAATGCCAACAGCTACGTGGGGAAATATAACTGAAGAAGCATTCTTTTGGGTTTTTTTTTTCATGTTTTCAGGCTAGATATACTTTTATTTTAATACTCAATGTATATAATCAGAGAAGACAAGTCAGTTGAGTTGTGCCAAAAGTTAGAAAAACTTAATTGGCTGGCAGTACAGGAAAACAAAAATACAAATCAACTTTATCACTTGGAATTTTTGTTATCATCACATAGAGTATGATAGGCATATTAGTGCTGCTTAACAGTGATAAATCTTAGGGGGGTTTTATCATGTTTCAAGCATGCTGCACTGACACTAAGCCAAGAAATTCTTAATTTCCTCTTCAGGCACCTTTAATTCTTTCAGTCATCCTTTTTCCTTTTATTTGATATCATGCATTATTTACCGAGACATATTTTTACTACCCTGGTTCTACTTTATTTTACTCCTTGCCAAGGCAATGTCCATAAAACTTTTTCTTATCTTCTTTTTTTATTTATATTTCTTTTCTCCTTTTATCTGTTTGTGCCCTCTCTCCCTTCTTGTTCTTTCTTCTGTTCTCTCTGTATTGCTATCCCTGTCTGTTTAAATCATTTACCCTTTCTGTCCTTTGGGCAGAAACCTTAAACATCTGTGTACTTCTCCATTTGGGGCGACTCAGGGAATTCCCTTTACTACTTAGAACACATAAGCTTATTAAAGATTTCCAGGAAAAATTCCCAATAGGAGTTGTGTGTTTTCATTTGTATATCTCCAAAGTCACTGGGGTTGCCCTCCCTTTTTCTGGTGAAAATCGTCTTTATTTGAATGAGCAATATCCTGAACGAAATAATGCTCCTGATGTCTGTTTCCTACCCAGCAGCTATGCAATCATCAGCCATTTGCAATTCAAGGACAATGTCTGTACATGAAGGTATTTAAATGGGTAGAGCACCTTTCAGAGGTCCCTGAAAATTTGAGACGTGGAGATATCTCTGTAGTCCTGAGACAAAGGCTACCTCAGAGTGGAGGAAGAGTTTAAAATAACTCATTCTTGGGTAGGAAGAGTTTTCTCCAGCAGCCAACATGAACAAATTCACCCAGCCATCCCTCTGACTGGATGTGCTGCTGCATACCTTTTGAAGCTTTTTGTCACCACTTCTGATTCAGCCACAGCTAGCTACTTCAGACACGGAAAAGTCTTGTGCTCCTGCCACTAGACATAAGAATGCTATGGGTCTAACTCTCCTGATTCCTTTCTAGCCTCTCTACAAATAGATTGCTTTAAGCACATTTATTCGGTTCATTTGTGTCCTATCAATTGACTGTTTCTGAGGTCCAAAGAGTACAAAAAAATAGATCTGATGTAGGAAGTGGTCTCCTCTAGCTTTTCAAAACAAAATGATGATATTCTTGGTGAGTCAAAGTCACCAAGAATATCATCACATATCTTTCTTAAAGAAAAACATCAAGTTCTGTGATGATAACCTTAACAGTTGTTCCTCTATAATTGCATTCCTCACATAGGGTTTTTTTTTCCTCCTGGTCTTTGGCAACATTTAAAAAGATAACAACCATTTTACATAGACATACCCCCATGGGCAATTTCACCAACAAATGAAGGAGCTCATTAATGTAACACAGATACAAGGCTGTGTGCTTTGATTTTTTTTTTTCCCTAGATACTTCTTAAAGCTCTCAAACTTATCCTTTCCCCTAAATTATTTTGTCAAATATATTTAGTCCAGCTGTCAGTTCATCCTTGTAAATGCCATCTGTTACACAAATCGAACCTGCTGACTCTTTTGTAGTCCTTGCTGTTGTGAATGTATTACTCCCTGCATCTGCATCAGATTCTTGGAATGTAGACATATTAAGCTGACATGATACTCAAAATTATGCATTATATCCATCAGTAAATGAAACTTGGAAAATTCCATTGTAGTTAAGATAATTTCCAAAAACTCTAGCTGTGTCAGTTCTTAATCATAACCTCACTGCTCCCTGACAAACATTTTGCATGGAGATAACAAGACCCTTGCCCTTTCTCTTCAGTAGCCATATTAAAAGCAGTCTATTGCCTTCCTTCATAGTTACTCTTGGCATCCCATCGTAAAAATCTTTCTTTAGATCTGAGACATATTTCAGAAGATTCAAAGGATGAAGAGAACATAAAATTGGAAGTTAGCCAATGAGGAAAACCTATTTGTTTCACTAGCCTGATGAGCATTAATTTGAGTTATTTTAGACCAAACTGAAATAGGTCCCTGGAGAATGATCTAATAAACCTTTAAAAGTGTCACCTTGCAGCTAACTTAATTTATTGTCACTAAGTAAATGATGTAATGCAGATCAGATTCTTAACAGCTAGCACAATCATTTGAACATCCATTAAACAGAGATTTAACTGATGCTTACCACCACTTATACATGGGTGATATGTGTTATTTCTTGCATTTTTATGAGGTTACATAACATCGAGTTCATGTGGTGTAGTTAATGCTAGAACAAAGCACAACTTAGGAGAATGCAACATAAAATATGTTTCACAGATGTTTGATCTTGCATTTCCCAGCTAGCTTGGCTTTTTACGCATGTGTGGAGGGAGGTGATGGTTTCAAAGAAAGACAATCCGCTGCTACTAGTCATGTATTAACAGTATACCACAAATTATGGGGTAATTATTCCACCATAGCATTCTGTCAAGGACAAATTATGACAAGTGACTCCATAATTAAAACCTTCTCCAACTGATTGTAGGTGAAGCTAATGACATATTTTCTTTTTAAGGTCAGCTAATACTACCCAACAGAAGACCCTCACTTTCATGTCTTTTAAGAATTTTACCAAACTATTTGAAAAAACATTTCCATAGCAGGTTTCTGAATGCCTTGGGAAACGCAAACCATATGATTCAAATTTTTCTGAGAAATACATGGGGTTTCTCTCTTGTTAATCTGCCCTCTTTCCTGAAAGCTCAAAAACCCTCAAAGGTTTGGAGCAGAACTGTGAAAGATAAGCTATTTATCAAAGATATATATTCTACTAGCCCCTGAAAATGTCCACATCATGGCAAAGACATATGTTTTTAAAAAGTTTGTTCATACTCAGGAAAAACTTCTTGGAGTTTTGCACTGCTGGTCTGTGTTGTGTCTGGGCACTGAACCACAACTGAAGTTCAAGTTCTTCCATCTTTCCAGTTTCTCCATCACTTGTTTTAACAGGGTGGAATAAAAGCAATTTTAGAAAGGCACGGATTTTTAAAAAGACCAGGAACTCTAAATAAGACAAAGAATATGGTCTGGCAAGACCAGCAGCAAGAGTTGACATTAGAGAGGAAGAGAAACAGGCTAACCAGACAGCGGCAAAATAGAAAACAGAGCTTGCAATAGGGGTAGAAAGTGGGATGTAGGCAAGTAGTGATTAGTGCATTGGGAGAAACTGAGATTCAGGAAGACTAAGACTGAGAACAAATGTGGGAACAGGGCACAAATGAGCTATGTATCAAACAGTTAAAGGGAGAGGGAGAAAGGGAACTGTCTACGAGTGGGAGTTAGTGAATTAGTACTGTGATCAGTTAGACTAGGATTTTTCAGGCTATGAGGCTGTGAAAGTAAGTAAGTATACATAGGAAACAACTGTCTAGATTTTAGATTCTGGAAAACCTTTTATCTGATTCAAAATTTGCTTCAAAACAGCTAATGATATTGTATTTGTGTAACAAATTTTGAAGGTACTAACCATTTCAATGCTGTAATACTACAGCAGTCCTGCAAACCCCACCTCTGGTTTGGCCAGGGAAACAAAATCCTGAGACTTCAGGAAACACCAGTGACTAGTTTGTGGTTTGTTAAGACCTGGAAGCAATCAAAGAGAAGATCTTCATGGAATAGTCCATGTGGCAAATACTGTGAAGCTGTAATTTTCAGAGCACCAGTGCTTCAGGATGGACAGGTTCCCATCACACATTTGGATTCTGATAACAGGCATAATCTGGCAGAACATTGCTTGGCAAGTTCAACCCTATAACTGGAGAAGTGGAGCCTGGGCAGCAAGAATAGCAGTAACGTGAAGAGAGAGTAAGAGGTAGAGTAGGAAAATGTTGAGGTGAAAAACTTAAGTGATCTTAGTTTCAGTTTGTGTTTCAAGACTTTTACTAAAAATGTGAATATCTAGAATACTACAAAAAGAAAATCTTCCCTACAAAATGCTTAGAAAATCAATCTTGTTTTTAGTTAAATCAGCATTGGAAAAAATATTCAAACAAACAAACAACTCCCAAAAACCCTGGCAGCACACTATGAGCAACCAGAAAGAAAAGATTAAATAGCTGGTCATAGCAATTCCTTCCTTCTTTGCATGAATCCTAGAATCATAGAATCC
>VWZZ01002943.1:0-21042 GCA_013399095.1 Psophia crepitans
CCAGCTGAAACCAGGACAAGTAAGTACCCATGCTTAACTTGAAAAAAAAAATGCCCTTTCTCTAGCATCTAAAACCTCCAAAGTTCATGATTGTAATTAGACTGTGCTCCATGTTCGCACTGCTCAACTTCAGGGTCTGTGCTCTGAAGCCAGGTTAGTCAGAAGGACTATGCATCACCACTGCCAGTTAAAAGTATTCTTGCTCATCTCCTTACAAATCATTTCAGCTTCATTCACTGAAGCCTGGAGTTTTCAACATTTACATATATTATATATAAGCTTTCTCCTACTAGTGATTTTTTTATATTCATTCCCAATGAATTTTTTTTCATGTGGTAGCAAAACCTTGCTTTTCAGTTTCCAGCATAGTAATACAAAATCACTGCAGCCGGAAACTACAAGGAGAAAGTTTAAAATTGTTTTGTTCAAATATTAAGATAGATTTATAGCTAATTTATATTCAGATTAGGTATACCTTCTAACTTGGCTACTGCTGTTACTATTTTGTGAAGTTAATGATAGTTTTACATTTTTATTTTTATACAATGTCCATCATTCTCTGCATACTAAGTAATGTTCAGATCAAAAGAATCGATCTCCCATGGGAATAACTTGGCCTTACTGCTGCCACCACTGAAAATACCATATCATAGCATATTGCACCATACCGTACCCCACCCCAGATACATACTGATCCCTGCTCTGCTCATTCTTGTATATTATTCATACTTAAGAGTTATGTTGCATTTGGTGTACTCCTTATTTATATAAAAGGAGCAGAAAAATGGCTCTCTAGAGCTGTAAATCAATAGTTCCAGTATAATGCATTATAAACTCACTGCACAAAACCTGAACATTTAGACTCAGAAAATGTCTGTCGTCTCAGGAGCTGGCTTACTTCTATGGAAGCCAAAGGTTGGCTGTGACCTCATTTTACGTTCCTACAAGGTTTAGATTTTAGCTTCCTGCAAATCATTCTTAATTAGTGTGCTTTAATAATTCATTTATCAACATGTTATTTAAAAAAAAAACAGTAGATTTTAAAGATTTAAACAATTAAGGACTATGATTTTAATAATTATTATGACAATCAAGAAAGAGAGGGAGGATAGAAGCAATAATCAAGGTGTGTTTTCATGAGAATAGTTTTATAACAAAAACAACAGAAATTGGTATTTTCTGGAAAATA
The DNA here is from genome assembly GCA_013399095.1 of Psophia crepitans. Lineage (NCBI taxonomy): Eukaryota > Metazoa > Chordata > Aves > Gruiformes > Psophiidae > Psophia > Psophia crepitans. The sequence continues at coordinate 1,190 of VWZZ01002943.1, forward strand.
CCATTTTTATTTTATTCTAACTGATTTTACTATCAAATTTCAAATTTTCCTTAAAGAAAATGTCCTAACTATTTTCAATGTAGAGACATAACACAAAGTATCCAATATGATTTGGAGTTTGTTTGTTTTTTTTTTACTTCAGATTCCTTATTCAAGGTGCTTTAAGATCCTCCAGCTGAAATAGATTATAAAGACTTTTGAATCTATTGTTTTTATAACTGCTGTGATAATACAGGTCTGTCATCTTTATGGTTTATACATGCTATGATTCAGAAATTATAACTCAACAATTCTCATGTATTTTGATTCTTATTTCAAGGACTTATTCATCATTGGCTAACTTTGAAAGTTTAAATCAGAGCCTCTGCATAGGGAATGCTGGTAAATTAAAATTAAATCTGAAGATAAATCAACTGGCTTGTGGATTGCTCCTTTACACTTTTCACCAAAGCAATCTTAGTTATGAAGTTGTCATAGTATAATAATAATATTTACTACTAATTCAGATGCAAAATAATTATATGCAAACAATTTCTGTCATGGAACAAATGCTTGCTAAAATAAAGTATCCTTTACCTTCAAATGAAATATCAGTGATTGAATAAGAGAATATTAAAATTCTAACTTTTAGACTGATTTGAGATACTCTTTTAAATGTAAGTGATCATAGGAATAATCATTTTCATCACTGCATAGCAATATACAATGTAGTGTTATTGGAAAGATTGTATTCTTGGAACCTATTGAAGTTTAAAATATTTAAACAAATCATTGTCCTCAAATCTTATTATTATGCAATAAGTTAAAGAATGGAATCTTCCATTATGACTAGATCTAAAAAACAAAAGTCCTTAGATCCCTGAAAGGCACAGTTTGACACAATTTAGGTCACTACATTGTCTACAGAAGTCCTGAAATCTGTTGTTTAGCTGATCTCTATCTCTGGAGACACCCACCTCCCCTCCTTTCCCTTACCTCTCATTTCTAATTTCCCAAAGTGCCTACATTTGACTTTGGTGTGTATGCAGGAGTGCATATTTTTATATATTTACATTCTCTCTCATCTGTCTTGCAACACACCTTTTTCAATATCCAACAATTATGTCTGCTTTTGTCAAAGCTCCTGAGGGTCTTGGTCCTTGGGGTGTACTTTGCACACTCCACATGCAGGCCATCAGACTGGCTTTTCCAAAAAAAACCCAAAAATTAGCAATGGCTGCAGTTGCCTTTTAGATTATTCACAGTATACTTTTTGTAAGGATGAGTAATATGGTGACGAAATGTCAGAAAAATTAAAGATATGCAAGAGTGAAGATCTAGTTTAATTCTCATGTTACTCATTTTTTTATTTCTGCTGATGACTTTTCATTCTCTCTATAGTTTCAGCTCCATTTCATCTTTTGTTAGCTCTCTGTTGCTATTTGCTGCAGAGCAATATTCTATTTCTGCCATAATACTTTCCTCTCTATTGGCATGGGTGCCAATTTAGCAAATTTAGCAAATAACTTTGATACTTTTTTGGTAAAGACAGGAAGAAACCTATTGATCACCATAAATAGCAGCAGCCATATCATTAAACACAATATTATATATTTACAATATTAATAATTTTACTATATTAATAAGTAATAAATATCCTTTCAGAGCTACATGAACTGCTTCTAAAATGAAAACATTTGCTTCATTATGATGAAACAATATTCATGGCAGACTAAAAGTTCTTGTCATTTGATCAACTTCTGTTTTCATGCATAGCCTGACCAATTCCATTACTCATACCATCTGCTTTAGAGTAATCCATAAAATATTCAAAGAAGACAATGATAGTTTTAACTAGATTATCAGGTGCAGTTAAAGGAAGACACAGCCAGATGAGGTTGACTGACTCTTACCTTAAAGTAACAAAGGAGGGAGGAAAAGAGCACACTGGAAACAGAATTTCTTACTCACTACCTTTGCCTTCTCAATTGATCGTTAATATGAATCTATGGTTGACCGTGGTCATTACAGGGAAATAGGGCGCAAACTAAAATGGCAGCATAAAACAATAGCATGTTAGGATCATTGTCACTAGGAGGTTTTCTAAGATGAAAAATTTTATGTTGGCAATGCCGACAGGTAACAGAATATTGCATGTATGTGGGTCAATGCCTGAAAATGAACTTTTGAAGTCTGCTGTTTGCTAGCTGCTGCCAGTATGGGTTGTTTGCAAACGTTCATAGCACCTGGATGAAACAAAAGTGGCATAACGCCAGTCTGCCAATGGATGAGACCAGGGCTGCCAATCAGGAGGCTGACAACATGTTGTGCTTCTGCACAGGGACTGTGTAGATTGGGAAACAAGGGACTTGGGTTCTGGAAAGAAAAGCAGGTGTGAAAAAGAAAGGTTCCCAAAAAGAGGAAGCGGCCTCAGAAAGATGAAGTTGCAGACCCTGCCTGCAGAAAAGACCCCAGAAGAGGAGGAAGATCCTGGAGATCAGGATATAAGGTGGAAACAAATGCCAGTGAGTACCCAGAAACCTTGGCTACTAACAACAGGGACCAGTGACTGTGAGCAGCGGCACAATATGAACTGGAACGACTTTCTGCCTGACTTTCCTGCAGCAACCTGCCTGCAGGGAAGGAAATTCAAGACCTGGGAATATAGTCCAGGGCAAGCGAGGGCATGAGTGTCTGAGATGATCAAGCAGGGCAAAAGATCTAATCCCATTAGTTCGTAAGTAAACACCAGCATCCAGATCCACTGTGGGTTGTAATTTACTCAGTTTCATCTGCAAAAGAAGAAAAATAATTTCAAGAATATATTTCTGGAAATGCCTTTTTATTATCCCAAGATACATTTTTTTGTTTGTTTGGTGGGCGTTGGGTTTTTTTCTGTTTGGTTGGGTTTTGGTTTTATTGGTTTGGTTTGGTTTGGTTTGGGGTTTTTTTAGGGAGGAAAAAATCATAAACTGTTAGAAAATGTGATGCTTCAAGAATTACTCTCTCCTTCCTTTCTGATAAATGACAAATTAGTCAAATTAACAGGAAAAGACCTTTAATAGAAGAGCAGAAGATCTAAAAACCAACTTGCAGTGAGCTCCTCTTTGTATTTGTTGTTACATATTTTTTTACTTAATGGGAAGTTGTATTGTGCCATAGAGTCACTTGGTTGGTAGCAATTAAAGATTACATTACTTTTGGAGTAAGCCCAGAAGCCCCCATGACACCGAACAGGTCTCTAAGCAGAGTATATACCACCTGCATGTAGCCATCTAACTTACGGCTCTGAGTCATCTCTAAGAGACACCTCTTCCCTCCATTTACTGTATAGGTAATTCATTACACCAGAGTTAGATACCTAATATAACCTGACATGGGTAGCTTCGGAAGCTCTGTACTTCCTTCTTGCTCCTTAGAAACACTAAGACACAGCTCACCTTTCCTCACAGACTTACTCCAGTACACCATGACTGAAGTCCCAACCCCAAGTAGTCCAACAAAACAGGAAAGGGAGAGTGTCTTCTTCAGTTTGACTTCTGTGCACAGATGCCAGTTCAAGAAATAACTCCATCCACAAAAAGAGTACATTAAAGGATTTATTTAGCCATCTCAGGCCATCTGTGCTAATTTTTGAGCTTGCGACATAAGCAGCATGCCCCATATAAAATATTTTAGCTATAGAAATATACCAAGTGGATACACTTTTAAACTTTTTTTCTTCCTAACACATGCAAGTATAAAGTTATGATCTGTAACTGTAACTGCTATATGACCAAACCCAGCAAAATTAAATAAAGAAATCACAGTTTTCCTCCACATTTATCTCTTAAAAGAGGAGATGATGTGCTCTGAATTACTCTGTGAGGATACACAACCTTGACAGTCAAGCTTTACTGAGGATAATTCCTGATGTTGTTGAAATAATGTGAATTCTTTCACAGATAAGCAGAAAAACAATGGTTCTTTTGGTAAATTAGTTTGATCAACCTTTTCATTCAATTAATTCCCCATGCCTTGCACGCATAAGAAGGCAATTGTTACATGTAAGAGTCATAGCTTCAGAGGCAAAAATTGCTGTGTCATTCTGCCAGCTATCTCAGTAGCTTGGGGCAGTCTTACGTACACCAGCAAATAGCTATAAACGTACTTGCCCGCCCACGCTCTGTAAAACTAGGCCAAAGTCCTTCAGAGCCAAGAAAGGTGAACACGGTTTAGAAACACTACACTTAAGAGTACAGAGAACAGAATAGGTTCAGTGCTTGGTGGAAATTGCACTTGGATAACAGTATCACAGGATAAGAAAATCCCAGGTGACCTTTTGCAGCTCACTGAATCTGCCCTCAACGTATCATTTTGGGCAATCCAGGGCTGGCTGAGGACCTGACTGTTCACTGGTGACATTGCTGAACCCCTTCCAGCAGAAGCAACACGAGCATAAGAGCAAGCCAGTGCTCACACAGAGCCTGGTGAGCTCTGAAGGGATGGCATGGGATAGAAATGGGCTGGAATATTACAAGTTTCTTCAAGTCCTGTTTAAGCATCATAGCAATAAAAAAAAGGGGGGGGGAGGGGGAGAAAATAAAAAGGTACTTACATTTAGCATGCAGTCATATCTGAGACCACCGCTTCCCTTCTGTACTACTGCAATGTTCCCGTTCAGGCAGTGTGGTTTAGTTTAACGCAGCCAATGTGTACCACTTCCACATAAGTTCGCTTGATTTTTTTTTTCTAAATTAGCAAGGATAAGCTCATAGGACATAAACAGAAAATCAGTATGTTCAACCTTCAGCGTAAGACAGAAAATATTTTTCACCAATGACAGAATTCCAGCTAAACCCCCATGTTTTTGCTTAGGTTTTCTTTAGAAGCAAAAGAAAATGTCAAAATATTTATTTTTAAAAATCCCACAACATTTTAGTGCTTTTAATAGCTGTTCACTTGTTCTTGAAATAAAGGAGTTGTTCCTGTCACCCTTTTATCTTAAGCTGTTTCAGCTCTCAGTATGTAAAGCTAGTCATAGTCTGGGAACATAAATGTCTGTGTATACAAGCTCTTTGTATAAAATGCAGATAAGTAACACAGTGTTGTTGCAGCTGTATGCCTACTCTTGCTTAAAAAAAATTCTCCAAATTGCTTTAGCATTCACCAGACAACTTAATGAAAGTATACATGAGATTGTGTATGTACTTTAAAAAAAAATTGTTTCTAATGTTAGTACTGAAATAGACACAGAAAAAACATATTAGACTGATGAGACACTAAATTGAGAATCTTAAATGTGTTTTTCATTTAGCATTAGAGATGGAAAAATTAATATTCTAAAAGTTATTACAAGCATATTTTATAACAGACATGAATACATTACATCTGTAGTTTTGCCTACCAAGTATGAGTAGTTTTATACAAAACCAAAACAAAATCCTTCCCTCCATTTTGATTATCCTAAGCAAGAAGAAAAGCGTTTATGCAGCTGCACTGATGTTGAACAGAACTCACCTGAGCTGGGCCTTTAATAAATTTGAGTTCCAAAACACAATGACTAACTTTTGGTAAAAGCAAATGAAAAATCTTTGGCATGACATCTCTTACCAAAAGCTGGATAAATAAGTCATGCCTGCTTCTGCTCTGGCTTTCAGAGAAATGGCCAATCTTGGGAAACAACAGAGGTGGGAGGTAAGTTTTTTAGGTTTTCTGAAGCAATTCAGGGAAGTTTCATGTCACTGGACAATATTGTCAGTTTAAGTTGTAAATGGGAAAGCACATCGATGGTGACTTAAAACTTCCCTACAGACAAGAACTAAAAGGACACCTATTAAGCAGAGAGCTTAGGAGTGTTAAAGATGTTATGAGTAATGGGTGTCAGAGTGAAAGGACCTCAGGCCTTGCTCCTCTAGAACAGCATTGCCAATGCTTCCTCATTGTGCTATGTTAGAAATGCATAATGCATGACTCTCTTACTCCTAACATTGGTCTTATTACGTAGCCAGGCAGGCCTATCAATTATTTTTGGAAATGAATTATGACAAATATACTCTTCATTTTTATATATCTACCAAGGCAGAGGTTACTTGCTAAAAAAAAAAAAAAAAAAGTAAAAAATCAATGCTCCTTTGCACTGGAATGCAATAACTGTAAGGTGTGCAGCTCTGAGTCAAATCAAGGTGCATGTCAAACAATCAATTTTTCAGTAAAAATCCCCATCCACATTTTTCTACTGGGAAAAAAGAAAAAAAAAGATAAAAAAATCAATGCTTGACTATAGCCCCAGGTTCTACTGAGCAACATGTGCTCAGCAGTGTAACATGAGACATTATTATTAAGAAAATGTGGCTATTGCTTTCACAGGTTGAAGATCTCATGAGAGGAGAAGTAAGATAGAGGCCAGAAAGGGCAGAGAGTTAGAAAAATGAAAAAAAGAAACATAAAATCATGCTTTTAAAATTTCACTGCTGTGAATGGCAGGCATCTGACTGATATAAATTTACAAAACTCCACTGGTGATGCTGCGCCTGACGCTCGAAGTTTTGAAAAGGAAACTTTTTTTTCCTTATTGTGGCCTGCTGAAATAGTATTCCCACGGTGCCTATCACTCTTGTAACACTATAATGTCCATGTCCTGATGCTGCAGCATGAAAATTGAATGGCTTTTTAACTACAAAATTAATGGGACTTTCATTTCACATAGTACGTCCTCATTAATACTAAATAGGTTAATTATGATTAAAACATTACCATAAATAGTATTTGGATTAATAATTTAACACCTATGAAAGCATTGCAATTTTTCATAAAATATCACGTAAAAAGATCGCCTAATCACCATTTGGATTGCTCAGAAAATTCCATGCACAGTAGCCCAGGGTTTTCACTGCCCTTGCTTTGCACATTTAAAGCTCCTGTTACGCTAATTTAGGCCCCAAGAACGCCACCGGACCTGCTTGGCACAGCCCTTCACCCAGTGACTACACAAGCATTGGGTAGTTCACAGTTTAGGAACTGATCCTATAGGAAGCAAATGCTTAGTTAGAATACAGGATTTAATCCTGAACCTAGTCCAAGTCTAACTGTACACGTGACCTTAGGCACAAGACCTTTTTACATGAATGTCAGATATGTCCATGTATCAGTATAGGTTGGGGACTGACCAGCTGGAGAGCAGTATAGGGGAAAGGGACCTTGGGGTCCTGGTGGACGGGGGGATGACCATGAGCCAACAATGTGCCCTGGTGGCCAGAAAGGCCAATGGCATCCTGGGGCGTATTAGAAGGGCTGTGGTCAGTAGGTCGAGGGAGGTCCTCCTCCCCCTCTATTCTGCATTGGTGAGGCCGCATCTGGAGTATTGCGTCCAGTTCTGGGCCCCTCAGTTCAAGAAGGACAGGGAACTGCTAGAGAGAGTCCAGTGCAGAGCCACAAAGATGATCAAGGGAGTGGAACATCTCCCTTATGAGGAAAGGCTGAGGGAGCTGGGTCTCTTTAGCTTGGAGAAGAGGAGGCTGAGGGGTGACCTCATCAATGTTTATAAATATGTTAAGGGTGAGTGTCGGGAAGATGGAGCCAGGCTCTTCTCAGTGTCACTAAGCGATAGGACAAGGGGCAATGGGTCCAAGTTGGAGCATAGGAGGTTCCATGTTAATATAAGAAAAAACTTTTTCACTGTGAGAGTGACAGAGCACTGGAACAGGCTGCCCAGAGAGGTTGTGGAGTCTCCTTCTCTGGAGACATTCAAAACCTGACTGGACACATCCCTGTGTGGTGTACTCTAGGTGGTCCTGCCCTGGCAGGGGGGGTTGAACTAGATGATCTTTCAAGGTCCCTTTCAAACTCTAATATTCTGTAATTCTGTGATAATATCTGACAGTGATATTTTACTGCTTCTTGGGCAAGGCCCAAGAGAAATGGCTTCAGCTATTGGTTTGGATCCCTGGGTGAACTTGTCCATCTAGTTACTCGTCATTTTGTCATTGCCTGTGAAAAACTAATGGTGATGAATCCTTCCTCCAGTCATCATCTGTGTTCTCTATTTAGAACATAAACTGAGACCTGAGAAGGTAATGGGGAAGGATCTAGGGCATTGCCCTGTTCTCATACTCCTCCTTAAGCACTTTCTGTCGTCTGCTACCAAAGAGTACAGGGTGTGGTGTACGGTTGAACTACCTAGTACAGAGCTGCACGGCTGAAAAACATAAAATAAATATTGCCCTTACATACAAAGAAAGAACTGAAGAACATAAAAGGATTTGGAAAATGGGGATCTGGGACCTTGTGCCACCTGGAGTAAAAGGAAAACAAACCCAAAAGAAATCAGAAACAAATTTTCTTCCCAGTCATACACATGACATAGAGCTATTAGTTATAATAACACAGTTTTCCAGAAGTACATTCACACAAAAGCAGCAGTACTGGAGCTTGAGATAACACATACCCGAAATCCATTAGCAATTTGTAAGAGCTGAACCATGCTGACAGACTAATTCCTCTTGACAGCAGTTCTGGGCTGAGGTGTACAGCATTCGCCACAGCATTTCACTGAGCAGCACTGGCAGGCTTGGCACAACCTCCAACAAGCACCTCCAGAAAAGTCAGTAAATAACACCCTTTTTCCTACTGCTGATGACAGAAGTGCCCAAAGAGCTTAGGCAGGAATAGGTCCTACGTGTATTAGATAGACTTACATTGACTTTAAGAATGCATACCATTTAACATGCCAAAGGCTGGGGGAGGTGATGACTAATGTCTGCCTATAGTCACCTTTCTCTTTGCTTCTTTCTGGAGGGAATAACACCATCTATTGGTGAGTCTACCCTCACCACAGGGAAGAATTAAGACAGAGGAGTCAGGTGTCCTCCTCATCCTCTAGTCCAGCCACCAGTGCTGCCCTGCCTGCTCCACAGCCTGCTGGAAAAGGGGACAAAAGCTAAGCTGTAGGGTCAATTAGTCAAAAAACTAGTAATTTTCATGCTTTTGACAGAAACTCAACATAATTTTATGTAGAAAAATAACATGTGCTCCAGCGAGGTGAAATATACTGGTAATAACTCTGAAGGTATACATTTGAGAAATAGGATACATTTCCTGTAGGCATCTGAGAGGTAGTTCGGCTGAACTGCACCAATTCCTGGAAATGAGTCTGAATGAAGATCCTCAGATCTCAAACACAAGGTAAATTCTGACATAGTGGCCAACAGTTTCAAAATTAAGGACTTAGCGTCCCTCACTATCAGGCAATTAAGCTGTGATAAGAGATTTAGATTTCATGATGTGCTGAGCATGTCTGAAAATCAAGCTCCTTCATGGTACTTCAAGATGGGCAATAAGAATCAGAGGTCCCTAAAGTCAACCTAACTAGAATCCATGTCAAAATTTCAGCTTTTTGACCTAGGTTTTACCTAATTTATACAACTACTTTCAGCAGTATACGCCCTGAGAGGCAAGAAAAAGGAATTTAAAATACAACAGTACAGTCTTCCTGCTTTGCTTTATTAGCTTCATAAAATAATACTAATTTTTTACTGTTCTCATATAAAAATCCAGAAGAGAACTAGCTTTCTGAATTACAGATTATACTCCAATTATTATAGGAAATTATTATGTTGTGAGAAAATATGTGATAAGCAATATGTAATATTGTAATAAAATAAAAGAGGATTATTTAGAGGATAATAACAATAACACAGACAATATGTAACAGTATTTTTCAGTATTCTAAAGCTGATGTTTTAGCTATTTTTTCAATGGTTAAAGTAAATTCTAGGAAACTAGAATGTGACTGCAGTTACACTGTTCTTATTTGTGCAGGCACATTAAGTCATTACTGCAGCAGTGCTGGTGACCAATGAGTTTGTAACATTACCTATTTGCTTTCAATAAAGGAGTATTGGAACATTTTGTTTAAGTGTCCTATATGCACAAATAATTATTTCAATGTTATGACAAGATGTAAGTCCTAGATATAGAATTTAAGGAAGGAAAGTAATGCTTTAAAGATAAAAAACTTCTAAACTTCTTTGTAACCTTGATGTCACAGTAGCAAAATTTCCAATGAAAGATGCAGCTACAGTGTAAGACAAACAGAATAAAGATCTCATCTTTGAGTGCATGACAGAAAAAAAATAACAAGAAAAAAGAAAAATGCCCACCTGCATTGCAAGGGTATATCCAAATCCTTAATAGTATTTCTATCAAATCTTTGAGTTTTTTTCCAAAATCTCAAATGTAACTATGTTTTGTGCAGCTGAGGTCCAACGCAGGAATAGAAGACAGAGTTTGGAAGCAGATACGTAAGATGTTCCCTCTATCACATGCAACATAGATTTTGGAAGAAAATGTTTCTAACAACACAAATAGAAAAAAGAATATATTAAAAGAAAAAGCTCTGTTACATTACATTTCTATTTTGATTTTTTTCAGGAAAAACGTTCCTGTGATTGTCAAGTTGCCTGCTTTGAATATTAATAAAATTAACATGGAGGGTTAAAAAGGTCTTTCATTCAATGTTTTTATTCTTTTACTTTGTTTAAGACCTATAAGGAAATTAAGTCTTCACAAAATGTCCTGAATATTTTTAAACTTAATTGTACGTTCATGTCAGTATTTATTTTTCTTTCAGCTTTGATTTGAATCCTGTTTTCTAAGTTTCTTACCCTCTCTTCTGAATAAGACTTCACTTTTATATCTCAAACATTCATCCGGGATAGGAAAACAGCTTCTCAAGTTTACTCTATTTGTTATTGAAGATATTTGTCCCACCTTTTATTTCTGGGTGCACAGAAAAAGTGAGAAATAAGCCTGTGTAAAAGAGACATTTCTGCCCATTACTTTCTTACTAAATCTTAAAACAATGCCGTATAAGAAAAGTATCTCTGCTTAGACCAGAATTTTTTAGCTCTTTTTTCACCATTTCATAACTTAGTGCCAACAGGTCTGAGGAAAATGCTACTGCACACATGGCAGAACAGATGAGCTGCAATTCCCCTCTAGCAATACAAGGATATCTATTCCTACTATCAAGAATGCAGATAATATTTTTGAGCATAGCACTGAAACTGCAAGTAGCAGACAGTCCACAGTGGGGGTTTTGCAGCACAGGGTCAACAAAACCAGATCATGAACATGCACGTACATGATGTTTCCCTGTGCTCTTTTTCTGAAGGAGGTGTAGAAAGGGGATTTTCTGCGAAGAACCCTATTCAGGACAGCAGGGACTGGTTCAATTCAGGAAAACAGAGTGCTGGACTACAACCCAAGGCTGGAGAACGAAGTCATCCTGCCCAGACACTGTGGGCCTCGGGAAGATTTATTTTCATAGTTTCATTAACCCTCTCTGTTTCAAGAATTATTTTGTTTCAGTGGTATGTTTATGTCTTAATAAGCCAACCTTTAATAATTACCAGCATTTTAGTGGGTTTGATTGACTCATTTGAAAAAAAAAAAAAGAAAAGAAAAAAAAAAGCTATAGTTTCACCTCAGGGCCAGAGCTGACTCCTTGTCCCTTTAATCAAAAAGACAACAAGCTCATCCACCTCCAGGGACACAGATATATACTAAAGAGGGACTCATGGGGTTTTTTTAGAACAAAAGTGGAAATGACTGGAATATGTTACCTAGGCAACAAAACATCTGCAGTAGTGGCAAATGATACAGAAAGCTGGTCAGCAGGGAATGAACCTGGTGACAATGTCAGAGTAAGAGGCAAGACTTCCCCTGTAGCAGAAAGAGAATAAAACAGAATATTCCAGAATTCAGTAAACATTTTAGAAACAAATCCTAGCTAACTTTACCTAGAGGTTACTTCACGTTATTGTTGTACAGCTTGGTCTATAGTAGTGTGTGTCTAATTTTGAAAGACATCCTTCCCTCTATTTGTTTTAATCATTTAACAGTCCTTTCAGGGGGCCCATCAGCATTAGGTGCAGCTTCTAATACTTGGGGAGGGCTGCAGAAATAGTATAACCTAAATAATTATTTTTAAACTATGTTCCCATTAACATCAATGCTAAAGTTCCCATTGACTTTACTATGCTGAAGTTATCAATATTTTAAGACCACATTAAAAGTGACTAAACTCTGGAGAAGGCTTACATTGAGGAAGGCTGGCTTTACTAATATTGACTTAGACCATGGCTAAGAATAATTTCCTTTCTGTAATACCCTTTTGTAATATCAGAAGGGGTTAAGTGAACGCTGCTTTCAGCTTCTGAATATTTTTTTAACATCATGCCTTTCAAATGAGTTCAGGAAAGCAGTTTTAAAACAACAACAACAAAACATGTCATTATGGTAGAAAAAAGGAGTTTCTGTGACTAAGAAATGAAAAGATTTCATACTGCAAGTCACTTGCACATATAATGAGACTGGGGAAAATCAAAAGGTAAAATTTGTTTCATCTTGGCATTGAAGCTAAAGAACTATTTGAATTGAGGAGTTATGACATATTCAGTGTTGCATCTGTTTATCTGTATGTGGTAATCTAAGGGGCTTGTCAGTGTGATGTGTCAAGACTTCATATGTGCATATTCGTGGGTGTGTGGGGAGATATGTGTATATACAATAAAAACGATAAGTGGAACCAAAGAAGAGAATTGAAGGGCTTCAGATGCGTAACATGGATAATGTGATTGACAAATAATAAGATAAACAAAGGACAGAGAAATCAACTTGACATCATTTTCTATTTACCACATTCAAAAATAACCCATTTTCACATGAGAATGAGATTGTAGAAATGGAGGCTGATAAAAAACAGCCTGTCAGTTGGTGACATAGCCAGGTAAGTTAAGACCTTATGAATTTTAATAAATGTGTTGGCCCTGTACAAATTCTTTTTAATATAGTGACAAACCTTCTGAAAGGAAATAAAATGACATTTTTCATACTGATTATATTGCTTACAATTAAGTATATGCCAACCCCCCCTTTCTCCCCCACAGAACACCCCTCAAAACAAACTGAAATCTGGCATTAATCTGCATATAAAGAATATTTGTCATTAGCAGGTAGGCGGATATTACAGATGACTCTTTTGTCCTTAATGTCCACTTATTTTACTTGTTGTGAGACAAGAAAGACCATTTTGAGGTGATGTACACTAAGGCAACTGAGCAGCTGTAATTTTTTGCTATAGCAGTATGGAAGCAAAGTTGGTGCTGTGTCAGCTCACTGAATGTAAATCACACTGAAAGAAGGAAAATGTTGTTATAATGCAACCCTTGGGAATAGAGAAGATAAGGTCAGAGATGAGGTAAGAAAAAATTCTAAGAAGTATGTGATGAGCAAACTTTCAAACGATGCGCAATCTAAATCTACCTTCCCTGATAAATAACATTTGGCTGCTGGGGACTCGCTTCTTTCCTGTGACTCACTTGTCTGAGAGGACTTGGGGTTGAGGCAGGTGAGGAGGAAGGGGTAGACTGACGAGAGCAAAGTCATGAAGGTCTGCCTTTCACTTTTATTTTTTTTAATTGGGCAGATGGTGAAAGAATTTACCCATTACTTTTTGACGCATTGACAGAAGACCAAATAGATTCCTTAGCTGTCGCCGATGCTGCAACTGCCCTATTTAGCTATGCAATCAAGTGCCAAAATATTAAGCTGAACTCAAAGCTTGTTGAACTCAGTTTAGGATTTTCTACTGAATCACTGCTCTCTATATCTGCCTCAACATGAACATAACTAAGTAGATAGTAACAACTGTATGAAAGAATTATTCCTAAAAATTGCCGGTGTCTAAATATCTACTTAATTGTTTATGAATACTACATGTCCTTCATAAGTTCCTGATCTTATTGAGAAACCTGTTTCCAAGGTGTGTTTACAGGACAATAGATATCAAATGAAGTGACTGTAAATACGTTATTTATTTCTAGTCATTACTGATGACCTTATGTATAACTCATGAGTGACAGAGCATAGCACAACTGTGAACGATTATTGTGAGGTCATCAATCATGGGCAGAAATAAATTCTGCATCTACACGTGCCTTATTGCAAATTCTGTTTATTATAACCATGCTGTTTCAATATTTATGATTTTTGTGTTTCAGTATTTTTCTAAATTTAAGTATACTGCCTTGGGCAATGTTGGTTGGAGAATAAATCAAACGGGTTTTCATCTAGACGTGTGCTTTTTTCCCAGAACCTGATACATCAGAGGATTGTTGAACTTCATATTCTGGGAAGGGACAGATTATTCCTATAGTAAGCTATATTTATGTTAATAGGAGTGATTTCATTGAATTTTCAATAAGGACAGTGGCTCTGAATTCAAGAGTAATCCATATATTTGGAAAAAGCACTTTTAAAACAAATTTATGAAAAAAGACCTTATTTTTAATTTTCATAGAAACAATTATTAGAGAATTAAAAACTATTATAGCATTTTATCATGTTTAATATACTAACCTTAATACTTTCTCAATACAACATAGAAGTAAATTAGTTCCATATTAAGAAGTAATTGTTTGTGTATTAAAAAAGAGCTGCTCTAACGTTAATGGTGAATTCCTGACAGAAGAAACATTTTTGTCTTTGAAAACTGTCTCAGCCACAGATGAGGATTTGTCTGTATTAAATAATAAGAGAAGTTATTTGAAATTAAGAAAGCTCAATTGATTAGATAAGTATATAGACAGAGACAGATAGAAAGAAAGAAACATTCAAAATTAATTTAATAAGTTATTGCTGTGGAAATAAATTGAAGCCCCTGCATATAGAAAGACTTGAAAAACTTAGTTTAGATTACCTAAAATTAGTCATACTGCTAAGCGTGTAGAAGTAGATTATTTCAACGAAGTTACAAACATATGAATACTCTAAGTAAGAACTAATATAGCTAACTGCAGTATATTGAAGCCTAATTCTGCCTGAAGATGTTTACAGAGGAATTTAATACCAATTAACTAATTAAGTAAAAATATTTTCAAACTATTTTACTGAGACTCCTCATCAAGACAAGTATCCATCTAAACTGTATTGTGGTCAAGTTTTCCTGAAATGCAATTGGTATCCTCTGTTAAATAAACTTATCTGAAAAGTGTGGAAGAAAGCTTAAATGTCCAGCCTGTTGAAAATCTGGCTTCCAGACTGAGGCATCATGCAAATCTCTCTTCTTCAGTTGCTCTAATGCTCTAATGGAACTCATACACGTCTCAAGAAATAGTTCAGCTAAAACCATAGAGTTAAATGGCTCAAAACATCCTGCATGAACTTCAGGTTACAAAATCTTGTATCAAGCAAAACTCAGATCCTCTGAGGTTTACTAGGAAAGCTGTAAATGAGAACAGCTCACCAAAAGACCTCTCAGAAGAACTTAAACCCAATAATGAAGAGATATGAAAACATTTGAGTTTAATGTTGATAGCTGTGCAAAGCAGAGCTCATCTGACATGCGAGTTTGTTTGGAGAAAAACGTTCCAAAAATTGTAACTAGAGACAGCAGTCACTGAAGCAGTGGTGGAAAGAAGCTACTAAACACCAAGCACCTTGACTTTGCAGCTGTAAGACCACTCTGTTGCACTTCAGTGCCAAAAGCAAACTACCCTTTATTTTCTACAGCAGCACAGTTAGACACATAATGACTAATAATTATTAACAACACATAAAAGTTTGGCTTTATATCTAGGCGCTTTTGTTGAAAAATAAAAGCACATCAAGAGATAAATAGGCAAACAAAATCTCAGAAAACTCATCGCAGTATTCCAGTATTTAAATGGCAGCTACAAAGAGAAAGGAAGCGCTCTCTTCCTTCACAAGCAGCCACAAGGAGAAGACAAGGGGTAACGAGTAAAAATTTAGAATAGAATAGAAAAGAATTAAAATAGAATAGAATAGAATAGAATAGAACAGAATAGAATAGAATAGAACAGAACAGAACAGAATAGAATAGAATCATTAAGGTTGGAAGAGACCTCAAGGATCATCCAGTCCNTCTCCAACCTCAACCTCCCCTGGTGCAACTTGCAGCCGTTCCCCCTAGGCCTGTCACTAGTTATCTGTGAGAAGAGGCCAACCCCCAGCTCACCACAACTCCCTTTCAGGTAGTTGTAGAGGGCAATAAGGTCTCCCCTGAGCCTCCTCTTCTCCAGACTAAACAAGCCCAGTTCCCTCAGCCGCTCCTCATAAGACCTGTGCTCCAGCCCCTTCACCAGTTTCGTTGCCCTTCTCTGGACATGCTCCAGGGCCTTGATGTCTTTCTTGTGGTGAGGGGCCCAAAGGAGAGGAGAGGTTTCATCTTGATATAAGAGAGAAATTTTTTACAAAGAGAGCAATCATCTACTGGAACAACATCCCCAGTGATGTAGTGGAGTCCCCATCACTGGAGGTTTTCAAGATTCAATTGGAAAGGGTGCTAGATAATCTTATCTATACTCCCTTTTCTGTGAAAGGTTGGATCAGATGAACTTTCAAGGTCCCTTCCAGCCTAGGCTGTTCTATCATTTTACGATTCTATCACTATCCCAGCTCATCAGACAGATTTATTTCAACCAATTTTCAATAACATTTAAAAACCCACCATAATTCCCCAATTTCCTTAGCTTTTCAGGAAACTATCTAATAAGGTGAATTATGACTGGAATTGGGTTTGTTTGTTGCAATATTTGGTGTTTAAGGAAAATAAAATTGAAACTAGTATTCCTTACAAAACATTCACTCTTCAAGTGGTTTGGGTTTTTTGTGTTTTGGTTTTGTTTTTCTGTTACCTAGCCCTCTACATTTATTTATATCTCTGATCAAACCTTACATGGGTGATCAGAGGAATCTCATTATGTACTCATTAGTCCTTAATATACTATTTTCGAAACATTCCTAGAGAAATTCCCATGAATAGAAGACTGTCAATAACAAGACCTGAAAGACAGAAATAGCTCCATCATGTCTTCTGAAGTTCGAAAAGCCACACACAGACCAAAGAACAAACAAGTGAATATAAGAAGTTCTCTCTTTCCACACTAACCCAGGCACATACCATACCACCAAATATTTGGACACCCAAAGCAAGTCCCACAGAGTAGCAAGTAACCCCATAGCAGCGGCAAGCAAGTTCTGTTCTTTGGCCACAGTCTTGATCTGTGGCTCTCATAGTAAGTAAAAGGTATCTTGAGGTAATTTTACCTTTTAGTGAAAGATTTATACATTTCCTCAGGTAATTTGCAGGATGCTGCTAGGGCAGAATGTGCACTTAGGTAAGTTTTTTGTGGAGCAGGTATTGCCATGTAATTTGCAATCCCATGGTAATCTCTATATACATCAAAGCTCTAAAGGCTCCGAAACAGATTTAATTATTTCTAAAAAAACAACATTAATTTCAATACAAGCTTTTTACTTCTGATTTCATCAAAGAGTTTCGGTGTGACCTTAGGCAAGATGCTTAACATGTGGCGCCTGAGGCATAGGGAATTAATGCGAGAATAAAACTGTAAGCAGTTGTTACAGATTTATAGACAGATTATACATTGACCTTGATTTAAATACTCCTTCACTGGACTTTGTACCTTTAACGCATTTTATCTTTAATTTACTGTGAAGGGAAAAAAAAATAAAGTCAAATAAGGCTTCTATCAGTAAACTTAAAACAACATAAGAAATTCAACAACAGATGATGAGATCTCATGGGGGACTTAGTTAAGCAGACCAGACAGTCATTTCAAAGCCCACTCTTTCCAAAGAAGCTAAGAAGAAATTAAAATACATACCAAAGAACGGAAAAATACTGAATCGGACTATGCAGAAGGTGTGAAATAATTAAAGTAGCAACATTTAAAACTGATTCTCTTGTCATCTAAGTTTACGCAAGATTCCAGCTAGAACTTTATATTTTAAAAATCAGTGTTTTGAAAATTAATTTAAGATTTTAACCCGATTCCTGTATAATTCCCCTCTAACATCACTGGACTCATCCTTCTCCGCTGTGGTGCAAGTAATTAGAATTATTTAGGTAGCTTAGTTTGTCAATGAGCATTGTAGTGACCAGAGCTGTCTGGAAATGTTTCATTAGCACATGGTTAATTTCCTATATACATTTTTCAAGAAAAATGTAAAAAAAACCCTTAAAAATCCTATTTTAAAGTAGGGGAAAAACCTTCTGAAATAGCAAAATTCCCCATAAAATAAAAATTGCAGCTGTAACAGTGATCAATGTTTACTGAAACACCCTTCTCATTGATAGGGGTTTTTTTATCATCTCCTCCTCTTTCATGCTTTCTTCCATTTTATTTTTTAAAGAACAATATACATAGTGGTTTCCATACCTCTTGCAGTTCACTAGGATAAGTGAGTTTACTTCTCTTTGTTTACAGAGAGCAGAGCCACCATTCAAATTCAAAGCTTGGCACAACTTATTAACATCTGGCAAATGCATATTGTACTACATCTCTCAATAGATATACTTTTCAGTATCAATGCAAAGTGAAGCTTGTGGCCTTTCCTTACTGAAACCCTAATGGGAAAATTCTTTTCTTTATATGCAACTGTAACAGTTGCAGCAGCAATAGTGGTGAAGATGTGCATTCATCTAAACTCCACCTCCGAAACTCTGAGATTTCAATTGTTCAGAAGCTTCACAAAATGTTCTTGTGTTTGGATTAATCTGCGGAGACCATCTCTGCGTATAGAATGCAATCTCATCTTGAAATCCAGTGGGTATCACAACAACAAAGGGTAAACAAACAAATTGAAAACAGAGTAAAAAGAGGAAAAGATATAAACTTCTGGAGACAACTCTGGTATTACACAGAAGGAGGTGCGTAACAGTGTTTCAGCATGAAACATCCCTACACAGTGAAACAGCGATTGCTTCTTTTAGCTGCCCCCTTCCATTCTGAGTTTGAATATGCTTCCTGGAAAAAACCCTCTTCCTACTCTTTTGCTGCACTGAATAACTCTGTGGTGTCTAAGTAGCATTTAAATCAAAAGCAGGCCAGGCCTACATACAGCAAACTATCTCTCAATATATAGTGCACATATGCTCAAAATACACTTATACACTTTTCTTGTAGTCTCAGCAAATATAAACATGGGCTAAGAACAAAATATATGTGGTCAGATACTCAAATACGCCAGGGCCAATGTGAGACAAGCTGGGGAACTGGTCTGCTTTCTCTGAGTTCAATAGGAACAAAAGCTGGGAGTAGTGAGGGATTCACTACAGCTGTTACTATGACTACCTCTTGATTATGGACATTGCACACAATAGTACATAGTTCTTAATATTTTCCTTTCTAACAACAAGGAACCAACCCCAAATCCAAATGCACTCACCCCCCAAACCCCAGACAACAATAACAACAAAAACAGGAACACATTTTTCACTTCAAATTAGTACAGAATCATAAAATCATAGAATATCCCAAATTGGAAGGGCCCCATAAGGATCATCAAGTCCAACTCCTGGCTCCACACAGAACCAGCCCAGTCAGAGCAGATGACTGAGAGCACTGTCCAGATGCTGCCTGAACTCAGCCAAGCTCAGTGCGGTGACCACCTCCCTGGGGAGCCTATTCCAGTGCCCCACCCCCCTCTCGGTGAAGAACCTTTTCCTGATCTCCAACCCAACCCTCCCCTGTCGCAACTTCATGCCATTCCCGCGGGTTCTGTTGCTGGTCACCAGAGGGAGATCAGTGCCTGCCCCTTCACTCCCCACCGTGAGGACGCCAGAGGCCGTGATGAGGTCTCCCCTCAACCTTCTCTTCTCTAGACTGAACAAACCAAGGGACTTTACCCTCTTCTCATACGCCTTCCCCTCTAGGCCCTTCACCATCTTTGTTGCCCTCCTTTGGACACTCTCCAATAGCTTTATGTCTTTCTTGTACTGTGGTGCCCAAAACTGCACACAGTACTCGAGGTGAGGCCACACCAGTGCAGTGTAGAGTGGAACAATC
>VWZZ01002943.1:21255-62886 GCA_013399095.1 Psophia crepitans
ATGAAAATGTTAAAAAGAACTGGCCCCAAAATGGAGCCCTGGGACACCCCACTAGTGACTGGCTACTAGTCTGATGTAACTCCATTAACTATAACTCTTTGGGGACAACCAGCCAGCCAAGTACTCACCCATCGTATTATGTTTTTGCCTAGGTGTATGCTGGCCATTTTGTCCAGAGACAACATCAACTGGCCTCCCTTGGTCAGCCAGATAGATGACCTTGTCATAAAAAGAAATTAAGTTGGTCAAGCAGGATCTTCTCCTCATGAACCTGTGCTGGCTGTGACCAATGACTGTTATCCTTCAGGTGTTTTTTGATAACTCCCAGCATAATTTTCTCCATTATTTTACCAGGCACTGAAGTGAGACTGACAGGCCTGTAATTACCAGGGTCCTCTTTCTTGCCCTTCTTGAAAATTGGGACAACATTTGCCAGCTTCCAGTCAACTGGGACCTCTCCAGATTCCCAAGACCACTGAAAAATAATTGAGAGAAGCACGTGAAGTTTCCTGAATTACTGAAGTCCTTCTCTCTATAAAATCGTTGTCTGGTATCTTTATCTCCTTTGGATGCAGGTGGCTTGTGAACTTGAATTCTTTCATCTTCTGCAGCAGAAATCTTAAGCAGCAGTGGTAGAAAGTACAGCAACAACTAACCGGGGTACTCATATGCACTCTTTTTAAGGTTTGCAAAAGCATTTACAGATGTAAACTGCAGGGGATAAAAGCCTTCTTTGGCTTGTTCAGAAAGGTGAGCAAATTGTTCAGAGTGCAAGTCTGACTTGGAAGTCATCTCTCTGTGGGAGAACACAATAGCCATGACTTCATACAGCTACTGAATAAGCCAGTGTACACAACTGATACTATAAAATTCAAGACTAACACTTACCTGTCATTCTTCTGCCTAATATGAACACATTAGAATATTATCTTTGTTTTTCAGCCGTGCTTCAACCAGTACTTTAGTAATGGTCCCAGACATATCATGGTAACTTTCATCTAGTATGTTCCCAAAATGCTTCAGAAATGCCATCTGTCGCTAAAACGCAGCTCAATCTAGTCATATATTTGAGTTGAATGTAGTTAGTATTTCATTAAAAGTCAGATTATTTATGCCAAATTTTAGTTTTATTGGAAATAACTTGCATCAAATGAAAAAATTTCACCACTGTTTTTGTGAAGGTTTTCATATTTCTTAATGATCTGGCTATGGCTTGTGTTCCATAAAAGCTATGTGAGGTCAACTCCTTTGCATATTAAAACATATGAAAGGCAGTATATAATTTAATAGGCAGTATATCACATAATAAATCAACATTAATTTAGTAGTGAAATAGCATTTTATCAATACACTTCCAATTCTCAAAAATATAAGCACTGAATCTAGTACTCTTCACAGTCATTTATTTGAGTAACCAAGAAGAATTGAAAATAAGTTCCTCTAAAACTAGAGATAATTTCTTTTTTCTTTTTTCCTTTAGTTCACTATTTAAAATTGTGCATGCAGACTCATTCTCTCTCAAAAAACAAGCAAAATTTTAATTGTGCAAAATATTTCAAAGTTAGCTAGAAAAATATTTATTGTTTTTACTTCCCTTTTGTGATCACTTCTCCTTAAATGCTCTTGTATACTGGTATGTATCTTACATGTGACCTGTATATTGATTATGGCTAATTTCTTTCTAGAGATAGGTCTTAGAAAGTGCAGACACATTTAATTTAAAACCAGTCTAGTGGTTCAGCTGGTGGATTGAAAACGTTTGAATAGGCAAGAATACCCCTTCTTCTGTCACATTTGCATGTGACATGAATTTTTCATTTAGGGCAACAATAACCATTACAATAAAAGCTAATAATTTAATTCTTTAAGATACAATAGAGTTGGCACTACCAAATAACACCCATAAAAACTTTAAGTCAATGATACTACTGTACCTAACTAACTTAGTTAGAGTCTCACCCACAGAAGCCTAATTTTTAAAGTGCAAGCCTAATAAATCTGTATTTAAGCATCTAAACAGAAAACATTAGAGGTGTTCAGACACTCACAAATCATGACTCAGTCAAAGGATAAGCATTAACAATAGATTATGTTGATTAAATACATATATTTGCGTTGTGAAGACTATGCTGGCAAATTTAAACTAAGCATTTTCCAAGAATGAAGAGCATGACACTTCTCTTGCTGGCTTCTATTTCCATAGGTTAAAAGATAATTAATACTTGATATCTATCTTCCCATCACGTATTATTGTTTGTGTTTTCATGCATACTTCGTCAATTTTGTCTTCTTAAGAGTGCTGTCGATACTTAGTAAAATGGCACGTATTGAAACATCTTGATACTCTTCTAAGTTAGATATTTACTCATTTGACAGAGGTAAAAGTAGGAAAACAAACATCACCCTCACAAAAGGTGGTACAGTGATTACACATCAAAAGTCATTATTAGATATCAGGTATTCTGTTGCTCAGTATTTTGCTCAAAAACAACAGAGTCCCTCCTTTCATTCTCTACAATCCACCGCATTTTTAGTATAATGTAATCATCCCAAAGTACTTACACAATTAGAGACTTTTAACTTCATTATTACTGATGGAATTTGGACTAATTAATAATTCCCAAAAGAACACTTAGCATAATCTACATTTTGACAATAGAGCATGAAAATTACAAGAACAAATGTATGCGCATTTCCCGCTGTCTTTGAATTATGACAGTGACATTAATAATTTGTTATATTCATTGCTCAGCATTTATTTAAATTGCTCATAGAGCACGATAAACATAATTAAAATTAATGAAACCTAAAGAATACACAGAGGAACAGACGTCAATGTCAATTGTATCTGCTACTTAAAAAGAAATCTGAAGTTGAAAATTTGCATTTGATATTTGATTTGTGTGATAGTTGACTGGTGTATGA
This sequence comes from Psophia crepitans, assembly GCA_013399095.1. Lineage (NCBI taxonomy): Eukaryota > Metazoa > Chordata > Aves > Gruiformes > Psophiidae > Psophia > Psophia crepitans. The sequence goes on from VWZZ01002943.1 coordinate 24,181, forward strand.
TTAATTGATACAAGTTATCATCTTTTGTATTTTACTGCTATTGAAACGCTAGTAAGAAGTTACCAAAATGAAAGCAATTATTTATGAAACTATTATGTGGTAACTTTTGCACACTAATCCAAAGTAGTTCTTGTAGTGATGGAACTTATAAAAATTTAATATTTAACAATGAAATTCTTCTGACTGTTCTGACAATATTGTGGCTTCAGTTTTAGTTAACTGAACCTGTATCTAATGCAGGTTCATTTTAGCTCTACATTTATTATGTGGTCTGTATCTAAAATCAAGTTTGGGTCCCTGGCTCAGATATTTCAAACACATTTTTCCAAATTGTATTCTCTAACTTCAGTAAATTCTTCTTTGGATACAGGCTTTGAATCCCAAGCTTAGAATAATAAGCTTGTGGCTTTAAGTTTGTGCCTTCCCGTCTACTTTGGGAAGTAGAAGACTGTTTTCCAAGAGACTGCAGCACCGTTGTATTTCCCTAGGCTATGGAATGTATCACAGGACTTTGGCTTCACTTGAATTAATCCTGTCAAAGAACAGGCTTGTCAGGTGCTATGGAAACCTCATTCTTTTTACAGGCAACACTTAAACTTATGGAAAATGTTAGTTGTAAATAATGCATCATAAGGTTTAAACAGAATTACGCAGTGCAGCTATGTCAAATCACTCCAGCTAAGGGTATAGCCTGAAATCATCATTGGAGACAAGGAATCAGGGCTGCAAGTGTATAAATTTCTAAATTTAGACACTTAAAGACTACCCTAAAGACTGCCAGGTCTAAATTTCCTAGTTCTAATCCTGTCCTTTGACCTTTGCTTTATAACTACCTAATGTCTGGAGAAGCAATTGAGCTGTTACCTAAAACACACTTTAGCGAACAGAAGAAATACATGGCTGATGTTAAACAGTTTAACTTTCTTCTCTGTTGTAACTGGTTTATCCTTAACTAATATTAGAGGGATGAATAAAGATAAATAGGGTCCCATCGAGCATCTAGCCCGTAAAGTGTTGTACACGCTTCTGCACAAAGTAAGTCTGGGTAATTCTTCAGTTTATATCGACAGTTATGGCTACTCATGGATATTTCAGAGGGTATTGCTCAGTGCACCTATGTCCATTTATCCCATATCAAGAGCTTTAACTATGATTTCTTTCTCATTCAAATCTTTTGTTGCAACTAAAAAGAGATAATTACATCGCTAAAAAAACCCAGACAGCATATTCACAACTTTAACCACCAACATAGTCTTCTAAAATAACATGTATTGAATAGTTTTCATTTTGTTTTCCCTTCATAACTGTCTGCACACTTCTGGTTTCTTTGAATGGAATAACACAAGAAAAAATGAATTTTATTTTTTTTTTCTCATCTGACCTCAGGAACAAAGCAGCAGGCTAGAAGGGTTATATATCACATGTTTCCTTGCTCATAAACCCCATCAAATTGCAGTATATCAAATTAGCTGACAATCCGAGATGATGTGCTCACCCTCCCAAACCTGTTCATTGATTGTGGAGAACACCAATACATGCCATCTAGTCTACTTTGCACTGTTTTCTGGGATGGACTCTTGTTTTTTAGACTCCCCTTATCCCACAGTTCAAATACATTGCACTGAATCTAACTCATGCCCAGCCTGAGCTAGGCCAGCCCTGCATAATGCCAAGCCAACATGTCTTTGTCTATCTCCACCACAAGACTATATAGCAGAAACTGATAATAAAATGTAGAATATCTCCACTGGGCACTTCGAAAGTCTAGCTGATCTGCATGTGACTGATCTGGAGATAGTTGCAAAAGGCTTAAAGTACCCAAAACTTTTATTTGACATTAATTTGCATTTGTTTCATATACTGCTTATGAAGGATGCAGAGAGACAGAATCATTGTAGTACTGTTTTGAAAGATAAACACATACATATATGTTTAAAAACAACTAACAGCTGAGAAGCAATGCTTTGGAAGAAAGCAAACAAGGAAGCTGACAAGAAATTATATCTCTACCTCAGAGTCTTGCTTTTTATCTCCCATTTTTCAAAGTTCTCATCCGGGATGTCCTTTTCAGACTGTTTTATCTCTCAGTATACGTGTATGGCAGAATTTTACTTAGCTGTTGCAAAAAAAAATTATGGAGTCAGAAAAAGCAGTTCCAAAAATAATCCACAAGTGGCTCCAAAAAAAGATCATCTTCCCATTTAGGAAATGAATACATTAAGAATCATTTAAACTATGGCCTATTATTAAATTCAACCTTCATCTGAAGGGTTTGATTACTCTCATTGGCAACTTTTGAAATTACAATCCTGTGTAGAAAATCACATTCACAGACCGCTTGCTTTTTTATTTTTGAATACTTCCTTTCCCAAAGCTGAGTGCAAAGCAAACATTTTTTTCACCCACATTCTGCTTGCTTTCTTTTATAATATGAATAAGCAACAACGGTGTATGCAGGTAAATCCAGAAACTGCACACTTAGCCTTCTAAAATTTGGCCCACAAGTACAGGCAAGATATATATATTGATCTACATCGACATTTCTCTGTGTTGTTAGCTGCTATTGCTTTTTTGAACCGGTACAGATTTATCAGATCGTACTGTATGAGAGACTTACTCGTACTGAGTGATGTTTCAAAACCTGCTGACATGCAGTCCCATGAGATCCCTGATGTTAATGGCAAGTATCACTCTTAACACAAATGCAAATTTCAGTATACAGCTCATTACTTCAATTCATTGTGCACCAAGATGTCCTAGAGATTTAATAAAGAGATCACCAGAGTTCAGATCTCTGAATAAATGGAGTTCATTTCTGTAATTCTACAGTTCCATGGAATTCACTTATTGCTTGCAGTTTTACTTGGTCTTGACTTAAATTGTCAATTATTGTTTTGCTCAATTGCCCAATGTAAAGGACTCTCTTCATTTTGCTACCAGAGCTTTCATAAATAATGCCATGATGGTTTTTCCTAACGAATGGTGAAGATATGTAATTCTAGATTTCAGTGAAATTGAAACTATCTCCTGGAAGGTGCTTTGCCTCATTTTCTCAAGCCAGTGAAGAGACTAATCAGTCTATCTTATTAATTGTGTATGTCCACAAATGATTTTGCAAGCCCTCACATTGACAAGCTTGCTTTTCAAACTGGTTTTCCTACAGTACTAACCATCCTGAACAACATAATCTGATTAACCCCTACCTGAAATCCTGTGATTCTGAGAACAGCTCCTGATTGATTTATACTTTCTGCTGGAAAAGTAAAGGAAAACAAATATCTTAAATAAGAAGCACTGAAAGGCTGCTAGACTTATAAATATTTAACAAACTTTAAAAGGAAAAAAAAAAGGCAAATGTTAGCATTTTTTCTCAAGAGGTTTTGAAATTAAAAGAAATACCAGAGAGAAGCGAAGAGATGAAGGGGAGTGGGCAGCAGGGAGGGAAGAAAGCTGAAAGGAGAAACAAAACTTCTGCAGATAAAACTTAGGACAATGCTCTCCTTGAGCTGAGGTTCTGTGATCCTCTATTTGTTTTTTTAAATGCTTTGTCAGAACCAATACTACTGTGCTCGTTAACATTGCATTTCATTCATTAGTGATTTAGATATTGTGCCAAAACGCCGAGATACAGATAGACAGCAGCATACAGACAGAACTCCTCTTGACAAAGCGATCACAGATAGATGCTTTTCCTGATGTTTTATTGTCAATCAATATAATGAATGAGCTAACCGTCAAGGGTTTCTGGAGCATGCTTGAATACATGTAAAACCACTTACACAAGTACAGAGAGGACTCTTTGTTCTGAATTAGGTCATTCATTTGTCTTGTTTTTAAAGGAATTGTGGAAAAAAAAATATAGTAATTTCATTGCCTAGGGACCCAGAGATGCTTGAAACAGAAACAGAATACCTGTTGTTATGCATGCATGTATAAATTAGGAGTGATCTGCTCTGAAGATGTTACTTATTGAGCTACTAAGAAAGCATAACTGCTGTCGGAGGCCACGAATTATCCACAACAGAGCTGAGTACGGGATTCAGTGCTCTGCCAAGCTCATTCACTGTAATCCTTCATCCCATGCAACTGAGAACTTACATCACAAAATGTGGGGTTTCTTTGCATATCTTCAATGCCACACAGCAAGAGAGTGACCAGCAACTTTTGTGGTGCTCAGAGTAGAAAAAGACTTTAATGAAAAGGTATACTATTGTAACTGAGACACTGAACATTCCCATGGTGTTTTTGTCAAAGGAGCACTAGTTTTAAGTTTCATGGAACCCTTAAGAGATACATGAAAGGTTTGCATGCTAAGAAGCATGGACAGTTTTGTTTGAAACAACTAGTGCCACTGTATAAAAGCAAAAAAGATATGTTCAATGATGAAAGGTATCATACAGTATTAAAACTACATTTAACTGAAAATGTTGAGAAGATTCTATTTGAAATATATTAACTGAGTAGAAATTTTAAGAATACGGTTTTTCCCAGCAGATGTTCCCCCAGTTTATGCAGGATTTTTCTTAAGAATCATAGATAAATTCAGGTTGGAAGGGAGTTATGAGGTCATTAGTCTCATCTCCCTCACAGTCAGCTATGAGATCAGATTAGATTGCTCAGATCCTCTTATTTTAATTTATACCCACTGCCTTATCCTTACACTGCGTACCTCTGTGAAGAGGTTGGCTTCATCCTCTTGATAATTTCCACATGGGTACTGGAAAGTTGCTAACAGATTAAACCCCACCAAAACCATCTTTTCCACAGGTTTAACAAGCCCTAATCATCTGGCTTCTCTTCACAGACTGCTTCTGACTATCCTGGGGGCTCTTCCCTGAACTCACCCCAGTTTACCAATGCCTTTCTTGTACTGAGTGAGGGCACCAAAACTGGACGCAGATTGTGGTCTAAAGAGTGCTGAGTAAAGGCGTGTGATCCCTTCCTGCGATCTCCTGGCTACACTGCTGTTCATACAGCCCAGGATGCTGTTGACTGTCTTACTGCCAGAACATGTTGCTGGTTGTTGTGCAGCTTGTTGCTGCCACAACACACAGGGTCTTTTCTGAAGAGCTGCTTCCCAGCAAGCTGATCGCCAGGCTGCGTCATTGCAGGGACTCTTCTTTCCCTGATGTGGGACTGGGCATTTGTCCCATAATGTTGAATTACATGGTGTGCCTGTTGGCCCAGTCCTCCAGCCTCTCTGGATCCCTCTTTATGGCAGGTCAGTCCTCAAGCATGTAAGCTGGTCCCTCCAATTTGGTGTCATCTGGGAACGTGGTAAGATGCACTCTGTTGCTTTCTCTAGGTCATTAGGAAAAAAGTGAAATAGGACAAGTCCCCATTTTACAAACTTGCATGAGTAGACCTCTCTCAGGTAATCACTTTCTCAGTACCTGTTCATCTGATAGTTGATCTCATCACAAAGTTTCAAGCAATTTGTAGTGCAGTTCTGTGGATTCTTTGTGGATTCCTTCTCTAGCTTTTACTTCTTAAGGACACACTGTGTTTCAGCATTGTAGTTCCAGCACTACAGCACAGCATGGAATTGTAGACTGGCTGAAAGATATAGGGCTTACTGGGTTTGTGTTGCAAGGTTTTGGTAGCAGGCGTGGTTTCTGCAAGAAGTTGCTAGAAACTTCTCCTAGGTCTGACAGAGCCAATGCCAGCCAGCTCCAAGATGGACCCACTGCTGGCCAAGGCCAAGCCCATCGACAACAGCGGTAGCGCCTCTGGAGTAACAGAGTAAAGAAGGGGAAAAAAACCCTCAAAAACTAGCAGCAGTTTCTGCAGCCACAGAGAGGAATGAAAAGATGTGAGAAACTCTGCAGACACCAAGAAAGAAGGAGGGGGAGGAGATGCTCTAGGTGCTGGAGCAGAGATTCCCCTGCAGGCTATGGTAAAGACCATGGTGAAGCAGGCTAGCCACCTGTAGTGCATGGAGGATGAGCGGGAGCAGATTCTCCTGCAGCCCATGGAGGACCCCATGTCACAGCAGGTGGAGGCATCTGAAGGAGACTATGATCCTGTGGGAAGCCTACACTGGAGCAGGCTTGCTGGCAGGATTTGTGACCCCGTGGGGGACCCACACTGGAGCAGTCTGTTCCTGAAGCTCTGCACCCTATGGCGGACACCCACACTGAAGCAGCTTGTGAAGAACTGCAGTCCATGGGGAGGACTCATGTTGGAGGAGCTGGTGGAGGACTCTCTCTTGTGAGAGGGACCCCACCCTGGAGCAGGGAAAGCGAGTGAGGAGGAAGGAGAAGCAGAGACATGGGATGAACTGACCTCAACCCCCATTTCCCAGCCCCCTGAACTGCTCGGTGGCGGAGGAGGTAGAAAAATGGAGAATGAAATTAAGCCCAGAAAGGCAGGGGGTGAGGGAGGTTTTTAAGATTTGGCTTTATTTCTCATTACTCTGATTTGAATGATAATAAATTAAATTAATTTTCCTGAGTCAAATCTGTTTTGTTCATGATAGTAATTGGTGAGTGATCTCTCCCTGTCCTTATCTCGACCCACGAGACTTTTGTTGTATTTTCTCTCCTCTGTCCNTTTTGTATGTTCTCTCCTCTGTCCAGCTGAAGAGGGGAGTGACAGATTGGCTTGGTGGGCACCTGGTGTCCAGCCAAGCTCAACCCACCACAAGGGCATCAAACCGAAATTCAGAAAGTGCCATACTGTGTTTTTACCTACTGAATTTTAATTTATAGGTCAAAAAATGAGACCTCTGCAGGGGCAAATGGTTGACATTACTCAGGACATTAGTCATTATTTTCCCCCTGTACTCGGCTCTGGTGATGCTGCACCTTGAGTACTGTGTCCAGTTTTGGGCCCCTCAATACAAGAAGGACATTGAGCTTCTGGAGTGTGTCCAGAGAAGGGCAACAAAACTGGTGAAGGGACTGGAAAACAAGTCTTATGAGGGGCGGCTGAAGGAACTGGGGTTGTTTAGTCTGGAGAAGAGGAGGCTCAGGGGAGACCTGATCGCTCTCTACAACTACCTGAAAGGAGGTTGTAGTGAGGAGGGTGTCGGTCTCTTCTCCCAAGTAACAAGTGACAGGACAAGAGGGAATGGCCTCAAGTTGCATCAGAGGAGGTTTAGGTTGGACATTAGGCAAAACTTCTTCACAGAAAGAGTAGTGAGGCATTGGAACAGGCTCCCCAGAGAGGTGGTTGAATTGCCATCCCTGGAGACATTCACAAAACGTGTAGACTTGTCACTCCAGGACATGGTGTAGTAGGCATAGTGGTGTTAGGTTGAGGGTTGGACTTGATGATCTCAGAGGTCCTTTCCAACCTTAGTGATTCTATGATTCTATGATTCTAGGATATAGTCAAACATGAAAAGAAAAATCAGCAAAGATTTCAAAACCTTTCTGCATGTTTTTTGTTGTTTTTTTAATTATTATTTCAAGGAAAAGTGCAATTTTCCATGTCAATCTTATACTTCCAAAAAGAAAATAACTGTTTAAGAGTCAAAATCTGACTGGAGACAGACCTGACCAATCTGCTCTAGCTGACTGTGCTTGAACAGAGAAGGGAGCTAGATTAGATGACCTCAATGATTCTGTGAGTCTATGAATCTACTTTCTACTTCAAAACAACTTCTGCAGAGCAATCTAATAAACTCTGCTTGCATCAGTCTATCACCACTAGCTGAAGAAGCGTGTTATTAGTTCTTGTTTAAGGCATGTACACTCCGTGTTCTTTAGAGAGAAACCAGGAATGGCTAGCAACATTGTGGCTGCAGACTCCACCACCGATGATGCTTAGACATAAAACTATGACAGCAAGAAAAAACAGCGTACATATCAGAGGATTTGGAACCCTGATGTGTCTATATGTAAATTTCAAGTTTTAGTTTATGACCTCAAACTACCTCCCAAAATGCTCTGACAAATTTGATGGGATTTTTCTCATAAATTGGCTGGGAAGGAATCAAGAAGAAATTTCCAAAACATACAGAATTTTCTTTCAAAGGTGATTATGCTGTTTCTAAATGCTCTCACTTAGGAAAGATATTCTTACCACCGTTGTTTTTACCAAAAGAGGACTGGAATTTTCTGTATCATTTCAACCTATCCAATGTGAAGCAAGACCTCATTATCATACAAGTTCAGAAGTACTTGGTGAACTAGCTATGAAAGTTAGTGTCAGACTGTCAACAGAACTTAAAAATTTTCACATAAAAGCCTTTTTCCTCACCTAAATAAATAAACAATAAAGGACTTTTAATACTTTGGTTATTTTTATTTTTAATCTATATCATGTGATAACAGTGATAAAATCAATCACTCCTTAGAAGATGTATGTTCCAACAGTAAATCCAGAATGTGACTAAGCTTTAATCACTTAACAATAGACTATACAATGTTCTTTAACTAACAGCTTTTTTCCCAATTATATGATACATACTTATCATTGCAATATGCAACATCATTACAGTAGTGAACTTGAGATCCAGAAAAAATGAGTATTAATTAATTAGTAGATATTAAGATTATTAAGAACTCAAAAGCTGTTTCTCATGTTCTTCCTTAAAGAATATTTAATTCTTTAAATATCACAGGACACACATATTATAAAATGTAGCAACTTAGTAACATAATAATAATTTAAGCAACAATTCCTATTTTGCAGAAGTAGGAAACTAAGTGCTCAGCAAAAATAATGTGATCATGCAGAATGGTTAAAAGAAAACTGCTTAACAAAATTAGTTTTTTTTTAATCTGATGATATTCACAGAAGTTTAACTATCAAAGAGTGAGTGAATCCATGTGGATGTGTGTGTGCGTACATGAGAGAGGAATATTGACGAAAATAATCACTACCTTGGGAAAAGCATTTGATTAATTAACATACAAGCAATTAAAATAAATAGTCTAAATTATTTCATATTTCAGACTTAAGAGCTAGTGTTTGATTAGACTGTCATGGAAACTGTCATATGTGATCTGATTAGTATTTAACAATGCCTTGCTTTAAGAATGCATAGTCTCTATATGATAACAAAATCATAGCTCCAGAGGATAGAATCAGAGATCATTATCTCATTTTTTTGATGAGAGTGAATTGAATTATTAGGCATTAAGTCTTCCTGAAAAAAATCATGACTACTTCATTTTAAATTCATACAGCTGACATTATTATTACTGGCATGCAATCTTACACTGATTACTCCAAGAGAATGACTAACTGCCAAAGTTAATTTCTAGAGGTCCTGCTAAATGAGGGCCCTGGAGTTTGGCTTATTTTGTGTTGCCAACTACACAAAACTTAAATATTTGACCTTTTGCCCTCCCATCACATAGCTATTACAGACACAATACTCTCTCAGAACTAGATTATCTGCTAAGCATAGCACTAGCTCTGGGGTCAGTGAGTGATACAAGGGGCATTAAAGTGGAGATGGCTACTGAAGGAAGGGCAGACTGCCTGCAGTCTGAGTCAGCCCACTCCACAAAAGGTCTTCCCAAATCCCTGCAAAGCACTTTGAGCTCACTCCTGACAATGTTCAGGAGTGGAAGTCTAAATGCAAAGGGAGACTAAAGGCATTGTACGTTTCTGTGTTCAGAAGTGGCACCTGAGCATTGAGTGGCTGGGAACGGCAGGTCTCAGGCGACCCCGGCACTCCTCTCCAGTTAGACACAGACAGGTCAGTTAGGAGAAGAGCTCTCACTCTCAGGCAGCTGCAGAAAGAGAATTAGCAGCTGTCGCTCCTGTTGTATAGTACTGACAACCACAGCACAGCTCCACAGCAGCAGTGTCAGAAAACGGGTGCTAGACCCTAAGAAGGGACTAGACAGCTAGACCTCCAGCACTAAACCCTTTGCTATGGTCGTAGCATCAGTGTCTAATCTGCAAGCGGAACAGACTCTAGCCTGGCCTAACCAAGAGAGAAGTACATCGTGTAGAAGGAAAGCACACCTAACCTCAGTAGAAGAGGAGCATGGTCCCCTTAACAACACAGCTATGCTCCTGTAAGGACAGTTGCTCAGTGCCATAACCACATACTGCAGTTACCCAGGGTGTGAGAAAAGGGGACAAAGTTTCTTAGAGGGTGATAGGCTTATAGGAGTAGGATGAACTCCTTCAAACTAGTGCATGTTTACTGGCAGATTTCAAACACCAAAGAACATTTCTGTGCCATATTCTGTAAAGGTGGGTACTATCGCCTACTGAGCAGGGAAAAAAATAAAGCCACAGGGTGAATGAACACCATCGCAAGCAACAGGGCCTAACATTCCGAGCACAGGGGGTGTTGTTCAGCAGCAAGAAAAGGAAATAAAACAGGACTCCCTGGACTTCCATATTTTCTAGGAAACCAATTTCTCCAGTGAATTTTATTGCCTTACAATCAACTCTATCTCAAACAAGAGATGTCTGAAAAACTCAAAATTGTGCAAGTTCTATCACTGGCCTGATGGATGAAAGTGAACAAGTAATTTTTCTTTTTTTTTTCATGTTCTTCCTTAGCTTCACAGCCTTCAGTATTGGCAAAATGATGCCTTCTCTCTATTTTGAGCGTATTGAGTCCAATAAAGAACTACATTATTCATGTTTCCAGTGTTTGAAGGACTTCTTGTACCGATGGATGTTCTTAGCTTTATTTTTATGGAGTTCAATTTTAATGTACACATTTCTTTCTCTTCTTCATTGCCTGGGTGATCCTGATTGATAAGCACTGTAGGTCAACTATAAAAAAGTTTTGATTTTCTGAGATCTCTCTTTGAAAATGAACTGGCTGTTTTGAGGAGTAAAATTTGGCAGAGAGCAGAGAAAAAGTGGAGCACATATAAATAAATATGTCCTTGTAGCCATAGAAGAAGGATGATGAGGGTTATCAAAACTAGATATGACCTTTATTCCCTCTGCTTCTGGCAATTTCTGGAAACCAGAAAGCTTTGCTGCAGTTACAGCTGAAAACCCAAAGGCTACATATATATATAGCTATTACAGTGTTGCCATACTGAGATGTTCCAAAGCTAGGAAAGTTTTTATTAAACTGAAATTTTAGAATTAAAATGAATAAAAAATAACCCCTGCACACTGAAGTGGCTATTAAAGAAACATTACAGGTATTGACAATTAATGAATTAAGGCTGAGGCAGTTTGGGTAGATCTCATCCTTATCTGCATGTGTGGATGGCATAATAAACCAACAATTCTGATTGTGAGATGACTCAAAATAAATAATGATTATAGTGTTACAGTTGATTAGAACAGAATGCACGTAATGATAGTTTCGATGTCATGCTGAGCCAGTAGGATATTGTCTGACCCTTTTTGACCTTCTTAAATGTTTCACAGTTCCTCCAGCAATTTCCTCTAAAATTTTTACTAGCTTTACTTTTACCTTCAATTAGGTCATTCTAATCAAAAAACAAATTAAAAAACTGAGCCCAAGCAGCTTCTAACATATTTTAAACATTACTTTAGTGAAAGAAATTAAATCCAGAATATGTACAATGATCTTCCATTAGCCTTTGTTTTCCATGTCATTACAAAAATTAATAATATGTTATCTTAGATGACTTGGAAATGAGCTTTTCCAGAACTTCTTATTTTAAACGACTATATTCCTTGTTATGAATTATTGATCTATTAATTGCAGGTTTCCTTCTCTAATGTTGAACTGCAGGCATATTTTGGGGCATAAACTTTATTAAATGCAACTGAGAGCACTCAGATTCATTTACATGTCTTGCTGCTGTACTAGATCAGATAGTTTCTCAACAGTGATTCTATGTTTGAATTTCCTACACTTAGCAGAAAAGCTGTGAGTAGATAAGGAAGTGTTCCATTCCCACTTTTGCTCTCCATTCCACAGGGGCGCTATGACTAACAAGAGAAAAGGAAGAGGAAAAGCCACAATTTCAATGGTTTGTGCATTTTGGCTGGGAAAGTCCCTTTCATTTCTGCTCTCTCCTCTAAGAACACTAATAAATGCAGGATACTAAACAAAGCCGCATTGTTGTGGCTCTTTTACTGCCTTCTGTGAGGTGAAATGGAAAATTAGCCAGAATTCGTTTTACTATGTTTAGATGGAATTCTATAAACTAGATATAGAGATACTAATGAATATTTTAATAATGAATTATTGAAAAACTACCTCAGCCTCATCCAATCAGTTACCTTTATGAATCGAATATCTTTATGACCCCAGAAAGCATGCCAAAAGGTTAGGCACTGTTGCATTCTTTGGGTATATTACACCAGTTGATGATAAACTCTTGTCATTAGCTCAAAAACTTTTGATAGCTAAACTTCATATAAGTTGTTTCTACAAAAAATTGCTATCGCCTCTTGGCATCAAGTGATTTCACACCATGTCAGGTATTTCTCATTTTCTTGCAATGATCTGAAACAGAAATCATAGAATCAGAGAATCACAGAATAGTTAGGCTTAATGGGACCTTAAAGATCATGTTGTTCCAAACCCCCCTGCCAGGGGCAGGGACACCCTCTACTGACCAGCTTGCCCAAAGCCCCATCCAACCTGGCCTTGAACACTGCCAGGGAGGTGGCAGCTATAACCTCTCTCAGCAACCTGTTCCAGTGCCTCACCACCCTCATCCTAAAAAAATTCTTCCTAATAACTAATCTAAATCTCCCCTCTTTCGGGTTAAACTCATTATCCCTTGTCCCATCACTACATGCCCTTCCTTGTAAATAGCCCCTCTCCAGATTTCCCGTAGGCCTCCTTCAGGTACTGGAAGGCTGCTTTAAGGTGTTTTCAGAGCCTTCCCTCCTCCAGGCTGAACAAGCCCAACTCTCTCAGCCTGTCTTCATAGGAGAGGTGCTCCAGCCCTCTCATCATCTTCATGGCCTTCCTCTGGACTTGCTCCAACAGGTTATTATACAGGCAGCATGCTACGTTTAATCAAAAATTAAAGTAAAAATAAATATGTATCATGTTTATCTGGACCGAACTAGTACTGCTGTGTGGTCTAGAACAGATTTAATATTAATAATCCTGGCATCACAACATCAGGAAAAATATTGGTAAGTGTTAAAAAAAGTATGAGCAAGTCATACTTTATCTGTGTAAGAGCTGATGGATCTGTAATATACCTTATGTTACCTGGGTGAGCCACCTGTTCATTGTAAAGTTTATTTATAAACTTTAGAAGTTTATAATGTTTATTTCCCCTTTGCACAAAACAGTAAGAAAGACTTACTTTAAATATTTCACAGGAAATCAGATGCAAACACACTATGGTGCAAAACGGAAAACAATACAGCAAGGAATTAAACAAGCAAAGCAAGAAAGAATATACACTTAATAAATTGTATAAGATGCAGCAGTAAAACACTGCAGGCATGAACTGTAGAAGGGAGACATGTTTCATAGTACCATATAAGCAAAAGTCAGCAAAGTCTCACAGATAACTCAAAAAGCAACACAAAGTTAACAGCAAATCGTTGAAGACTTAGATCAAAAGAAGTCCCAACAGCTTTATTCTGAATCCAGCTGACCCCAGTTGTACAGAAATAGGTGTAGAAAAAATAGAGAGCTCTTGGTACTTCAAGGAAATGTATGGAAAATGTAGGAAATGCATAGGTATGTATCATCCCTCCATCAAATGAGAAATCTCATAATTGGTTGACTGACTTTCTCCCCATAGTGTTTCACCAATGTTATTTACACTGTTCTCCAACTCCACAGACCATTGTGCTGAACACATTCACTCTTTGAATATGATAGGATTTTGTGAAGAAGCATAATTTATACTTGTACAAATTGAATGGATTTAATTTTCTTGTTAAACATAGAATGTATAATCACACCCAAACTCCATGTGTTTTGCTGTGAAAATTTAACAAAAAAATCTATGGAAAACTCTAAGGAAAATTAAAGGAGAGAGCTATAATGATGTCTTGCCTTCTGTCTGAAGAGATTAATGTGATTCCATTTTGGTACCATCTGAACTCCACCTATTTTTCACATCAGTCATATATTTCTCTCTTCCCTGGGAAAGAGATTCTCACACTTCACTACAAAAGAGTGCAGGAAATTATAATAGGGAAAAAAAAATGAATATCCCTTAATAATGGTTCAATTGTAGAAAAAAGCAGCACAGCATGCTGTTCACATCCTACCATGCTCCATATAAATGACCAAAAATGAATGATGAGCTTCTCTTAGTGAGCTGGAGGGAATGTGGAGGCATAGGACAATTTATGCATATTTGGAAGCAATGTCCTTAAAAGAATCTACCCTGGGAACTGATCAGGGAAGCTATCTATAAAATAGGAAAAAAAGCCAACAACAAAAAGGGAGCCTTTTCTTTCAGATAGGGTCCAGCGTTCACAGAGTCTGTAGTAATCTGTCCCTTCGTGTACACAGAACTGATGAGCTAGCCTACTTATCTGCTGGCAGTGAGAAACACTCTTGCTCCATATTGCAGATCAAAAAACACACAAATGCGTGGGCCATACTGAAGATGAAAAACATCCAGCCTTGAAAGGAAACAAGTAATTAGTCTATTAAAAATTATTATTCATATGAATTATATTGCTGTAACTGACATCCATCTCTCAAGTTTGAGGGAGGTCTTTGCAATCTCAGCGGAATTTTTTGATTTTTCTTTTCCAAATATAAATATAACAGCCCAGTGATGTGTGGGGTTTGGTTTTGCGCTGTGTAGAACTCATCCTTTTCATTTGGCCAGTTTGAAGAGAACAGAATTATTTTTTCTTAGTAGCACAGAGAGGCGTAATCTGTACTTGCCTGCAGAGTTTCCTGTTCTGCTGAATGAAGGAGACGTTCATTGCCAGTAGGGAAGAATCAGGGAATACGCTCAAATTAGCACAGGCTCCACAGACTTACTCTACACTTCTACTTAAGACCCTTTTCTAAGGATGCTAAATCAGCCAGATATCTGATTTGAGAACCCAAATCTTTCTGTCACACACAATCAGCATCAGCTTATACTGAACCCAGCCCACAGAGCTTTGTGGTTACACAGCCAACCAAACAACTGAAGACATTGTTTTCAACCTCATGAGAGTCAACTTTGTAAAGAACAAATAAAGTAATTTTTAGTTTTTCTTCATTTACACATTAAGGCAAAAAAAAAAAAAAAGACAACTGCAGCTGCTTTAGGACCTGATATTTTTCCCTGAAATAACAAAACGTAAAGAAAGAAACTTGCTTCAAACACAGCAGAATCTAAACCTAATTTGCATTACTGCACAAATAGGTACTCACAGAGGTTATAACTGTTCCAACATCAGCAAATTCTTATTCTGTTTTTCACAGAGATTTATAAATACGACCAAGATGGAAACAATCTAGTTTCTATACTGATCCTTATTAAGATCTTTGAAACATAGTCAGAATCAAGCTGCCACACAAGAAATGAAAGTAACACTTGTGAAAATGCTCACTGGAATGTTTTAGCTCTTTTTTGGGCTCTTCTTTTTCCAGATTAACATTTGGTTCTGCGAAACAAAGTTTCTCGCTTTCCTCCACTGTGTAATTATGGTTTTGTGCTCAGTTCAGCAACATGACACAAATTCATGGTATTGTATGCATCTTCTTTGGCAAGGTTGTTGAAACTAGACTCTATCTGTAGGTGGAGATAGATCCACAAAGGTAGTTCAGATATAAAGAGGACCACATGCTCCTCTTCCGGAGCCACTCTCTCCCCATTGACTAGAAAGTGAACCCACAGTGACCACAAACCTAACTAAGGTACTTCATCTGTGGGGGGTTGATGCAGACTGCCTATTTACATACTTAAAATAAAAGGTCCATTTCCCTGCATTAAAAAAAAATGATACTAGACTTAAAAATTTCTAATGAATATTTTTCAAGTTGAAATGTTAAGTTGGGATGCATATTTTGGAGTGCTAAATTAGGATAAGAAAAGAAGCAGGGCTATGGAAAATCAGGTTGTAAAGGAGAAAATGCCACCTGAGGAGGCCTCATTACCTTCTTTTGTTTCTCCAAATCTGCAGTGAAAAGTTTCTTCTTTTGTACAAGCTACCACTACTCTTATCTACACCTCAACATTTAAGCAACTGAAATTGAAAACAACTAAACTTCAGTTCTGTTTTATTTGCCCTCATGCAACTTCTACTGAGCTCAATTTGATACAAACAAAAATGACTTTGCCTTTTTTATGAGGGCAAAAAGTGAGCCTCTGTACCTTCAACTACCCCTTTACCTGTAACATGGCTTCACAAGACATCAGAACCACAGCAAAATGTAATTTCCTCTGAACAACAGCCTATGAAAGAAGAAAAGGATTTGATTAGGGGAGACAAAGGGATGAGGTGTCAGTTCCCATTTTGAAATGAGTTATCAAGAGACACGACTTGAGGAGAGAGATTGAATGAGCATATTTCAGTTCTAACAGGTTTACTCCCTGCAGTGCTGCTAAACAATAATTATAACGTATTGTAAGTGATCCAGGGAGGGCCTGTATAAACAGAAAAAAAAACCATTTTAAAAGGGGCAGGAGCTGACACCTCCTTCGGTGACAGTAATTTGTGTTAGTAGAGGGCTGTAAAGAAAGATATTATTTTCTCATTACCTTCCTAACTGGTTTGTTACGTAGATCAGACACCTGAAAATTAAACACAGCACAAACAGGATTAGATCATGCCAGGTTTACTTTACAAATTCCCTTCCCTTGCTTTGCCTTAGTTTTATGACTAAAAAAGCGTATTATGCATCGGCTTTCTTTTGCCACTTCACAGTACAGCTTTTATAGTGACAGATGTGCCACTTTGGCAAGCTGCAAACATTGCTCAGCAATTTCACCACCAAGACCCATTTCAAGGGGTTTACAACAGAGCTTGGAATTAAAAACTTTGCTGTATAAAGGAGTCAATCTCAAACATGGAAGGAAAAGGAAACAAAAAACAACAAACAACAGCTAAAAAAAATACAATCTTTTCCTTCAAGCTTTCAGAGCTACTTTGTATAGAACTGAGTGGATGGTAGTTTTCTCTGAAAGATTTCAAAATGTCTTTTTGTTTCCTCAGCTATCATGAAATCAAAGCCTTCTCAACTGAGAAAAAACACCCCATCCATGATTTTCTCTTGAACTCAAACACTGGACTCCTGTACTTGTTATAGTCTAAACATTCACTCGTATAAAATCGTGATCCTTGTCACTAGCAAGTAGCCTGACAGCTGGGTTAGACAGTCAGGTTTCTTCCCCCTTTCTCCCTCCCGCTGAGAAGAGTACGTCTTTCAGCTATAATTTATGGGAGACTACAATGACTGATTTAACTCATGATTGGACTTATAATTTATTAAACATGTCCAACTTTTTTAGTGAAAAACAGCTGAAAATTTCTTCAGTGTGGCATTATATGACAGGATAGTCCAGGAGATTTCTGTGCCCATTCATGTGTCTAATTTTGATTCATATGTCTCATTTTGTCCTTTTGAACAGTCACATGCATTTCAAGTATCAGCCACTTTACTGTTGTACCTTGCAATTTCCCTGTTACACACAGACAAAGCAATCCAAGTGATGGGATTACTCACACTTAAAAGTACCTTACGTGATCAAACAATTATTGAACAGTGCAATGTAAGATGCCACTCTATTAGTACCTAATCTTCTAGATAAAACCTTTTTGAACAATAGGAGCATTATGAATGATATAATAATATTCAAATTTGGAAAGCAAAAATTATGTTAAGTTTGCCTGGAAAATACAAATAATAAAATAGTACTGAAATCTATTAAAATAATGCAGTGTCAATGATGGAAGGAAATAGAACCCTGAGCAACTTGGTCTGATCTCATAGCTGACCCTGCTTTGAACAGGTTGAACTAGGGACCCTCTGAAGTCCCTTCCAACCTGAGTTATTTGTGGTTCTATGAAGAAAGGAGCCAACACTTAAAACGCCAGCCAGATTTTCATTTAGACAACCCAGAAGGTATGATATCAAAAATAAAAATGGAATATCCAAGAGAGAGAACAGGTTATTCCAGCAGAATCATATTTGGGCTTCAGAGAATTAAAAAATCACACCATAATAAAACTTAATATCAGTTTAAAATCACCAGAGGAGAAACCTCTGTGGCCATGCAGTTGATCTGCACTGAAATCTTGGCACAACCAATATCAGAAAGAGTTGCAGGAATAATAATAGTGAAGCTGACAGGCAAACCTAAGAAGACACAGTGCACTGGAAAAAATCCAATGTAATATAGCCTTTAACAAGAGAAAAGGAGAAATGTCAGAAAAAGAAAGATTTATTTGCAAACTAATGTTCAGTTTTGTAGAAATGTTTTTGGCAATGATGTTCATTTTCAGATAGTTCAGTCAATTTCTTATTTAAAAGCAAACACAAGACTTTCCTACAGAAATGACAGGGTATCTTCACTGGGATTAAAAAAAATAAATTGTATTCCTTTTCTTTCTATTCTGCTTCTGTAAGCTTTTAGCAAACCTTCGCTCTTTTATTTGCAAGGATGAGAGTCCTAATATCACAATACTCACTTACACAAGCTGGCAACAATAATAGATCTTTATATGAGAGGCGAAAATAACCATTGTGCAACCACATATCCTTTGTTCAAACAATCTTTTTTGGCCTAACCAAAAAGGATATGTCCCCCCTCCCAAACATACACTCAGAACAAGGGTTTTCTTGTTCACTTTTCTGCACTCAGCTCCAGGCAGGACTTTTCAGAGGACCACATCTTCATTAAACTGCTGCAGATTTAAGCATTCAAAGCTTGATTTCAGTTGATTACTACTACAATTAATTTCCATTTTCTTCTTGAAGTTCTGGGTTGTTTCCAGTTTCCAGCTGACCTGCTGATTTGTCTTCAGCAAATCTTTATCACATCAACTCTCAGTTAGCTCCCACACTGAATTTTTGTACAACTAAATTATAACATAGACAATATTGTTTCTGAATTAAAAAAAGAACCAGGATTTTATTATTTAAAGTCTGGCCATCGGTGTTTTGGAAGCATTTTCTAAAAATTACATGTAATTGAACAAAGATAAAGGATTGAAAAACATCATGGTGTCTGAGGTTTGCTTGCTTTCTTTAGACTCCAGACTAGAAAAAAAAATTTCAGTAACAATGTATTCTTTTACATAACACTTACAAATAATGCTCAGCATGATTTTTTCCACTTTTCCCTTGTGTTTCTTTTTGCTTCAAGAGTCTCATCAAATGCACTGAATGGCTTTATTTTGAGAATTGGAACAAAAGTGATATAACTATAAAAAATTCATGCATATATTTACACTTTATAGGATGGAACTTTCCATCTTAAGATATTTCTGTTTAGCATTTGTGAGATCATTGTCACTTCCTTTTTTATTCAGTTGTTTGTTTGGATCCATTTCCCTTAATATAGAATACAAACTATTTAAATAAAGAGAATGATGCCAGTCTTGTATTCCGACAGTGATTTTACTGTTCTGTTTAAGAACCAGGATAATCATCTCCAGCATTGCTTCATTTCAGTATTATATTAGTTATGGGAAAGTTATTGCCAAACCAGCAGTTGTGTAACACAGCAACAGCTAAGAACAGGGGCATAGGAATTATTTCCGAATGTGCACTTCCATGCTCTGGAGGAGGGGAAAAAAGTGGGAATTTGCGGTTCACTGCCAATGAGTTTGAGGTCTTTGCTTTCTGCCCTTGTCTCTGTGACAACATTCAACTGCAGTTAGAGCTACCCAGATCTGCTGAGAGTGCAGTATATTTAGAACAAGTTTTGCTAAAGAATGATGCTGTATTTCTGCCACGAAAACAATACTAAATCTATACTTTTTGCATGTGCCTAAACTTCCCTTTATGTGGACATACTGAAAACAGTAAGCAAATCCAAAAAATGAGACTAATTTCCTGGCAATGATGAAAAATGTGTACTTGTCGTCATCTGTGATTCTGGGGCAATTAACTAAAAATATAAATATGTAATTATTTGATTGAATAAAATTTATCCAATTTGATAAATATGGGGAAATTCTGGAGCAATTTGTGACCATTTGGAAAACAGAAAGAAATGTGTAATAACTAACAGAAAAATACAGAATTCATGTCAAGACAAACTATCTACTTCTATTGCAGAGTAACATGCTTTGCAGAAAGGGGAGATACCATAAATCTTAACTAAAGCTTTTGAAACTGCCTCAGAGTGGCTTTCTGAAAAAAAGTTGATTGATGACACTTCTAGAAAGTGGGAATAAAACTTTGCAAAGCAGCTGAAGTCTAGTTACAAATAGTTCACTGTTAAAGTGGACAGCTGTACTTAGTGGACACTGTGAGGGTCTGCATTTCATCAGCAACTTGGATGTAAAGCTCATGTACATTAAATCTGCACGTGGCAGGAAACTGAGAGGGATCACAGTACAGTAGAATTTATAGAGAACAAGTAACTAGGTAACTTGGGTTACAAGACATGGATAACCACCTGCACATATAAAATGAGCTGCAAGTGGTTAAGACAGCAGGTCTTTAGCGAATGATTTGGAAACTGCACGCTGAGCACACATCAACAGTGCAAGGCAAGCCAGGCAAATGGGCTGAGGCAGAAGTACAGAGCGAGAGGTGTGGAGGGACCCTTCTGCTTCACCCAGCATTGGCATGGCTTCAGACAAGGAGGCTTTGTTTCAGGCCAGATATGAAGTGCTATATTTGCATAACCAAAGCAGTAGTAAAAAAATAATCAGAAAAAGGGAAAGTATTGCATCTATAAAGCTGAAAGACAAAATTATATACAAGTCACTGCGCCCCTGAAGTATTCAAACAACTATAGAAAAAAGGGAGCAAACTGCTGAAAATTACAATCCATATCATAAAGGTAATAATCCATATCGTAAGGCAAATGCACAACACTTCTCCATAAAATTCTGCAGAAACAGGAAATATGATTAAACTTGTATAAGACATTTAAAAAAAAGAATAAGTACTTTACACCACCGGCAGTGACCTTCTGGCACTTGCAGCTAACAGAAGACTGAGGAGGCAGATATGAGCTCCATTTTCAAAAAGAGGATGAGAGAAATATATGGATCCGTAAGCAGATAACAAAAGAACTGAACCCTTTAAGGGATTGCAGAATTAGGTGTGTAACCTCTAAAAGGTCTGGCTGGTCATGAATTACAAGGGCACAGAAAGCAGCTACAATGATGTATTCTCCCTGAAAAGCATTTCTCTGATGTAGTGAGGCATTTCTTATGTTCTCAGGGTAAGTGGGACAAGAAGAACTTACACTGAAGCATACTCTCCTTCCAATTACATATTGGTAAAGTGAAATTAGTAAAGCACTAGAACACAGCCTCTTGATAGTTAGGTAAGCGAATTAAGTCATAAAATAACAGAGGTATAGTTGATTCTACTCTATGACTACATGGCCCCTCAAGGTGAATTTCAAATCTGTAGAGCAGGACCATCAATATCTTGGATTGTCTTGGACCCAACAGGTCTCCAGGGTGACAATTTATACTGTTTGCCAGTCAATTTAGCAATCATTTTACCAGTTCAGGATCTAGTTTTACTTTATAAAGCTAGGATCCTAGATCTTCTGTTATCTTGTTGTTCAGATTTATGCATTGTAAAATTAGTATTGGCTTAAATCACAACTTTGCAGGCGTTATAAACAAGAGTATAATTTTATACTAAACTGTATTTAAGAAGAAATTTAACATATAAGAAAATCACCAAGGAACACGAAGATATTCATCCTGAATTTGAACACTGTTCAGTTCACTCTCAAGAGTTCACTCAAGACTAGGAAAAGGTAGGTAAAGATATTTTGGAAGTTTGATGTACCTTTTATTTTCTGTCTCTGAGATGCTTAAGCAAACACAAAGGGATTAACAGAACATAAAGGTAACAAGCTGCTAATAAACAGATAACCATTTTCCAGAAGGGACTATGTTCACTACTGGCATGGTAAAAGGACATTACTGAAATAGTAAATGAGTGACGAGGAAGTTAATGGGAGGGCAATATATTTTTAGAAGCTTTTTACAGAATTCTATCTGAAGTTTATTGTTACAGGCTATACATTTATGAGCTAAGATGAAATAGGCTTGTTAAAGAAGAAATTATATCAGGATAGTAAAAAACATTTATGATGCAGATTACCTTTATATCTTGAAGAAAACTGGGACTCTAGAGGAATATGATGCTAGTCAAAAGGCTCTGGTGTGTTTACAGACAAACCCTAACAGTTACTTGTAGCTATAAATGTTGTAAAGTAAGAACAAGTTGTTAGTGCTACAACCTATTTGCATATAGCAAAATGAGGGAGGATCGTCAGAGTTGATACCTTCAGGATTCTTAGTTCTAAGAGAATGTATAAAGTAGTTTTATACATTGCAAGACTAACAGTGATGAAATTAAAGGATGGATCATTCTCTTTTTGATTTGTATATACATTGTGGTCAGCTGAGCACCACACAGCCTCTCGCTCACTCCTCCCCATCAGAATGGGGAAGAGAATCAGAAGAGTGAAAGTGACAAAACTCGTGGGTTCAGATACAAGAGTTTAATAAATGAAGCAAAAGCCGCGTGCACAAGCAAAGCAAACGAAGGAATTCATTCCCCACTCCCCATGGCAGGCAGGGGTTCAGCCATCCCNAGGTTAAGGAAAATCTGAAAGCTTAACAGGGAGAATCTCAAGTAGTGTGCTTCTTGACTGGTCTTGCAAATAAAGGGAAGAGGCAATTCACAGATTCACAGGCTGGTAGAGGTTGGAAGGGACCTCTAAAGATTGTCTAATCCAACCTACCTGTTAGAGCACAATCACCTAGACACGTTGCACAGAATCGCATCCAGTCAGGTTTTTAATATCTCCAGAGAAGGAGACTCCACAACCTCTCTGGGCAGCCTGTTCCAGTGCTCCATCACCCTCACATTAAAGAAACTTCTCATATAACTTCTCACATAACTTCTGTGTTCCAGTATGTGCCCATTGTCCCTTGTTCTGTCACTGGGCACCACTGAGAAGAGTCTGGCCCCATCCTTTTGACATCCACTCTTTAGATATTTATAAACATTGATGAGATCCCCTCTCAGCCTCCTCTTCTCCAGGCTAAACAGACCCAGCTCTCTCAGCCTTTCCTCATAGGAGAGATGTTCCAGTCCTGTAATCATCTTTGTTGCCCTCTGCTGGACTCTCTCCAGCAGTTCCCTGTCTTTCCTGAACTGGGGAGCCCAGAAATGGACACAGCCCTCCAGATGTGGCCTCACCAGGGTAGAGCAGAGTGGGAGGATAACCTCCCTCGACTTGCTGGCCACACTTTTCTTAATAAACCCCAGGGTACCAGTGGACACGAGGGCACACTGCTGGCTCACGGAGAGCTTGTTGTCATCCAGGACTCTCAAGTCCTTCTCTGCAGTGCTGCTTCCCAGCAGGTCAACCTCTAACTTGCACTGGTGCTTGTGGTTGTTCTTCCCTAGGTGTAAAACTGTAGACTTGCCCTTATTGAATTTCATAAGGTTTTCCTCTGCTCAACTTTCTAGCCTATCAAGATCTCACTGAATGGCAGCGCAGCCTTTCTGTGTGTTAGCCACTTCTCTCAGCTTGGTGTCATCAGCAAGCCTGCTCAGGGAACACACTTCCCCTCATCCAGGTCAATTGCTAAATTGTCTTTCAGGCCGAAAATTCCAGTGTGTTTAGAGAAATGGGCCTGATGACTCAAAGAATAACACATTTCCTATTTTAGCTGGCAATGAACATGGTACTCACTGATGTATCAGGTTCCCTAAAGTATTTCCCATACATTTTATTAAATACCCCTTAAGACAAAATAAAATGTCAGCATCATTAGGTACTCTGCTGTTGATCATGAGTCTCCACTGACTGTATATTTCCTAGAAGGTATTTTCACAATAGACTGAGTTAGGATAGAATATTCCTTTTTTCACTTTCTGAATCCTGTAGATGTTTGGATGTGTTCTATGTCACTTTAAAGCCAAGACTATCCAGACATGACTTACTGTTTGCTTTTTTAGATACCTTGAGGCTAAAATAGGGTATATATTACCAGCTTAGCATGGGATATTCAAACAAGTAACACGAGGCTGTACGTTTATTAGTAACTAATCTCTCTTAAAATTTATAATACTAACCACAATGACATCAAATTACTGGCTCTTCCCCACTTCCTTTTTGCAGAAAGCTCTTTATGGAGCAATTTTAAAGAATGAGTTTCTTTTAAATGGTTAAAAAAAAAAAGAATTTTTAAGAAAATAAAACCTGCAAGTTTTTAATTACCACAGCAACACTGCAAATTTCTTGGGTTTTATGCAATCAAAACTAGAAAGATGATATAATTTATATTAAGTGCCTGGGCTAGTATATGGCAAATGCAATTTTACCGCAGATAAATGTGTACCTATTTCAGAACAGTTATAGTATCTTAATAAATATATCTGCACAGATTCAAGAGATAGAATATAAATTACACTAAATGGAAGAATGATACAGCATAATGACTTAAAAAGGGCCTCCAGCATCTCAATCAAGTCTGTAATCTGTAAGTTTCATTTTCCCTACCTGCAATTCCCCATGTAGTTTCAAATGCCTGTGATTTTTATCTTCACTTCTTCTCCTAAACACTTTCAAACAATATTTGAGAAATAGTCAATTCACACATTCCTAAGGATTAAACACCTCATGGGTGAACAAAGATTCCACCTGAAAACATTTAATTATTAATCGACTACAGAGTTTTCTGCAATTTAGAAAAGAATTCAAAATGTTAATAGCGGTGGGGCAGTTTACAAGCCATAGGGGATACATTTGCCTTATTAATGTATTCTATGCAAGAACTGAGAAATCAGTAGAATTCAGAGTCAGCGCAGCTTTGTAGGATAGAGCACGTGGCAGAATAGCAGAGCCACAGATGCCTAAGAATTTCCCACAATCCACTGAACAGCCTCAACTTGTTATCACAGAGTGCAAGTTCATCTCAGCCACAAGGTGTAATATTCTGCGGAAATGAAGTGAACTAACACTGAGCCTAGAGGTCCCAGGCACCCAGATGCAGTAAGTGTCCATGTACATTCTCCTACCTAGTCCGCTGCAATGTGAAGTTGAACAGATTAGTCAGAAAAGCAGTAACTTCTTAAAGTAAAAAGCTAAGCAGTAGCTTCTGACACTGCCCTTAGCTTAAATCTCAGTGAAAGAGATTACAGTTAATGCGTTTTCTCTCATGAATGTGATGGTAATTCATAGGAAAACAAAACCTTCCTCCATTTCTCAGTCCAAACAGGAGGACAGGGTAAAACTGTCAGTTTATCACATTTTGACAGATATCACATGTGGCAGTTTCAACTACTCTCAAATCTTTCTATGAGACTTTTCTTTTATTTAGTGAGAGATGAGAGATGCAAATAATTGCTGAGTGGCATTCCCAGCATCTGTCATTGGTGCTTCTTTCATCAGTGTGACAGGACCTCCAATGCTCAGAGACGAGATGAAGAATTGTTTATTGAGGTAAAGAGTGTGCTGGAAAATAGAATTACATTGAAATACACCTCTAATGAACATTCATTCATTAGGCATTTGAGAATAGATGGCATTGCTAGAACAACAAAATACTAGAAGTTTAACATCAAAAATATTGTGAACCAGTCATAATGGAGTGCTTTGTCTCTATGCTGTCACACAAATGCAGAAAAAAGAAATACTTTTCAGGTGTGCAAAATAGCATCCTGTATCTAGGATCTCTTGCCTGTTATTATTAGTTCCTGTTATCAGAATAAAGACAAATGCTTGGAAGTAGAATTGTAAGTCAATAGTTAGTCTGAATGGCATGATTACCAGGGACACAAAATAATTACAAGGGAAGAAACTCTGGGTAAAGCAGACCTGTATCTTACTCAGGAAAGCTGACAACGTTTATCTCTTCAACCCATTTGCATTCCAAGTAACCATCAGTGGTAATAATGACAGACACCTTGGTGATTTAAAGGAAGTAATAAGGTAAAACATGAGGCCCAGTGGAATCATCTCTTTCTTTCTGAATACATATTTCCCTTAAGTTTGCTGCCTAATAGGTTTGGTTATTACTCCAAGAAGCAATATTACGTATAAAATTAGTTCAGCTTTGGCTTCCCCCTGTCAATTGTCCCTTAGAAAACATTGTATCACCAGTGTATGAGGGTCCTTAGCTGAGCAGAACCAAATAAGTATTTTTTTCTTTTGTAAATAATTGTTCAATCACCTAAACACTTTGCTTCATTTCTCAGTAGACTGAGCTGCTGCTACTTCATGACTTTTGTTCTGTATTGGACCAAAACTGAAGTTTCAACTGTGTGGTACTGCGAGTTCATTATAAGGAACAGTGAAAGTAGTTTAGCACAGTATATATCCATGAGAGGCATTAGGGAGCAGAGACCATATGGGATTTTTTTGTCATTCAATATCGTCTTCAATATCATCATTATACCTATTATCAATACTTACTGGTCTTTGGTAAGAACCTTTCTGATGCATACACATGCATTTCAATAATCTATTCACACATAGTTACTAAAGTAACATCTCCATGTCATAACCATATGATTTTCAAATAAAGAACCATAAGCAATATCCTTCTTCAGCAGGTTCAGAAATAGATTATCAGGTGAGGAACCAATGGATTCTATCTGGTTCTGTACCTCTGACCATGAGGAAATCACCTATGATGGATAAAGATCCTGTCACTAATACAGTCCATATCATCTTTCTGTGATTTTCACGCAAGTGATTTCTTTGTGCTGACTCCATTTCTCTACGGTAAAACACAGGTATGGCTCACCCACCTTTGAAAATTACAGAGGAGCAATGTAGTGTAAATGCAAAAACAAATTATTTTAATTCTCATTTACTTGCAAAACTTTCTTTGACAAGAGTTTTATTAATGCCTTATCTACACGGCTGCCTCTCACCCAGGGGCAGCTGATACCCAGTTTGCTCAGAAATGATAAAAAAAACCTCAAGGATATCTGCTTTTCTTCAGATGTAAGACACACATTCTGTAAAACTACAGCCCAGAGAAAAGTCACTCATGTCAATAGAAAGACTGTTCTTTATTGGAGAAGAAAATTGTGTGGATATTGTTTGTGACATAAACTCAGTTGCAGAAGTATAAGGGAGGCACAGCTGTTTAAGGAGTGGTAGCTTCTTTTTAAAAAAAAAATAAAATTAAGGCTTTGAATTTTAAAAGTGTTCTGTTAAGAACATTTGTTCTTGGGTTCTTATGAGGGGCTGTCTTTTGGGCACACTCGTATAGCATAAGGGAGCAGGACACAGAGGCACTAAGTTAGTGGTCACTATGTCACTATGACACTACATCCATGTCAACATACTTTACATCTTAATAGAGAGATGATCTGGTAAATCTATTAACCTATTAATTATTTGACTGAGTCTATATTATATGGGGTTTTCCTGCTTATGGGACATGAGCTGCTTTGCATTGTGTGGACTTCACAGGTCTAGCAGTCAGCAAGTACCTTTAGCACTTCCAAGCCACCTCGGCAGGGTCTTTTATCAGTTTTCCAAACTGGTGGAAATTATGGGTAATCTTTTTGTCAGGGGCAGCAACAAAGATGAAGACGACCTGTCTAACAACTCCCTCAGTGGACTAAAAGACTTACGCATCGTAATTTATGAATCTGTGGTTTTTTTCCTGCTCTGCCTCCCAGTCCCTCCAAGTCTCTTCAGAAGAATCAAGACTTTCAGTTGGAAAAGGGGAAACATCTGTTCATGTTGCATAAGAGATAAATCTGAAACAGTTGTAAATACAACAGGACCTCAGGGACTGACTCTTCTTCCAGGACTCAGATAACCTGATACCTTGTTGGAAACTCACAAATCACTAATTCCCACTCAAAATATTCTACTTATCATTGTGTGAGTCTAACTGAAGACATATGTTTTAACTTAGGTAATTTGCCATGAACTCATGGCATCTTATTACTTTTATTAAAGGCTAGCTCCCACTGTCAAATTATTACAGTGAAAAGTCAAAATTTCTTTCATCAAAAAGTACATTTTCACACAAAAACTGAAAGACAAGTAATAGCAACTGCACCTATATTGTTCTTTAAAAAAAAATAAAAATCTGTTATGATTGTTATAATGCCATCATCTATGCAAATGTTACAAGGATTTTAGATCTCATGGGCCTGAAGTAACCAAAACAATTATTTTGTATGCAGTTCATAGAACAGAATACTTTAACAGAAAATTGACAGTTATTATTTTTACGGTTTCAGCAAGGAATGGAGCTCTATGAAAGGGATGTTATCTACCCTTAATAACCTCTTAATTTACTTTGTGAAATGATATCTCTTTTTGAGTATTACTGCAGAGAAACAATAGCAAGTGGGTTTGGTAATAAAAACACTATTATAGATGAACTATCTCATTTTCTGAGATAGATTTACTGTATACCAAAGCCAAGAGAAAAATCAGAAGGGAAATGAGTGATAAGTTGGCGGGAGGGGGAAAACCATTCCTTTTCTTAAGGAGAGAGAAAATATATAATCAAAATTACAATAATCTTTAATTATGATTCCCAACATTTATTGAAAAGAGTATTGCAAGTTATGTCCTTATGACCACTCATATAGCAAACAGTATAATACACATAAACTACACAGACTGTTGAGGATTCCTTTCTATAGGCTGTCTACCTCTATAACAAAATGGGAAATGCAGCTTGATTCTGTCAAAGAACACTTGATATCAAATTATACTAAATTAGAATTAGAAAAAAGCAAAATATGTCACATATGGCAACATGTCATATTCTCAGATAAATTATTTACTTTGTTTTGCAGTACTGAAGAGTAGGGCTGTGCTGTACATTTTCCAAATCTCAGATTTCACTTTTTGGAAAAAAAAAACTCAAACAAGTAAGCTACCTGCAAGACTTGCCAAGAGCAGGATAAGAAGTTGCAGTCACCAGAGCTACTCAAACATGACAGAAATTCTGTACATTTTATTATGTATCATCAGTTTAGATGCTATTTTTTGTTCAGAATTTACGTCATGTATACCTTACTTTTGTAATGTCATATTTAAATTAGTTTCTCCTAAGAGTATCACCATGTAACATAAAGAATGCTTATACATTGTTTTAATTTTAATTTATACACTCACATGATTTTATATTAATTCTTTAAAAAAAAAAAACCAAGCAGAGAACATGTATTGTTTACCTAGCAGCAATCCTGTAGATGCCTGAATAACCAAGTGCACTAAACCATACTGAGGGAAAGATTTTTCAGACAAGAGCAGATAACTACTAGAGAGAAATCAGAATGCATTAAGGCAACAAGATATTAATAAATCCAGTCTAATAGAAGTAAAGTTTATTTGTTTTAATTGTAATTCTATAACAATATTAAAGATTATGTATTTTTAATTGCAGCCCTCCTTTGAAAAGCAAACAGAAAGCCTTATTATTGGTTTCCTTGTTTATTATCTCTCAGCAATTGATTTCCATATCAAGAAGTGCTCATTTCACATACAAAAGTGTATTTCCTAACTTGGAACACTCTCCATATCCAGTCATTTTTTCTGTTCCAAATACTGTCATTATTAGTACAGATACAGATCAAAGGGCAAACAACACCACTTAAGAAAATCTCATAAAACTCAATCACAGAAGCTACTGTGAAAGTACAGTTATTTGCTTTATGCTTACAATGTCAGCAGTCATTTTACTTCCTCTGTAGACAAGAGAAGTAGCCTTTAGTGGATATATCAGACAATGTTAAATTCCTAACCTAAGTCATAACCTGGAAGAGATTTTTTTTTCTTTCCATCATCTATAGCCTCAGGAAACTAGTTTCCTGGTACTAACTTAGTTAGACAATGAAAATAATCTAAGTAAACAATCCTGTTGATGTGAAAGAAATGTTGAAACCAGGTTCAGTTTCAACTTTGTTGTTTTTTTAAAATCAAAAGACTAACCATTAATTTCTGACAGATGAAGACCCAATACAGTTTTGTAAACTCATTAAACAAGCAAAAAAATGTTACCATGAAAAAGGTGAGCACAAAATTTAGATGACACTTGGTCTGTGCTCTAGTTCACTGTCAAACTGGGCAAGTGGTCCCTAAGATGAACTTCCACTAGGTTTGATGCAAGCTGGGCTTCTCCCATAAAAAGAAGACTTCAGAAACAGTCTATTGAAATTCTATTTCAATATTGCCAGGACTGAATGCAATTAAAATATTTCTTCTTATAATCAGAATCTGTATTTCTTCAAAAGGCAGAAATTTTTATTAAATATATTATTTGGATATTTCATGAGAACAAAACTATCCCTTGTGTAATGAAAATGTCAGTAAAGACCACAGTGAATCTTTTTCACCTACATATGCTTAAATATTTCTTGAGAGAACTGAAGTTGCAATTACAGTCAGTTGCGATATTGAAAATTTGTCACAATGGTTTTGCGAACTAGATAGGTAAAGAATAGTTTAATGTTCTTTAATTTTGAAATATTATTCAAAATATCTAAAAACAATAACAACATTTTTTAAAGTTGTATCAAATTTATATACCCTGCTACATTTTAAAACCTTTTATCCATCTTCTTGTTTAAACATTTCCAGAAAATGGGTCTTGTAAACAAATTTCATATCAGAGATTAAGTCCCCATCAATGATTCAGATGGAAAGCTTCTAGAGTAAAAGGCAGTCAGAGAGGAAGGATGAATTTAATTTGAACTGTAAGTGAACCAGTCTGCTGGCCTTTAAAGACAAGAAGGTTGTAAGTGAACTTTTAAACAGAAGTGTGGAAAAGCTAAGATGTACAAAAGAGCGTATGTTCTACAAAGAAAGCCATACAAATTCTCTAACTCATGAAGGATAAGAAATATTCATATAAGAAATGTGAGTGCCATTTAAATGGGATTCCAAGAGGACCAAAACACATAGTTTAGCAGCAATGCTAAAAATCTAAGAAATAAGAGAGCAAAAAAGGAGAAAAACACTGTCACGCAGAAATATCAAGATACAAGAAATACAAGAAAGAGTATGCTGTGATAGTGATGAAATAGTATGTCTTTAAAAGGCTAGTCCTATTATGACAGGAGCTGAGAGAATATCTTTATGCTACTCTATACATCTATTCACATCTGAGGTTAAAATGGAAAGGTTCAGAGAAGGGCTAAACAGTACAGAATGGCTTCTGGATGAGGAAGTAGTAAATTGGGATTCTAGATCGGACAAGTGACAACAGAGTTTTATGTGGTCAGAAGTCTCAGGAACGATGGTGCTAGAGTGGGTTGGCTGCTCATGCCCTTTTCAAGGACAAGCATTGAGAAGAAGCCAGCAGCCAGGCTCAAATAAGAAGGCCTGTAGTTCCCCGGATCCTCCTTATGACCCTTCTTACGATTCTATGATTCTATGAAATCCAACAGAAAGGGAAAATTCTTCATGCAACAGGAGATGAAATGTTAGAGAGAGAATACAAAGGCCTAAATTCACAGAAGAAATTATGGATAGCTACTGAATAGATATAGAAAACAAGTAGGTCAGCAGTCTAGAGTAATATTAAACAAGGTATGCCTGCCTAATACTAGTTTTCCTCTAGGAGATGCTCATGACCACTGTTAGAAACAGAGTACTGGGGAAACGATCGTTGAGTTCAACCTACTAGAGCTGTTCTTCCAATTGCAATTTGAAGAGTATTTTATTCACAATTATCATAGCATCACAGAATCATTAAGTTTGGAAGAGACCTCAAGGATCATCCAGTCCAACCATCCCCCCCCCACCTATTACCCACTAAACCATGTTCCTAAGTACCACATCCAATCTTTCTTTAAACATACCCAGGGACGATGACTCCACCACCTCCCTGGGCAAACCGTTCCAATGCCTGACCACCCTTTCCGATGGAGACTCTCCTTGGCCCTCCTCTTACTGTTAATATATTTGTAGAAACATTTTTTGTTGTCTTTTATTTGTTATCTGTCCTTGGTCACCAGCCTCACAGGGTACTACCTCTGCTTCTTGGATGAATACTACACCTGAAATAATAAAAAAGTAATCCCTATGAATTCTACTTTAAAGGTCAAGTTCAAGTATGCATGCAAATATATTTGCATACATTATTGTGAAAAAAAATTGCTCCCAGCAGAAACGCACATGCCCACAGTGGGAAGGAAAGAATTTTGTGCATCCCTGGCATGTGCAATTTTTTAAACAAAGGCTTATTCTGTCAAGATTTTGGTATGTTTCCATTCCTCTGAATCTTACTCCAAGAGAGCAAAGAGGCTATATAAAATACAACCAGTCAGAAATAAATGTCACTTTCATTTGTACCAATATTAATTTATTATAGCTAGATACAACAAAATTGGAATATAGAACAAAATGACTGTTCTTGTCTTCACTCTTCCTGAGCCTATCTAACTTATACCTGATTTAGCAAAATCAGTATTTCATTTCACTATTGGTCATTCCATATGATAACTCAGATCTTTGGAGGATGTAGAGAAAATTCTGTTCTCTGTATGAATCACAAGAAAGTTGCTACAATTTACTCATCTTTGTTAAACTCATTTGTAATATATTAGCTTCATGCTGCATCACTTGTCTCTTATTTTAGCATTATAAACAGCAGCAATACAACAATTATCCTGTCAGAGATTACATTTTTAATTTTACTGGCTATATAAACAACCTTTATGAAAGAGTCGCCAAAAGCGATGGCAAGCATACTTTTTATTCTCTAGGTCTCATATGTTCAGGCAAACTAGCTATACTGCTTACAAAAGCAGTAACTGTTAACACCCAAAATTATAATGGTCACCAGCTAGAACAGGAGGATCAAAATGCTCCAGCTAGAGGACTGGCAGCTGCAGCTAGATAGATCTCTTGTCTATTTCATCTGCATTGTACTACAAAAGAGTCTTTGATGTAAGCCTTTCCTCACTGCATGTATTCCTGATACTGCACCGCTTTTTGTGTTTGCAGTACTATCAAAGAATATTCATTATTCTCCATGAGACACCTGAGAGATGTACTAGTATCTCCTGAATAGCTGTCTTCAGTATTCCAGTTACTCAACCATAAAGAAAAAATAGGAAAATTAAACCGAAACCTGCTGAAATCCAGCCTCACAGCTAGGCTAGCAAATAATCCACTGTTCCACACCGTGACTGCATACATGTCATGTGAGGCATCTCACCTACCTGAAGCACCAAACCACACCCCTCCAGCTCAAGAGCCACTGCAGTTTCTCACACCACGTTTGGGCCAATCTCCCCTTTAGTTTGACTCCACCAATATTTCCTTACATGCTGTCATTATTTAACTCCAGCAAGTAATTCAGCACCACACAGCCGCTCACTCACCCCTCCCTCCCACAAGGGGATGGGGAGGACAATGGGGAAAAAAAGAACTCATG
Source organism: Psophia crepitans (assembly GCA_013399095.1). Taxonomy (NCBI): domain Eukaryota; kingdom Metazoa; phylum Chordata; class Aves; order Gruiformes; family Psophiidae; genus Psophia; species Psophia crepitans. Next base: position 57,553 of record VWZZ01002943.1, read on the forward strand.
GGTTGAGATACAGACTGTTTAACAGGATAACAAAGGAAAAGAATAATAATAACAACAATAATAAAGAATATATATAAAACAACGATGCAAAAATGTGATTACTCACCACACGCAGAAGAAAAAAAAAAACCAACACAAAACAAACCCTGATGCCAACCCTGATGCTCAGTTTGTTTCTGAGCAGCCATCCCCACTCCTGACTCGCTTCTCCAGTTATATCCACAGCATGATGCTCTATGGTGGGGAACATCCCTCTGGTCAGGCAGGGCCAGCTGTCCTGGCTGTGCTCTCCCAGCTCCTTGTGCTCCTGGCAGGGCCTGGGAAGCTGAAAAGTCCGTGGCTTAGTGCAGGCACTACAACTACCCAGCAATAATTGAAAACATCAGTGTGTGATCAACATTATTCTCATACTAAATGACCAGGACACTTGCTCATTAGTTTCCTAGATACACCCAGACCTCTATAACCATAGAAAAAAAGAGACGCCGTACAACAAACCTGGAGTTTTGCCAGTAAAAAATGCATCAATTTGGTGATCACAAACCTACCTCCAACCTCATCAAATTCTCCATTTCATATTCACTGTCTTCTAAATCTCTTTTGCTCTTTTGGCCAAGAACAACTCTGCCACTTATTGTTATTTTCTCTTTTTTTTGCCTGAGTCTTTCCTCACAGGCTTCCTCAAATCTCCCTTTCACTATGGGAGATAGAAACCTCAGATTCATCTTTACTGAGACTCTGATCCAAATGCGGAGCCCATCTGAATTTCCCAGAGAAAAAAAATAGTATTTCCAGCACAATAAGTGCCAAGCTTTCCATCAAAGTGCTGCCTATCCGTATGCCCTTGCGTTTGTATGTTTTGATCACCATAAATCACAGTTAGCATTGGTTTAACATCTGTTCCCTTGGAAAACTACTGTCTTTCTGACGATACTGCTAAAATCCAAGAGAAACTGGTATAACACTATAAATGGGAGGATTAAGAGGGGGCACTGAAATATAAAATGTGCTAATAATGCTATAAATCAAAATAATGCAATGCTGGCTTCTGGCGCTGAGGTATTAAAAGGACTAAATTCCCTCTAAGTCACTATAATGGGGCAAATGTATCAACATAATCTTGCTGCTACTGTACAATCAGCCACAGAAATAGCTGCAGACAATTTACTTCTCAAAACCTTCTAACTCCCCAGTACTATAAAAGCCCTGTGTTTTCACCCTTTTCAGATTCCAGTTCTTGACTACTGTTCTACAGATGACTTATTCTCTCCCTTTCTGTAACACAATCTTTTATTTATATGCAAGAGACTCTATTACAACAACTTGGAATAAAGCCTGATTTTGTCAAGTAGTTGATTTAAAGGATTTGCATTTCTAAACATTCTGTATGCATTTTAATGCACTTAAATAAGAAAACCATCTGTGCATTTCTTTCTTTATTTGAAACTATGCTTGGCAAACAATCATTACAATTATCAGTAGCATACCATTAAGCATATGGTTAAATGACAACATACTTGCTTATTTCAAGATCAATTCCCTTGAAGGCACTGTTTTATTTAATATTAAAATTCATAAATCAAAGTTTTATAATAATAAAAGACATCCACCTATAAAAAAAGAATGCTGCTTTGTCTCAGGAGAAAATACCTGATCATTGTTTCTAGAGGTTTAGAGCTGTACACAAAGTTAGATTCTTGGCACAGTTCAACATCTTACTTCGCCTCTTGCTCAAGGAAACATTTGTTTTATTCTGACAATCTCAGATATTGTGCTTAGAAAATATTTACCACTTCTATATGAACTTAAGGAGACCCCATCTTGAGCTGCAATATGGATTACTTCCGTTCTTGCCATCCCATAATCAAATGTCACAGTCTCCAAATGAAAGTTATTGTATGAACGTATGCAATATCCCACTTCCTCATAATTTTCTTTTACTCCCAGGATACAAGACAAAAGACAGGCAGGAGATTTAGCCTTATTATATAAAAAGGAACTCATACACAAAATTAAGCAATTTAGGGGCTCGCGTCCCCTTTAACATTTACTCCTTCTCAGATGTATTATGGAAGACAGTAAAGTCTGCCTTTCCTATGAAAAATGCCCACATAAAAAGCTTAATTGTGCATTATCTCTTAAGTGTTGAAAAAAAATCTGCTGCATTTAGAACTAAAAATATGATTCCATGGAGCTGTTTGACCTGCAAATTCAGCTTGGGATCTGATATTTAAACTATATTCTTTCTTGCTCCAGTATGACTCCCAGTCTAATAGTTTCTCTTAAAAATTGGATGGGTGATGCATGAGCTGAAAGTTTCCAACACATTGTCTCAATGACACACTTACTCAGTAGAATTACAAGAAAACATATGGAAGTAAGAAAGGAAAATGGATTTATAACTGTCTAGTCTCAATTACCTGTATAGGATAGTGTCATATTTTCTTAATTATGCTCTTCACATGTAAAAATTAAAATAAATTAACAGAACTGCAAGCAAATTTATTTACTTTGGACAATGCTGAACAAGCTCCTCTGTAAAACAGCTCTTTCTGTTTTACATCAGTGAGGGTGTGGAACAATGAACCACAAGGTGTCAGCTTCAAACTGGCAAGAAAATATGTACACAAAAATAAAAACATTAGGTGGTAACAAAAGTGAGAGAAAGTGATATAGCTGAACTTTTTGGACCTGAAACCAATTAGGAAGCACACACCTGCTACAAACATGAAAGCTGCAGGAAGACTGTGGAGTTGTGAAAGGGCCAGCTGGAGACATCAAGTAACATGAGCAACATTTCTACTTGTTTATTAGTTACTAGGAACAAGCTACTGAAGAAAAAAGAAAACCAAACCAGATCATATTCTCCTTTTGTGTCATTTGTCAGAGGAGACAAATGAGCAGCTGATGTAGAGCAGAGGTACTGCTTTTTGCATATTTAGGATTTAAAATCTAGTACGATTACCTCAATCAACAGGAGGACCTTCTCTCATGAAGTGTTTTGTACATAGCAAGAGAAAACATTTTTCAAGATCAGTGCACGAGAGCTTGGGCCAGTAAGCTCAACTAACTCAAGCGAATTGATGTAGCTTCTTTCCGTTTACTTACTTTCTCTATGCTCTATTGAAGAGCAAGACTTTCTGACCTCTTCACTCTTGCTCTGATCAATCTTTTAAACTTACCAAGCTCTATGGAAAACTGGGGGGTTTTTATTTGTGCCAGCATGAACCCAAGGTATTGGCTGAATTAATTTCTCCTCCTTTCTTGTCTTCTGAAAAATATATTTATTTGTATCAATGGAGTCATCTCAGTCAGAGAACCTCAGAGAAGCCACCTTCAACCTTCACTATAGCCACCAGATTAGAGTCCTCCTCTGGCATGCAAATCCTGAGTTCAGACCCTGAACAGATCCACTAGATATCCTATCTCAAGAAAAAACCCATTATGTTTGATTAGAGATCTACCTTTCTAAGACCTGAATAAGGACAACAAATTGTCTTCACAATATTTGGCCTGTTTTTACTGTAATCTTGTTCTCACAACCCACTGTAGCCTGACAATTGTTCTATGCTTCTTTACACTGCCCAGAATATTTCTTCTATAGCCTCTTTAATAAACTCTTAGAAGAAATTTCATCCAGTTCTGGAGACTTGATAGCTTTCATTTATGCTAAATCCCTAAATGCTTCTTCCTCACTGGTCACAAAATCATTCAGAATACTGCATACTCAGTGTCATATGGTATATTTTTCCTGATCTCTCATGTAAATACACTAAGAAACATCCATGTAATTGTCTGCTTTATCATTCCCTCCATATTCTTTTCTAATCCCTTCATCTAATGTTTTAATTTCTTTCTTCAGTGAATTCTCTTTTGTTACCTAAAAAAAGCCTTGTATATGTGTTTCTATAGGTCTAATTTTAGTTCTCCTGGCATTGCTAATGCATTCTTCTTTTTACAGCATTCAGTATTATGTTCAAATTCTTTTCATTATTTATGTCCTCTTCTGTTGTTGCTTACACTTTTCACATAGTTGTTGACTTTTATTCTTGCCTAAATTGGTCTAGTGATTTTATACTATGTTTAGTCCTTATCATTTCTTATGCTGAACAGATATTTATATAAACTAGGATGTTTACTGCTGAGTCCTTCATATTTCATTCAAGTTCATTTCTGCCCACTGGGAACTTTCAGATGCTTGTTCTGTTCACCGTTACAAATAACTATTGTGTAAAATTTTAAGTCTGAAGTAAAGCAATACTGGTAATGCTCTGAATCCAAGATGTGATCTACAAGTCCCATCTTCCCCACTCCAATTCTATTTTCTTGGTAGATTTCACTTTCTATTAAAAGCTAATTTAATCTTTAATTCAGCATTCATTGTTTCATCATCTCCAAGAGCAACAAATAGCAGTATTTTGCCCTTCAGATGAGTCAGACAACACAAGTAGCCTTTAGGACAGTCTGACACAAGCCCAACTTCTTAGCCTAGAATGCAGGAAGCAGGAGATTTGTGACATACAGCAAAGGTCCAGAAATTTGTATTCTGACGTCTGTGCCACAGGCATCATTATGGGGAACTCGGAGCCAACAAAAATATTCCACGTTCATAATTATGGTCTCCTCTGCACAGCTAGAATAAAAGGTTTCTAAATGAACAATGGCTTGATCCTTCAGGGAAGATTTTACGTAAACTGTAAATTACAACAGTTTAGACTCCTTCAGGCTAATCTCTGATTTTGGCCATTAGTCCTTCTCTGCTGTAATGCAAGTCATAATAGATTCATTCACTTCACTCTTTTAATTATACACATCTAATGAATATTACGAGGCTTTGTTTCCCTCTTGTATTCTGTCTTTCTGAAATATTGCATGACCTGAGCTTACAACCTCAATGATGGATCTTTAATGATCTGTAGGCAATGAGCCTCGTAACTTCCTCTTTCCAAATAAGCATTCATTTCAGACAATTTTATTACTCCTTAGCATTATAAACACAAACATAGAATCATAGAATCACTAAGGTTGGAAAGGACCTCCGAGATCATCAAGTCCAACCCTCAACCTAACACCACCATGCCTACTAGATCATGTTCTGGAGTGCCACATCTACATGTTTTTTGAATGTCTCCAGGGACAGCGAATTCCACCACCTCTCCGGGCAGTCTGTTCCAATACATCACCGCTCTTTCCGTGAAGAAGATTTTCCTAATATCCAACCTAAATCTCCCCTGACGCAACTTGAGGCCATTCCCTCTTGTCCTGTCACTTGCTACTTGAGAGAAGAGACCGACACCCTCCTCACTACAACCTCCCTTCAAGTAGTTGTAGAGA
>VWZZ01002943.1:63125-132562 GCA_013399095.1 Psophia crepitans
CCTTATCCTCATCCTTGGTGGCCATTTTCCCTTCCATGCCTAATAAGTGATGGAGAGTCTCTTTAGCTCTCTTTTTGTTGTCAATGTATTTATAAAAGCACTTCTTATTGTTTCTTACAGCAGTGGCCAGATTAAGTTCAAGCCTGGCCTTTGCCTTCCTAATCTTTTCTCTGCATGACCTGACTAGATGCCTATATTCTTCTTGTGTTGCCTGCCCCTTCTTCCTAGAGCGATAGGCTCTCCTTTTCTTCCTGAGGTCAAGCAAAATCTCCCTGTTCAGTCAGGCCGGTCTCTTTCCCCGCCGGTTTGTCTTACAGCACATGGGAATAGCTTGTTCCTGTGCCTTTAAGACTTCCCTCTTGAAGAATGCCCACTCTTCCTGGATCTCTTTATCCCTGAGGACCGCCTCCCAAGGAACTCCTTCAACCAGTATTCTAAGCAGGCCAAAATTTGCCCTCCTTTTGTCTCTTTTCATTAGAAGAGTTTCCAATCTTCATGCTTTATCCAGCTCTCATCCATTTAATTTCTGTGGTTATAATAGCTTTTTCAGTCTAAAGAATATCCAACCAGAATACCCTAGAATATCCTTTAGAATACCCTAAAAATCAGATGAACAGGCCTGCAGGCTGACTCATGCAAGGTGGTTCACTCAAAAGCATGTGGTTTGTGGGTGATGTTTTCCAATGCTTAAAAATATCTTGCGTCAAAATAAGAACATCAGTATCTGTTCTTAGCTGATGTGAGGGTCTATCTGCTCCAAAAGAAGCATAAGGACCTTCATTTACCTCTGCACATCGAAAGTTTCTACAGGACTTTCCTTTGCATGTCTCAGATTGGGAAAGGCTAGTTCCCTACTAAGGTCTTCTCCTTACAGTTAGTTTCTTTCCTTTCCCATCCAGAGCATACATTGCTCTGGATGTTTGCGTCACTGTTATCACCTTCCATTATTGGGAAAAAGATAGGCAGAGTTTAAAAGAAGAAATAGAAGTTTCCTGCTGACCCCAAGGTCGAACTGAGTAGAAAGAGTGGAACACTATTAAGCACTTCTCTTTTGAGCCGATAGATATTTCCTATAACAGCTGATAGCTATGTTGAGTATTCAGTAGACAATCAATGTCCCGGCCCATTGTGAGTTATAGGGCTGGATATAATTCTATTATACTTGTAATGGGACTCACTCAAGCTGTTAATGATATGAGATATTGGATATTGCACCAGGGCAGAACATCTGTGCTCCAGAGTGCTCTTAACCAGGAAACTTCCTCACATTTACTAGTATCCTTCAAGGGTGGGTGGGAAATGAGGAAGTGCCACTGACTATTTAAACTGGTAAGGTAGTAAGAGAGGAACACAAAGATACAGGAATCAATGCATTGTGTGAGATTTCAGGGCAGATTTTGCCTTCTGGAGCAGAGGATTTTCTCTGTAATTTCAACATTAACTAATGACACACATGCATAACCTGGTCTAATCTGCAATATTCCATCTCATCTGCTACAGGGTGTTGACCTGTGCCATCAGCTTCTTTCACAGTCAGCTGTACTACTGACAAAATATAATATCAACACTAACAGACTTACCTTAGAAGTTTTCCTGGCGGAAATTCACCTATGCTATCATGCAAAAGAATTGACATGTGTACTTATAGCTTCCCAGATACCATCAAAAGGACAGAGAGGCTCATATCTTGACACTCCTCTAAGTTCTATATCTTTGAAAGCAACAAAAGTCTGCCACAGTTCAATTAGAGCAACAGACTCCTTTGAATATATCTGCCCACAAAATCCTAAAAAAAGACATAAGAACATATAGACATATTTGCAACAAAATCCCATCTTCTCAATGGAAAATTGCAGTACTGACTTTCCTCAGCATCAATACTTGCATATACAGAAAAAAGGAGTAACCATTGTAGCAATATTGCTGATGTGGTGTTGCCAGATGTCAGATGTGTTCTGCTAGATAGGAAACAAAGAAAAACAAGCAGGAAAATGTCTTTGATATATCGTGATAGTTTATCAAACTGTTCCTGTCAGCAACGTCTTAGAAACTTCATTGCAGTGAAGAAGCTGTTGCCCAGAGATAGGTGGTGAGATGTCTATTTGGTTGAGAACCACAAAGATTTCTGTGCTGTAGGGATGTACAGTCATCCAGCAGTGGAACTACAGAACTGTGACAACCTACTGTTTGCTCTGATCCCATCTGCAGCACTGAATGCAGAACGTTCTGTAGTCGCATCAACACAGCTTTCTTTCATCTGTGCTCCTTTAGGAAGGCATAGTAGTATGGCAAAAATGTACTGTGAAAAGCATTATCCATCCCAATACTAATATCCATGAACTGAACTGCTGCCTTCTTCTAGACAATGAATATCTGTTAGGTTAAAGCTGTACCTGAATTCATATATGCCATATGAGAACTTTTTACAAAAGAAAACACAGACTGAAAATTGTAGCAAATCATGATAAAGTGAAATCAAAGACAAGAGAGGAAGATCATCTGTGGCTTTGAGACACAATTGTTTACCTAGCAGAAAAATCAGCCGGGAATATTTGTTGTAAATAAAACCAGGACTTATCATCATCATAGAAGAATCTATCCAGTTTTACATATTTATATCAGATAGTAATAAATCATGCATGTGCATGCAAGACCTTTAATTAAGGTACTCTAATATAAATAAAAAGTTTGTATATTTAGATAGAAATCTACAGGTGTAGAGAGAAAGGCTAACATTAGCTGTGGGAAGAAGAGCTACTGTCTTTGTTTATAAAAAAGAGAGAGAGCAGCCCTGAGGAGAAGGACTTGGGGGTGCTGGTTGATGAAAAGTTCAACATGAGCCAGCAGTGTGCACTGGCAGCCCAGAAAGCCCGTGTCCTGGGCTGCATCAAAAACAGTGTGGCCAGCAAGTCGAGAGAGGTGATTCTGCCCTACTCCGCTCTTGTGAGACCTCACCTGAAGTACTGCGTCCAGCTCTGGGGTCCCCAGTACAGGAAAGACATGGAGCTACTGGAGCAAGTCCAGAGGAAGGCCATGAAGATGATGAGAGGACTGGAGCACCTCTCCTATGAAGACAGGCTGAGGGAGTTGGAGTTGTTCAGCCTGGAGAAGAGAAGACTCCGGGGAGACCTTATTGCAGCTTTCCAGTACCTAAAGGGGCCTTCAGGAAGTATGAATAGGGACTGTTTATAGGGGCATGTAGTAACAAGACAAGGGGTAATGGATTTAAGATGGAGGAGGATAGATTTTGATTAGAAATTAGGAAGAAATTATTCACCATGGGGGTAATGAGGCACTGGAACAGGTTGCACAGAGAAGCTGTGGAGGCCCCCTCCCTGGAAGTATTCAAGGCCAGGTTGGATGGGGCTTGGGCAACCTGGTTCTGGGGGAGGGAGTCCCTGCCCATGGCAGGGAGTTTGGAACTAGATGATCTTTGAGGTCTCTTCTAACCCAAACCATTCTATGATTATGTGATTCTCTGAAAATGGAAAAACACAGCACTGTCTATTAGACCCAAACAGAAGAGTAGGATGCACTTAGTTACCCTCCTTTACAAGTCGAGTTCACTAGAGTTAAATTACTACGCTATTTTTTCTGAACATCTCTCTTTACTATCTACTGCTTAATATTACTGCTTAATAAACAAGTTTAGTAAGCAAGAAACCCATTCTTATACATGAGGTAGGTGAAAAAGTCCTTGGAGATTACTTCATCAATCCAGTCATGCAACTTCACAAAAAACCATCATGCATTCTTTTGACGGATTGGATGGGAACATGCTTTCTGTTATTTCCAACATCAACATTATCCCTCCATTCTACATGACTTCTGAAACACATACCGAAGGCTGAAGTAATCATCTGAATTCAGAGTCACTTCTTCTGGTAGACTCTTACAATTCATACCGGTAAGGATCAGACCTCAGCCATGTCAACCTCACCCTGTTCGAAGGTCTTGTAAAATAAACCTGACATATTTGCTGCATGCCTGAGTCGTATGTAAGGTAAACATACAACTGAATATCACTATTATACTGAAAACACTGCAGTTGCATTTTTGCACTGCAAAAATCTTTGTAATTTGTGGTACTAGAGATACCACAAAACAGTATATTCTGATATATATTTAATGAGATAAAAATGCTATATAATTTTATAGATATGGGAAGGAAAACAACCTTTATTACAAAAGTTTAAAAAAACCCACCTGTAACACACCCTGAAAAACTAATCAATAGGTATCTTCAAGAACATTAATCTAGAATTAATTCAATTTTTATTTGAGTGTTCCAGTGCACTTCTATGACAGATTTTCAAACCAACAACGAGTGGAAACCTAACTCTGCACTGTAAAGGTAGTCTGAGTTCTCACAAATGCCACCTTCCGAGGGGTATACTGCTTTCAATTAACATTGTCTCGTGGAAAAGAACGTTCTCTTGATTTAACTGTCTCCTATGAAAATCTTATAAAAGACAACCCACAACAATTAATTATCCTGTGTGGATAAAAAGCACTTAAATAGTCTAGAAGAACATTTTTAAACTATTAGTTCAATGGTTTCTTGAAGGTAACAATAAAAGCCCTGGCCTGGATAATTTTTTTCTACTTTCTCCGTACAAGGGAACATGAACCAAGTCCTGTGTAGAAGGACAGTAGCCTGAGACGAAACAGTGTTGCCTTCAACTGCAGTAAATGTGGAAATCCTGTACTTCCCCACAGAATAGTAGAATCATTTTGGTTGAAAGAGACCTTGAAGACCATCTAGTTCCACCCATGCACCCATCCCCACCCCACCCCACACCCCCCGCCATGTGCAGAGACACTCTCTACTAGAATAGGTTGCCCATAATCTCTGTGTGCTATATGACAGCCCTCAGAAGCTGTTTTACTTAAATCAATCAGCAACCCATAAAGGTGTCCAAAATGAACAATTTTGCAGTCATTACAATGTGCTCACTCATTCTCATGAGGAACCAAAGAAGCATCAAAGAAGCTTCTCAAATTCTCTTTGCAAGCTGTACTCAGTTACAGTCAGAGTTGTATACAGAGAACAGAGAATATAATCAAAATCCCAACAAACAAACTCCATGTAAATTTAGAAATCTGAAGAAGTTAACAACTATTCCACCAGAGGATACTAAAGAGAATCCTAGAGATATGGATCTGCTCAGCTGTATATGGAGTGGCATGCTGTCACTGAAGTAAAAAAAAAAAATGGTGGGAAGAAAGGAGTAATACTTATTGAAATTTTTCAAAGCACTGAAGTCAGATCTAGCTTAATGGAGATGTCAAACCATGAGATTGAAAGAGAAAGTGGTAGGTCAAATACAGAAGCCATATTCAGCTGCCAGTTTTTAAGTTCCCTGTGATAACAGTGGAATTTTCTTTATGTGCCCTCAGGAACTTAGTAGTAAACTTGCTGATAGTTGTTGAAGCTCATGTTCTTATACAACTCACTCACACAGAAAACAGTATGTGAAATGCATCTGAAAAATTCCTACTGCTTCACCAAGGCTTCTTTAGATTTAAAAATTGATCTTGTTTATTCATCAAAGTTAAGTCGAAGATCTCCAAAATCCAAACTTTCCTTCAAAATTCCATAAAAAACAACAGCAACATTTGCTCCTGCTCAGAATAAGCTCTCTAGAGCAACCACCTGTCCCACTCCCCATAAAATCTATATGATTAATGGTGATCATAACTGCCAATAAAAAACCACAGGAACTATGTACTACTGACTTTCAGACTTGCAAATCCTATTTTATAGAAGATTAAGGTGTCGTTTAGACTATTACTTTGCACGTAAATGATCACCCCTGCCTCTTAGTTTAGAGGTTTGATTCTTCTTTGCCTTCACAACTTGAACACTCAAAATCAAGTTTAGAGAAATTCAAGAAACCAATGGTATGAGTCTTCAAGTCAATCAGCTCCACAGTAGATATTTCCCAAGAGAAATAAAAACTAGAGAAACCTGCATTGAGGTGATGCAGTGTGCTAATGCCCTTTAACTACTTCAAGATTTCATTGCAAGAAAGAGCCGCTGCATAAAAATACAAGTTGCCCCGTTCTTGGAGTTTCTTAATGCACTGGCACACTTAAGCATCTAAGGCATCAGTTTACAAACTAGGTTATCAAAGACTCATTCAACAAAAAAGATCATTTAAAGCAAGGTTCAGGAACATGAACCTGAGATTATTAAGAAGGTTGTTTTGAACAGTCAAACCTGTGCTACATCTGAGTTCAAAGCTATTTTCGCTGCACCCGTACATTGCTGTGAAATTGAAGCAGGCGGTATCTTCAGACATGGATAAAAATAAACAAAAAGTGTTGAAATCCACACATTGGAAGATGTATTTGTAACTATGCTCATATAACATCTCCAGTTACATGATCCCAGGAGACAAGCAGGCCTGAGACTGAAATAAACCATCTTCCTGAGAGACATTTAATAAGAACATCCGATTTATGTTCTACCTGTCACTCATTACTCCTGATTTTATCACCTGTGGACGCAGTCTGCCTTCTCTCTAACTGCATGGTCCTGGAATTCTCAGTCTTTCTTCACACAGGGCATTTTTCTCATGGTTTTAATGTCTATTTTCAATTCCCTCCATTCCTAATGTTTTTGTTTGTTTTGCTTTCCTTTGTTTTTAAGAAGGACTGTTACAGAGGCAGCAGCCACATGAGGGCATGCTATTGATTTATATAATGGCAGCCTATCAGTCTCAGTTTGACCTGTTGCTTTATGTTACAGGCTACCAAACTCCTACAGTTGAGTCCAATTGCCTTGTCTAAAACAAAATATATATCCACTCAGCTGTCAAAGGTGGAACTGCTGCTTGTGTACACACACCTGAATTACCTTTAAATGAGCTAGTTTGAGTGAGGAAGGCATAATGGTTCAAGCACAGGCTATAAAGACCTCCTGGAAGTTGTGTAAATATTCGGGCAATTAGGCTAGGCTAAGCTCTGCGTTGCCCTGACCATGCTGCTATGAGTACCTGAACCAGCCCTTTTAAAATGAGCTTGGGCAACGCACATGAGCTGGAGTGGCCGCTGCCCTGCCAGGTAGCCTTAACCCTCAGTTCAAACAGGAGCTACAGAGAAAGGACAGGAAGAACCTCAGCTCTGTGTCCTTTGTTATCTGTTCTGTAACGTGCAGCTGGAAAATAAGAGGCTTTCGTTTGTCAGGTAGATTCTATACTGATTGAGCTCTCCAGGAAACAGAAGCCTCCATACAGCGGCAAGGGCAGTGTATATACTCAGCAGTGTATATACTCAAGGGCAGTGTATATACTCAGCAGTGTATATACTCAAGGGCAGTGTATATACTCAGCAGACAATACGGAGTGTATATGTGTTGCATGGTACATAAGGAGCGCAATGCTTTAAATACAAGTATCTGAGACTGCTGTTTTTTTGAAAACTCACATATTTAAATACATAAATAAAAAATTAACAACTTTATTAATTTTAATATTTAATATTACCATTATTAATATATCGACATGACAGATGTTAACTTCACTAGTTCTGACTCCTGCTTTCAGTGTGAATTTGTTTGCTTGTGCTGCTTCTGAGATACATAACAGGGGTCCCGATAAACTGAAAATACTGAAGTGTTAAGAGAGTAAGCTTAATTCTGGGTATTTGTGTGGAATGTAACATTTAAGATATCCTTCCTCAGTATGTATGATGAATTACTGATAGTACCAGTGCACAAGTAATTTATTACCTGCATATCTTTACTGCAGAAAATTTTTAAAAATGCATTTTATGCAGTGTAACAACCTGTTGCTTAATGCTAGCTTCTGCGTCTGTGATTTAGGTGTCTACTAAAACACAAACCTTTGAAGAAAGTTCTTACTTGGAGTGAAGGGCACAGGGATTAATTCTGAGCAAAACACCAATTTAGATCCATACACTGCAAAAAGGAGAAAGAAAAAAAAAGCATAAATCCAAACTATTTCAAGTTATATTTCCTGGAGTATATAAACAGGTCTCATGTTTCAACTGTCATGCAGGAGGGATACTTGGATTTATACTGTGATGTGAATAGTTGTAGGATACAAGTCATAATGCACTTTGTTTCTGCAAGCATTTTCATAATGCTTGAAAACAGAGTAACTCAAGTGGACACAGTTCATAACTGAAAAATGAGCGATGATGGTGACTGCATGTTTGAATCCACAAAGACAGGGTATTTACATAGAGATTCAGATCAAGGATGGATGGAAAACAGCCATTTTTGTGACTAATCAGCTATCTATAGTGGTTACACGTAACACTGAAACTTCCATTCAGTGAGAGGAATAAAAAAAACAAACCACCATCCATTTTTACTAAATGACCTACTTATTCTGCTTCTGCAAATAGAGTAATACAACTGCAAATATAAGGTTGGTGCACACCTATTGATGTAATTCTGAATATGCCAGTGATATTTAGAGACTCCAGCTAAGAGGGAGGCACGATTATTCTTGCATAGTGCACAAACACACTGTAAGAGAGACTTCTGCCTAAGGAGCTCCGCTATATACAGGAGAGAGAAAAGCTGGGAAGAAGCAAGTATTACTCCTTCCATTTTCTGAATGTGACACACAAGAAGTTAATGAATTGCCATGTCCACTGATGGATATCAGAGGAACTTAGGTATCACATAACTTTGAAATTGCAGACTGAAATTATGTGTCCTAATCTGAAGTTAATTAAGAAACCAAATTATAACCTGATGAACCTTAATTGAGAGCTTTATGTAACATACAACATTAAACATACAAAAACTACCAAAACCATTGCGATGGTTTGACCCTTGCTAGATGCCAGGTGCCCACCAAAGTCGCTCTATCGCTGCTCTGGGCAGGGGAGAGAAAATATAACAAAAGGCTCATGGGTCAAGATAAGGACAGGGAGAGATCACTCACCAAATACCGTCACGGGCAAACCAGGTTAAACTTGGAAAAAAATTAATTTAATTTCTTACTGATCAAAATCAGAATAGGAAAATGAGAATTAAAACTAAATCTTAAAATACTTCCCCTCCCACTTCTTTCTGGGCTTAACTTCATTTCCAATTTCCGTACCTCCTCCCCCCAGTGGCACAGGGGGATGGGGATTACGATCATAGAAACAGTCCATCACACGTTGTCTCTGCTGCTCCTTCCTCCTCAGGGGGAGGACTCCTTACACTCTGCCCCTGCTCCAGCGTGGGGTCTCTCCCATGGGAGACAGTCTTCCACAAACTTCTCCAACGTGGATCCTTCCCATGGGCTACAGCTGTTCATGAACTGCTCCTGTGTGGGTCTCTCCCGGGGGGTGCAGACTTTCAGGAACAGACTGTTCCAGCGTGGGTCCCCCATGGGGTCACAAGTCCTGCCAGCAAACCTGCTCTGATGTGGACTCCTCTGTTCATGGGGCCACAGGTCCTACCAGGAGCTTGCTCCAGTGTGGGCTTCCCATGGGGTCACAACCTCCTTCGGGCATCCACCTGCTTTAGGTGTGGGGTCTTCCACATGCTGCAGGTGGATATCTCCTCCACTGTTAACCCCCTCCATGGGCTGCAGTGGAACAGTCTGCCTCACCATGGTCTTCTCCACAGGCTGCTTCAGGGAAATCTCCATTCCGTCACCTGGAGCACCTCGTCCCCCTCCTTCTTCAGTGACCTTGGTGTCTGCAGAGTTGTTCCTCTCACATCTTCTCACTCCTCTCTCTCTGGCTGCATTTTTCCTGCATTCTCCCTTCTTAACTCTGTTACCCCAGAGGTGCTACCACTGTCACTGATGGGCTCGGCCTTGGCCAATGGTGGGTCTGTCTTGGAACCAGCTGGCAATGGCTCTGTCATACATGGGGGAAGCTTCTAGCAGCTTCTCACAGAAGCCACCCCTGTAGCCACTCTACACCACCCCACCCCAGCTACCAAAACCTTGCCACACAAACCCAATATAACCAAAAAAACCAAACATCCTCCCACCTGCCCCCCAAAACTCAGAAGAAACTCACCAGTGTTCAGATTGCTTTTTTGTCAGTTGTTGTGTTTCAAAAGATAGTACTAATGTCACATCGATTGACATAGTGCATTTTTGCTTGTTTTGATTTCATTTGAGACAGGTAGTAAATGTTTGATTATGTTTTGGTTTTGCACCTTTTGTATTCAAAGAGTAAAAGCTGTCATTTTCAAGAGGATGCACAATGGGGACAAAATTTCTATTAAAAAAAATGACAAAAAAATACCCTTTTTTATATCATTGCTTTGAACTGATGGTTTAGGAAGTCAGCCTTGATGATGCAAATATAAACAAAGCCTTTGAGCTTAAAAGCTATCTTCATCTTGTGTTGAACAGAGCACAAACTGAATTTTAAAACTGAAAAAAAGGGGTCTATGCAGTTGTATTGACAGTAAATCTAATTTTCAAGCTGCCCTCAGGCACCAAGACCAGCAGAATATTTGAAAGAACTGTGTGGAGGATTATTGTTTGATCCCCATTTCAAGCTCAGCATTTGCACTATGCTTTACTCTCTGTTGATAAACATCTCTGCTCTCATAGACGAAGCTAGGCACTGCTTTACAACTCCAAATGCCTTCCTTGAGATTAAGTGAGCTCGCAGGGAGCAGGATGCAGCTCAGAGGATGTCAAGACAAGGAAAGTACACAAAGAACAGTTGGAACACCACCTTCACTTTTGTGCTGTGATTTCTCTTTGGTTTTTTACTAATATTGTTTCAACCAGTAGCACCATGGACATGAATATATAGTGTATGAACAAAGAAAGTCCGTTTCCTTAACTTATCTACTTTTGAAAATAGGAAAAATGTAATGAGGCTTGGAAGGCATGACTGAGGCAGAAGTGAGATTTATACCTTAACACCTTAAATTTAGGAGCTATTTGCTTTTGTAAGTTTTCTGCTGTTAATAATCTATATTCACTGCATCCATAACACCTTTCACATCCCTTTTGTTTTTATTGAAGAAATACAACGTTTCTTCTCTCAAAATTGGTGTAAAGAGGAAAAATTGGGTAGTAGGTCACATTTGCACCATGTGACAGTGCTTTTTTGTAAAGTACTTCTTTAATATTTCAAATTCAAATATTATGGGAGGAAATTAGAAACCTTCAGGTTCACCATTCTCAGACCAATCTCGTGACAATAATTTTCACAGGCGTGCCGTTAGTTACAGGAAAAAAACACTAATGAGAAGTTAGGCCTATCTAATTTTCATATCCTGTACATCAATGATTTTTTGAAAACCAGGCAAATGATCTTTCCTTTTTCTTACTTACTTTTACCAGTACTTCATTATGTTTGTCTTTTTTATATAATTGAATTTTACATATAGTTTTGCTTTACACGTAGTTAAGACTAGATTAAAACAGTACTACTTCCTTTCTTTAAAAAATAAATTTAAACAAAAGCAATCAATCAGTTAATTGATTTTGTTGATGAACATAACGGTTTCTATAGTTTATTCTAGCAATTACTTATACTGCAATTTGAACTCAGAGACCTATGGATATTATATCCAAATTTGAGGACTTAATGTTTGAGAATGATGAGAAGAAAAGTCCAGTGAATATTTTCTACCTTCCATATTACTGCTTATAATGGAAATATGTGAATTGGTCAGACATCATCAATCTTGTCCCTAGCTCCTAAAATTATGTCTGATTATTAACTGTAGGTTACATTTCAGCATTGTCATAATGAGTCAAAAACATAAAAGCTATCTGTTCTGTCTATCAATATATGAACAGTTGTAATTTATGTAGACAACCCTGCACATACACGCATACATCCACTGTGAGCACTATTACTGACTAGAAGATGAAGGCAAAAGAAATTTAGACTGATTTCAAGCTTAACTTTAAACAGACAAATTCTCTCAGCAGCTGTTCCCATTTATTGAAAAACAATGTTCGTAACAGTGAAAAAATATGCTGTTCTTCACTGGACATTCAAGAAAATAATTTGTAGAAAACACAGAACTGCCTCATGAAAAAAAGAGAAAATTTACAGTGAGCAGAAATGAAGAAGGCACAAGCATGGTCTCAAGTAGCTTTCAAGGGCTCTGATAATTAAAATTGGTTAATAAGAAGCACACTTTATTCTCCCCAAATGTGCTAGGTCCAAGAATTCTATGCTTACTGAGAAGACAGGCTTCATATTTTGTCCATGAACATATAGGGCGGATTCCGATAATAATTCAACTTCATGACAAACAGAAAAAATTGGACTCAACAGAAAAATTGCCTGTATAAAGGACTTTCAAAGTTAACATAAGCTCTTTATAACAGATACAAACTTGACTGGCATCCTGAAGTGACAGGCACTGTAATTGAAGAGACTTAGGTTAGAATCAATGACTGAACTTTAAAGTGCTAATCAGAGCTATAGTGTTGATCGATTTTGAACAATTTTAAGCCTACTTATCAAATGATCTAGACTGACAATTAGTAAAGCATTAAAATAATGAATTCGGCAAGAAACAAAGGGTATTGATCAGAAATGAGGAGGGGGAGCAGAAAAGACAAGGCAGAACGTCTGAATTTCAGAATGAAAAATTTTTCTCAGGTGATGGAAACACAGGTTCACCACTGCCTAAGTGTGGACAATAAACAAAAGCTTAATTAGAAAAAAAAGCCTATTAAGTTCAGTTGACTACTGCAGCAGAAGAGTGGTGATCAGAATTATTCATAGTGAATAACGTATTCAGAATTAATAAATGTTTCTGGCTGAACACAAATTATCTAAACAGCGCATATACCTACAGATATTTTCAGACTCAAGTTAGCCTTTGGAGACTGCAGAGCTACTTTCTGTGAGTTTTACAATGCCATTGACCACCTCTACTGCACTGCTTCTATTGGGCAAACACTACACTCTCAACGTATTTCCCTGGGGGTCCAAGAGCTGTCCCAGAAAATTTTATCACCGTTTTTCATTGTCGCAGTAGCTCGCAGCAATCACAAGCATAAAGAGAGGGAATTGTCTTAATATTCCCTACCTGAAGAAAAAGCGTACTTATGTTAAGCAAACATCTATCAGAGACAAGATAGCACAAGTAACAGTGTCTGAATGCACATGGAGAGAAACTGAAGCTGAAAGTTCAAGTGGTGAATGTGCAGATTAGGACGCTTTCAGTCAAACTGACTTATGTCCACTCAACAGTGTCCTGATTGATGTTGTCCTTTGAAACAAGAATATACCATGAATACAAATAACTCCTAAACAGCATCACATCTGAATTCCTGCACAGACTCTGAGCACTTACACATTGGAGAGTGAAGTTTAAAAATACAGCCTTAAACCCAAATTAACACCCATGACTCATCCCTGTCTGTTCTAGCTAAAAACAGAAGTCAACAACAGCTTTGAGGAAACGATATTGAAAATTTTCAGCAGCCTTATCACACCAGACCAATGACACCATCTTAAAAAGACTTATTTTACACAGCACCAGGACAGCTATTTGGAAACAAGCACCAATTCAACTGCAGTTTTGGCATCATATGTATGGGAAAGTGACTGATTAAAAGGGGGGGGGACAAATAGTGTCCAACAGGTTGTACATTCTAGATTTCTTCCTGTTGCAGTTTCAAACTTTTGACTGCAGACACACATTGCTGTTGTTTATGTCTGAAATGCAAACATGCTCCAAACCACTCAATGCTTCTTGCACTTTCAACTCTATTTTTTTGCTGGCTTTGTAGGGTAAAGCTCTTCGTGGAAATGACAGAGCCTCTAGTACACGCATCAGTTATTCTCTGGCTGCATCAGTAGAATGATCCCTGACCTACTTTCTCGTATTTTTCCATCTGCAGTTTTAATTATGTACTTATTTACAGGGCTCACACTTGATGCCTTCCATTTCATGTTTGAAAATGTCTCATATATGGGAACATTTTTCTGCTACTGACCTTTCCAGATTCCATTCTTTTGAGACTTCCCTACATGTTATTACAAAAAAAAAAAAAAAAAAAAAAAAAATGCAGTTTAGGTTAGTGAGTAATGGCAAACCTAGAATGGGACAGCCCTGTAACAAACTATCAAATAGTATAGGAAAACATGTAACTGCCTAGTCTGAAGATTTAGATATCAAACCACAACTGGAGCAATTCTCCTTAATATCCTGTTTCAAAAAAGAAAGGAGGAAACTATAGGTTAACCAGATGGAATACTGTGGGCAATATACAAGCCTTAGTTGTTTAGGTACACCTCTGACAGTACAAAATATTTTGAAGCATCTATAAACAGAGATTAACCAAAGGAAAAGAAACTAGTGGTACAGGCTGAGTCATACTTTTCATAAACTGATCGTAGATACACTTTTAGAATACATACCTTCTTTTTTTGTGTGTATCATTGAAATATAAAACCACTGAGTTCCTTCCTCTGATTTCAGAAATATCAATATGTGCTCAAAAAGAACCATTTGACAAAGTCAGTAAAGGTAGATAGTCGCTACAGGCAGAATTTGCTTAACTTAACTTTTCCTATCCAGTCTAAATTAATCATTTATGTTTCTTTTAGAGATGATGGAGACATTCTACACCTTCCCAGAAAATGATTAATCCCACCTGTTTTATGATATGGGAAGCAAGCATCTAGAGAGGCAATTTACTACAGAGAAAAATAGCATGACAAAAAGAATGTTTACTCCTAATTTGCATTTTCTGAAAATAAGGCAAATAAAGGAGAGAGATCTATAGATTATACTGGCTGAAACATTGAAAACAAAAAAAAAACCCATGCAACAACACACATGGGAAAAATAAATAACTTTAAAAGTATTCTTGGGATATGTCATAGCCAATAACAACATCCCAATTTTCATTTATATATTTATTTAAGACATAACGCCAAATCCCCAGCTGCTATAAACCATCGTTATTCCATTTAAGTCCATAAGACTTCATTAATTTACACTAGTACGATGTTTGGTCAATAAAATTTACAATCAAAGGAAAAATTGGAGCAGATGGCAGGCAGAAAGATTAAGAGACTCTGTGAATTTAGCCAAAACAGAAAACATAAAGAAAGAAGGCCTTTATTCTTTGAAAAATAAACAAGTGGATCTCATTCAGAAAATTGTGAAGGAGTAGGAACAGATGCTTCAACATTATTTGAACTTCTGTCACATGAAAAAGCCCAGGGTACAGACTGAAACTTATGGAACCTTTAGGACTTAAAACCAGAAAAGTGGACTTTGCTTCAGGGGACGATTTAAAAATATCAGTAAATACTCAGGCAAATCTCTTCAAACTTTTCTTCAGCTGGTATTGTAGCCTCTAACCTACCTGTCCTTTTTGAACCATCACAGCTGTGCTACTATACTTTCACAGGATGCTCCGGAATTTTATGTACCAAGGACTTGTTGTTATTGTTGCTGTTTCAATAACAGGAATATTCACCCAAGAACAACTGTACACTCACTTTACGACTGAAGGAAGCAAAGTTCTACACTGCCAAATAATCTTTACAAACAAGTTACTGTGTGGATTTTTTTGGATCTCAACCTGAATTTCTAAAAATGTATACAGTATGAACTATTTTATTCAAGGAACATGAGAAGGTATGAATTTGAGTAATAAGAAATACAGAAAGTTCCAGGCACAATTGTTAGCATTCCTGCAGTGCTCATAACTGCATTTGCAAGCATAAAGCATTGCCACCTGTACCTACAACTAGCTATAATTTTGGGTACACAAACAAGGCTCCTTGTGAAGATTTGCGTTGAAAGGAGTATAAAACGTTAAAATACTAAGAGTGCTTTGCTTCCCTGGGGACCTAGTCAGCTCATCAGCTCCGCTTCCATCTCAGCTTTAATTCAAGCAGTCAGTATGTCAAATATTCTTCAGACATACCAGCAAAGTATTTATACAGCTATGCATATCTGACAAAGAAGAAGTTTGTTTGTCATCAGCATATTTTACCAGACCTTTCCAGGGATCACTGAAACACTGAGGAGTTCTAGTGGTATGTGCATACATGTCTGGGGCACGTATACGGGGATAGTTGCACAAATATTTTTCTGGTATAATGCTGAAAAACACAACATTCAAGAATGTAAGGAATAGCGAGCACTCAGATGCATACAGAAAAGCTGCATTTACAGTAGCAGATTCCCTTGGGACATTGCATATCACAACAATAGTGCTTTATGGATCTGATTAAAAACAGTTAATTATTGTGAATCACAGTATTCTGAATGTGCCAACATTTCCATAGAATATGCTTAAGTAACCAGAATTATTTTCCAAACGTTCTTGCATATACAAAGAGTTAAACCTACTAAACCCAATTATTAACCACCTTAAGGTATTATACACTGACAGAAAATCTGGAGTGGAAAAGGTGTCAATGCCTAAGAATTATTCATAGAAAAAAAGTGCTGAAAAACTAATGCACCAAAGGGCAACGAAACTGGTGAAGGGTCTGGAGCACAGGTCTTATGAGGAGCGGCTGAGGGAACTGGAACTGTTTAGTCTGGAGAAGAGGAGGCTCAGGGCAGACCTTATTGCCCTCTACAACTACCTGAAAGGAAGTTGTGGCGAGCTGGGGGTCGGCCTCTTCTCGCAGATAACTAGTGACAGGACAAGGGGGAACGGCTGCAAGTTGCGCCAGGGAAGGTTCAGCTTGGAGATGAGGAGAAAATTCTTCTCGGAAAGGGTGGTCGGGCATTGGAATGGGTTGCCCAGGGAGGTGGTGGAGTCACCATCCCTGAGGGTGTTTAAGGAAAGGTTAGATGTGGTACTTAGGGACGTGGTTTAGTGGGTAATAGGTGGTGGGGGGATGGTTGGACTAGATGATCCTTGAGGTCACTTCCAACCTTAATGATTCGATTCTGTTCTATTCTATTCTATTCTATTCTATTCTATTCTATTCTATTCTATTCTAAAGAAATTACTTAAGAGAAGAGGAAAGCTCTTATTATTTGGAGAAGGAGTTGCCATGAGACTGAAATAAAGAGGTTCCTCCTCTTGGTATCTATAAGGTCCTTGAGAACATATGAAAATACCTAAATTGATAAGAAATCTAGCTGAAGGTTTACTAATTTATACATATGTCAGAACAGCTAGCAGGAGAAATAGGATATTCATCTATATTCTACCTTACAACTTTGTGACCCAGCCTGGTGTCACTGGATTCTCAGAATTTTTCCTTTCCCTCCTTTCCATGGCGGACTTTCAGGTTGCATTTTCAGAACCATATGTTTAGGTAAAAATGAGTTGGCCATTTCTACTAGCAAGTGCGTCCCTCCAAGTCAGAAGTAACAAAGGAGTATAAATTCTTCTGTTAGTGCCAAAGTATAGAAAGCAAGTACAGAATGATCTTACGTGTAAATCTGTAGCATCTCTTTCCTTGCTGTAGTATTTACAAAGCTTTTAAATACATTGACAATATTATGATAAGGCCTTAAAGGTATTATATTTAAAAATAATAATTTATAAATGTCAGAATATAACAAAAGAAAGTTGCTTTCTCCCACTGAATCACTTCAACAGGAAAAAGTTATACAATCTGTTAGAGCAACTGAGAACCAAGCAACACACAGGCAACCTTCAATGCCAGAGGCACAGCTGTTGCTGCCAGCAGAGTTTTAATGAAAACACTTCCTAAGATTTTTCGCTCCTCAACATTGAGAGTTTCTTTAACTTCATTTAAAGGAATAAATGAGAAAAATACTACTATGTGTTAGTGTCTCTTCCCTTCCTAAGTACAGCTGTAGAGAGCAAATGTTAGAAAATAAGCCCAGAGGAAGGATGATTAACTGAGTGAAAAAATTACCACAACTAAAGACAAGCTGAACTGGTTCACTTTAAACCAAGAGACTTCCTTTATCATTTTGTGGGTATACAGCCTGAGACCACTGGTGCACTTTATGCCTTCAAATAGTGCCACAAAATTTGCTAAAATTTAGACTTTCAGGTTTATTTCTGAGTTCAGATGCAATGGACAAATAGTGCCCAGTGGTAGCTACTAGTGTGTTACAACTGCAAATATTTTTGTGAACAACCTGGTATGATGGAACAGAGACTATGATTATTAAAGTTACAGAGACCATGAATCTAAGGAGAGTTCAAGTAATTAGAGGATACCTAAAGAATTCCCAGTCTTTTTTTCAAACAGCTTTGGTATTTAGTCTCTCTCACGGCTGCTTCCAAACCTTTAAATAGCAACAAGTTTTCTACAGAAAGGGTGCAGATACATGTGTCTGCTTGTGGGATAAGAGAGCTGAAACACAGAAATCTCCAGAGGAGTCAAGCACAACACAGAATAGGCTAAAAGGCAACATGCCTTCAAGTGTCCGTGCACCCACTTCCAATTTCACAGTTATGGGCCTTCCTGCTATTTTATTTTTGAAACTTCTTGATTAATAATTTCCCTACAATGACCTTTTCTCACTTCAAGCTATTACTCAAGGTTAGTCTCTTTTCCCAGGTAACCAATGTATATTTTATTTTACCACAGGCTAATATGGCTCATTTTTTTCCAAGCAAAAATTCTCAGCATAAGTGTCATCATCCTACGCGCACTAGGGAACAGCTGTTTGAAGCATGGCTTCTGTTTTTCCAACATGGGATAAAACAAAAATTCTGTTAAGAAGATATTACTGCTGAGAGGGCTAGTCATCAAGTATACTTGCAGTCTTGCAAATTCTGATAATTCCTGGGGGTTATGCAAAGAAGGTTGTGGAATTTTGCAGGAACTCAATACATTGGAGTTTTTGGGTTGGTTTGGGTTTAGGGTTTTTTTTGGTTTTGGGTTTTTTTTGTTGTTGTTTTTTTGTTTTGGGTTTGGGGTTTTGGTTTGTTTTGTTTTGGTTTGTTTTTTTTTGGGGGGGGGGTTCCCCCAGTAATTTGGAGAGGTGTAGCAGCAAATAGAGAAATAGCACATGTGATATTGGGTTCCCTTGTGCTCTGTGCTGCATAGGGCAGTGCCAGGCCTTGTACTGTACTATAAAGACAGTATTAATTTGTTTTTAGATGGCAACAAAAGTTACACTATACATAAATATCACAGTTTACACTATAGCTTCAACTTAAACTAGCAAGAGGAGAAACTAGGTTATTTTCTGAATTCAGTGTAACAGTTCCACGAACGTTTACTGTATATAGCATAAAACATGCTCCTGCTTTTTTGAAATTTCATCAATTTCCTTTTGATTTTCGAAGCTCAGATGATCAAGGCACTAGGAGGGTTGGACAGGAAAAAGCAATGGAATCAAATCAGAGAAAGCACAGCTTGCATTAGGTTGGGTAAAAATTCATGTTAGTAAGTTAAGGGATGCATCGTCTTAGAGTGAAGGCTTAGAGCTGACCTCACAAATTCTCTTCATGCTTTCCTGTAGATTCACAGTGGGATTTAGCATTGACAGCCTAATACTGCTAAACTTTAATGTACTTATCACCAGTACCCTGAAAACAACAGTGCTTCTGTACCTCACAAAGATATTAGAGCTAAATGCTAGGTGATAATGAGTTCAAGCCTGGATACTTTTTTTTGCATCAAATCTCCCGCTTTCCTTATTCCTACATCTGAGTAGACCTCCCTCATCTATAATTACTCTGAAAACACCAAGTGACACCCACAGGCTGCAGTTTACATCAGCTTTGCACTTCTTTGATGAAATAAGCATATAACTAAA
Source organism: Psophia crepitans (assembly GCA_013399095.1). Taxonomy (NCBI): domain Eukaryota; kingdom Metazoa; phylum Chordata; class Aves; order Gruiformes; family Psophiidae; genus Psophia; species Psophia crepitans. Next base: position 82,771 of record VWZZ01002943.1, read on the forward strand.
AAGATGAGAGGACCTGCCATAGATCAGTTTGTTAGTTCAAGAGAGATTTGCACCTCACCTAAAGTTTGCTGAAGTATAGCTTTACCCTTTAAACCAAATACACTGAACAAAACTTCCACATATAGATCCCATCTTTTTCCCTTGCAGAGGCATCTATAAGACATCTTCTTGTGCAGGCTCCCTCTTGAAGATTTTCCGTCCAGCTGTACTCGATAGTCTATTAAAGAAGCATCCAACTTCTTCCTAGTTGTCACTAGTTCCTCCGTTACTATGGCCATATAACTAGAAAGGGTATACCTCCAAAAAAGGTCTATCTCTGGATGTCTTGTTGTGTGCAGAACCAAACTATACCTTAAAGTCCATTGTTGCACTTATCCTGAATTGTTATCTGTGTTCCACTCAGTTCTGAAGCCCAAACAAAAGAAAAAGGAAGCCAAGGGGATGTGATGAGTCTAGGGTACTGAAGTGGTACCTTGAGGGCTCCTTCAAAGTGCCGGGTCCTGCACTTTGGCCACAACAACCCCAGGCAGCGCTACAGGCTGGGAGCGGGGTGGCTGGAAAGCTGTGTAGAGGAAAAGGACCTGGGAGTGCTGACTGATGCTCGCCTGGACATGAGCCGGCAGTGTGCCCAGGTGGCCAAGAAGGCCAACGGCATCCTGGCCTGTATCAGGAATAGTGTAGCCAGCAGGAACAGGGAGGTGATTGTCCCCCTGTACTCAGCCCTGGTGAGGCCGCACCTCGAGTACTGTGTCCAGTTTTGGGCCCCTCACCACAAGAAAGACATCGAAGCCCTGGAGCGTGTCCAGAGAAGGGCAACGAAACTGGTGAAGGGTCTGGAGCACAGGTCTTATGAGGAGCGGCTGAAGGAACTGGGCTTGTTTAGTCTGGAGAAGAGGAGGCTCAGGNAGGAGAAGGTTGTTCTCTGAAAGGGTGGTCGGGCATTGGAATGGGTTGCCCAGGGAGGTGGTGGAGTCACCATCCCTGAAGGTGTTTAAGGAAAGGCTAGATATGGTACTTAGGGACGTAGTTTAGTGGGTAATAGGTGGTGGGGGGATGGTTGGACTAGATGATCCTTGAGGTCACTTCCAATCACTTCCAATCACTTAATGATTCTATTCTATTCTATTCTATTCTATTCTATTCTATTCTATTCTATTCTATTCTATTCTATTCTATTCCTGATGTCACCTTCTGGCCAGTCATAGCTGTGCAACAGCTCTTGGTTTTGCACATTTTTAAGCTTTTTGACCATTTAAAGATTTCCTGTCAGAAAGTCACTAAAAATAACACAGGAAATGTAAAATCTGCTCAGTTAACTTTTTGCTCATCAAAATATCTCTTCTTGTTTTTTATTTTCCGCCCTCATTCTTGCAAGAACATCCTAATGATGGGGGGGTGTGGGGGTGTGAATCCTAAATCTTTTAAAGGATTAAAACTGTTTGAATTAATTTGTAGCTCCCTGTTAGCAACAAAGTTTGCCCAAGTTTGAACGAAAACATGGACAAACACACTTCCTTGTGGGCTGGAGCACCTCTCCTATGAAGAAAGGCTGAGAGAGCTAGGGATGTTCAGCCTGGAGAAGAAAAGACTCTGGGAAGATCTCACTGCAGCCTTTCAATACTTGAAGGGGTCTTATAAAAAGGATGGATAGGGACTCTTTACTCAGGTAGATAATGATAGAACAAGGGGCAATGGTTTTAAACTAAAAGAAGATAGAGTTAGATCAGACATTAGGAAGAAATTCTTCACTGTAAGGATGGTGAGGCACTGGAACAGGTGGCCCAGAGAAGCTGTGGATGCCCCATTCCTGGAAGTGTTCAAGGCCAGGTAGGATGTGGCCCTGGCCAACCTGATCTAGTGGCATCCCTGCCTATGGCAGGGGGGTTGGAACCAGATGATCTTCAAAGTCCCTTCCAACCCAAACCATTCTATGATTCTATGATACTTCAGTGAGGCACCTATATAGGAGCCTAACTATCCAAAACTCCCTATATTAGCAACAAAAAGTTAAAGAGAGATCAACTAAATCATTCCTGGGATGTACTTATCTCTTTGTACTGACTGAAAGCCACTCTAAGGTGACCATGCTTCTAACTCAAGTTTTGCAGATAAGTGTGTCAAATTAGATTAGATGAATCTGAGGCAGAGTAAGGAAAGATGTCAAGTTCTTTAATATCACCAGATTAGTACATAGTCAAGAGGCAGGTAGAAATCTGTATCAAATGTCTCTGATGTGTGTGTTCATGTGGGGAAAAGGCTCTACTTCTGGCAATGAGCATCGTTTTAGCCAAGTGATTTAAAGTTGTATCAGTTGAGGAATGTGACAGCATGTATAGGATACAGTTACTATTTTCTGAGCACTAAAGAATGGACAAAACTCATTGATTATGTAGCGAAAAAAGCACCCCTTTTTAGGAATTGTGTTAGCATATAGTTTAAATTTAACTTGAAATAACATGTGAGAATCAAATATAGGCAACAGAGAAAAAAGAAAATACATAACAAAAAGGATGGATTACTTTATCAGTCAATAAGACAAAGCAGTTATTTACCTTTCTGGTGTGTCTCACTGCCTTTTTACTTTACATTAGCATATTCAGTCTCAACTTAATTATTTAAGGACTGAAAATGTCAATTTAAAAAAACCTAAAAGTGTACAATACTTTCAATACTGCTGCTGAAGACACTTTGAAGAGCAGGCCAAGTTTGACCTTCAAGTCATCTCCTTACTGCTGAGTTCTACGGAGTTTCAAACACCCTAGACTGAGTTTCAAGACACAGCTATAACCTTAACTATTGTGCGCTTAAGGCAGGCGCAGCTATGATAAAAGAAATATCCTTAGAGTTCTTTATGGTTAGTCCCTAATGCATTCCACTTTGTACAAACTTCAGTTCAAAGAGTAGCTGGGTGAAGCAGCTCCCAGGGCAAGACATCATTCTTTATTACTGTTTGGCCTATGGGTTCTGTCTGAAAAAACAAACAAAAAAATCTTGTCCTCAGTCTTAAACTATGATTAACTCAGAAAGTCTTTCTGTTAACAAACAAGCAAACCCATTTCTAGTTTATGGGTCTGCTAAAACTCCCACTGACTTCAAATGTGCAGTATCTTGCTCTTCACAGGAAGACAACTGCCATCCAGTTTCACTAACTCTGTGAAAACCCAACCTTAGTTTCAAAAGGACCAGTCTCCCTTTTCTCATTAGAGGGACACATTTATGTGCTCATGAATGAAAAGGTGTCTCAAAACAGTCAGCATGAGTTTACCAAGAATACACGATGCCTGACCAGCCTGATTGCCTTCTATGATAAAACAACTGGAGCTGTGGAGGAGGAAAGAACAATGAATGTCATTTACCCTGACTTTAGCAAGACTAAACACATGCAATATTCTTCTACAATAATCTTTTATCTAAGTTAGTATCTTATAGTCTGGATGGGTAAACAAATAGATTGGGAAAAAATTGGATGATCAGGGTTGGAGGGCCGTGGTTAATGGACCATACACTGCCTGAAGACCAATAACAAATGGAACATCACAGTTTATCCTGGGACCTGTTCTGTTTCACATCTTTCTTAATGACCTGGAGGACGCAACAGAGTGCATCTCATCAGGTTCCTATAGGATACCGAATTGGAGGGACCAGCTAAAATGTTCAAGGACAGAGCTGCCATAAAGAGGGTCCCAGAGAGGCTGGAGGACTGGGCCAACAGGAACATGTTGGCATGCAATTCAGCAGGAACAAATGCCTAGGCCCACACCAGGAAAAGAAGAGTCCCTGCAGTGACACAGCCTGGCAATCAGCTTGCTGGAGATCAGCTCTGTGGAAAAGATTCTGGGCGTTGTGGCAGCAGCAAGCTGCAAGTGAACCAGCAGCATGCTTTGGCAGTAAAGATTGTCAACAGCACCCTGGGCTGTATGAACAGCAGCGTAGGCAGGAGAAGTCAGGAAGGGATTATATGCCTCATCAGTACACTTCTAGATACTGCATCCAGTTTTGGTGCCCTCACTCAGTACAAGAAAGGTATTGATAAACTGGAGCGTGTTCAGGGGAGAGCCACCAAGATGCTTGGGAGCTGCAGTATTTGCCCTTTCAGGAGAGGTTGAGGGGCCAGGACTTATCCACTGTGGGGAAGAGATAGCTTCAGTGAGGGACATATGTGATAGCAGTCACCCAGATGACAAGGAGGTCATCAAGAAAACAAAGTCAGGCTCTTGACAGCAATGCATACTGCAAGAAAGAGACACATCAGTCAAAAATTTAAACAAAAGTGGTTCCGACTGCATATCAGGAAGAGCTTTTTCACCATGAGGACATTCAGGTATTAAATAAGTTGTCCAGAGAGGCTGTTGAACCTCCATCGCTGGAGGTTTTAAAATCCTGACCAAAAAAATCTTAAGTAACCTGGCCTGACCTAGCTGGCTCTGCTTTGATCAAGCGATTGGGCTAGAGATGTCCTGAAGTCTTTTCCAATCCAAATTAGATCCTGAAATATGAATTCAGAAAAACAAGATTAGACAAAGCAGGATAAGGGGAATTGCATGTCAAAATAAAGTGAACCTGGAGCAAAGCAAATGTAAACAAGAAAGCATTTAACAGACATTCTTTAGAAGTCAGGTATACAAGTTTCATCTTCACAGACCATGTTTCAAAGTTTTCTCTCTTGCACACATGAAAGACTTCCCCCTCCCAAACTTTCCTTCTTCTATCACCAGGGATGCACCCTTGTCAATTAGAGGATTATAGAGAATTTCACAGTTGTATTCTTACTGACACATTAAGCCCTCTTACTGATATGCATAAATTAGTAATTTTACCACAAGCTAAGTCTTTCATTATAGTGGGAACTGTCTTTCCAAATATTTCATGACATAATCCCTTAGTAACTGTTCTGCAAGATCCCTGTCTAAGACAGGCAACTAATCAAACACGAAACTACTGTAAGACATAAGAGCTTCGAGGCATTAGACTTGAACAGTGCTTCCAAACTTTACCTTGTTGAGGTTCGATCTCTGTTAGCCTGATTTACACGTGTAAGTGATAAATTGCTGTCACAAGGGAACTCTCCTTTAACTCCTTAGTGCTTGGCTTTGTAACCACAAAACTGTTTTGAATATAGGAGATACATGCAGAGCTGGACTGTGCTGGAGCCCATAAAGTTTCCAAGCAAAGGGGTGGCCCTGAGTACCTTTCCTGCTTGTGTCTAACTCACACACTGGAGTGCAGACAACCAGTGCTATCAGACTTAATCTAGGAAGGACTCATGCAGCATGAAGCTTCATAGAATTGCCCTGATTGCTGTCTGTCTTAAAATGCTTTGTTCATGAAGAACAGCAATTACCCTCTTGAAAACAACATGAGAGAGTGCCTCCATGCCTGTCAGAATTGGTACTTTTCAGAGAGTACAGAAAATTGTTCTTTTCTTAGTGAGCATGTCCCATCACGGAAGCAAGATACATGAAAAACACTTTGACAGGCACAGCAACTTCATATCTCGCATGTATCTTCATGTTATTGGATTATTTTTTTTATTACTCTGTGTTTTCCCTTTGATGTGGTGAGATGGTTTCATTTATAGTATTTCGAAAGCTTATTTTTCCTCATTAAACTACTTCCATGTGAAGACTTCTATAAGGAAAAACAATATTCTGTTTGCTATACAAACAGAAAACTTTTTAAATTGAAATAACACTTCTATGTAATGGCTCACCCAAAAAAGTTCTTTCAAGCTCCCACAACAACTTTCTTCAATTCCTCCCTCGTATCTCAATTATTTTGTCTTGAAATTATGAATAATAAAACCCTCTTATAAAAGATAGAATTGCACTTCTAAGGTTTTGTTTTTATGATAACAGAAAGAAAAATATTCTTTACAAGGTAGAATTGTTCAGTTAATCATCTCTGAGATCAGGGTGTTTTCTGTGTACCCTTAACTATTGTGCTTTCCAATACTGTTCACTTAGTTGTTCCTTGACTATTTCAGTATCATATTCTTGACAAAGATTTTATAGATGTGACAAAAAACCCTCCAACATATACACAGCATCAGTACTAAACAGAGGCCAAAGTTTCATAGAGACAATTTAGCTGTTGCAAAATAAAAAAATAATGAGAGATATCCACCCCATAAATTTTGAGTAAGTAACTTTGGTGCAGTTTAGAATCTAAGATCTGTATAGCTGGCAAAAAGAGATATGTGCCCAGAAGAAGTATATAGGTACTATGATGAAGTATATAAGTTACTATATTGGTTACTATTCTTAGTGGCCAATGAGGCCATCTGAATACTCCCACTATATCATAGAAGTGTTTCAGACCACTGCTAATCCCTGGAAGGCCTCTTCTTCCAAGCCATTTCTAGGTGTGAGGATGACCATTCTAGGAAATAAAGGTAATGAAAATAAATGAACAGCTCATGTCCTTTGTTCAGCTAATGTCCACATGTCCAACATGTGGAGCCACAAAGTAGAATCTCATCCGTAATTATTGCAAATTAATTAACTGAAGGGTCAATGTATCTTTACAGTCTTGGTGGAGAAGCTTTCAAAAAAGTGAATAATTTTATATTTTTTTTTAAATCTCAAAAAACTCTAAGCACAGGAAAGCAAAATTAAATACAAGCAAAATAATTTTCAGATCTCCTATGTAGACCTAAATTCTTCATACCACCTACCTGTTGGTGCCGAAATGAACCAAAAAACTTTAACTGGACAAATCCATAACAGCAATAGAAGTAAGCCAAAGAAAACTTAAAGAACCAGAGCTAGTCAGCTGGTCTTCTAACCTGGGCACTCCCTGGCACTGTACCCTCTTTAAGGTTGACTGAAATCCTGGAGTATCTCTTCAGAACATGACCTTTACCAACATCATCAGAGAGGGATTCTCAAATTCAGCACTCCAGCTTACCTGTAAAGATTTTTCTGGGCATTTTACCTACATTTTTTCTGTAGGTAGGAAGTTGATTCATAAGAATCATAGAATATCCTGAGTTGGAAGGTACCCATAAGGATCATCGAGTCCAACTCCTGGCTCCACACAGGACCAGCCCAATCAGAGCAGATGACTGAAAGCATCGTTCAGACACTTCTTGAACTCAGTCAGGCTCAGTGCTGTGACCACCTCCCTGGGGAACCTGTTCCAGTGCCCCATCACCCTCTCGGTGAAGAAATTTCCTGATCTCCAACCTAACCCTCTCCTGTCACAGCTTCATGCCATTCTCTTAAGTTCTATCGCTGATCACCAGAGGGAGGAGATCAGTGCCTGCCCCCTTGCTCCCCCTCGTGAAGAAGCTGTAGGCCGCCACAAGGTCTCCCCTCAGTCTGCTCTTCTCCAGGGTGAACAAACCAAGGGTCTTCAGCCTCTCCTCATGTCTCCCCCTCTCAGCCCTTCACCATCTTTGTTGCCCTCCTCTGGACACTCTCCAATAGCTTTATGTCCTTTTTGTACTGTGGTGCCCAAAACTGCACACAGTACTCGAGGTGAGGCCGCACCAGCACAGTGTAGACTGGGACAATCTAGACAGGCTAGCATGCATTTGATCATCAAAATTCAAGGTGCTCAGTTTAGCTTTAATAAATCCCAAGTTTACTTTTAGCAGATGCATATATTGCCACTAGTCAGCTAGGGAAGACAAATATTTCATCCTGATACGCTCGGTGCTAGATCTGATACCATTTCCCCTTTAGTTACTCACATACCTTCAGTGTAACTGGAATAGATGGAGAGAGGAAGCCACTGGGAACATTAATTTTATTCGCTAAACTACTTAAAACTAATTATGTGGTTTCACTTCCTAATGGAGGCCTGTCCACTACAAACTGTGGTAAAAACAGACATGAAGCAAAAGCCTTAGAGCATTGATGTGACTTTAAGCTATCTGCAGCCATCAATATTGTATTAGCTGGCTTATGCAAACTTATAAAAGATATTCAATCATAGCCAAACTGCTAATCTGTTAAATGCAAGACAAACTTTTACCTTCAAACAACTATAAACTTATGGTCCAGGTATCTCATTATTTTATTGTGAAGACTGGTTTTGTAAAGTCATGCATGAAAGTAGTTGAGAAAACCTGACATTCTGGGCTGTCATTTTCATTTCTAATCATTAAAGAAAACTAAATTTTTCAAGTTTTTTATTGTTTGTTAAATGTTATATCATACTAAAATGATGAGGTTGAGAAACTTTGTGACGAACATTAACAGATTAAAGGTATTGGCAATCACCTTTAGCAGAAGTGGGGGAAAAAAATGATTCTGCTATAACCGAAACTTTTTTTTTAGTAAAAACATTTCTTCAGATTGTATCTTCTTTGATGCCAAAAAGAGTTCAGGAAAAATTGCTAGTTGCCTTTTATTGTCAAGGTAATTGGCATAAATTGTTTACAGAATTTTTAGCAATGTTCCCATTGTATTGTGTACCATCACGAGAGAGAGCAAATACAAAGTATAATATACATTAGCAGCAATTTTGAGGGGGTTTGCTGGCACTAGGTAAATAATAGGCTATTACACAACAACAAAAGAAAAGTACAATGCATCAAAATCCCTGCCTACACTTAGAAGACTTCACAGGTATAGGAAAAACACAGCACCCAGACCTGGTGTGCCCAGAGGTCCCAGTGTGGTAGCAGAGATATTTTTTGTTTGGCTGAAACACCTCACCCCCACTTTGCAGAAGCTACATCAATAGCAGCCGCTTTTCACTGGGGTACATGCATATGCGCTTGGGGCCTTGAACATCTCAGATGGGGTTTCATGGTCTCATCTAACCTGGACATGCTGGCAGTGTTTGAAACATAGTCTGAGACACATGAAGTATGAGGCAAATAAAACAAAGCTTGAGCATTTCTATGACAAATAGTGCAAATCTGCAGCCATGGATGGCATAGCATCTGAAAGCCAAAGTAGTTCCATGCTTTACATTCAGGCACAGCACAGAGAAAAGATGCTCTCAACACCCTGTTAACAGCTTAAATGCTGCAGCCCACATTATCCTGGGACTGGCACACATGAGCAACATATTTAATTTGCTTATGAGCAAATGACATTTGCATTACAATTTGCATTGCATTTGCAGTAAACTGAGCTGACCATGAAGGGCTCTGCATTTCAAATGAGAAGTAGTGGTGTCTCTACAGGGTACTGTGTGCTGAACATGTTAGCCTCTCACTCACTTCCATTCAGTCCCTTCATATATCAAAGTAGGGCAGCAAAGAAAGCAATATTTTTAAAAGACATACCCGACTATTGTCTCAAACATCAAAAGGGAGCACACAGAATACTTGTCTTGTTAAGGAGAGGGTCTTCCTTACATAAAAAGCAATCCATTTCTCAGTTTGTCATAGGCAACTGCTTGAGGAAGGAAGCACTTCTGATGCCAAATATTCAAGCAGCACTAAGCTAATTCAATCTATATAACTACATATATTCATATAAAAGAAATCAAGAACTGTTCTTTTCTCCTGCAATAACTCAAAAAAAGAGACACTGGGCTGGATCTTTGAAGTCTGTGGCAAAACTTTATTCAATACTGTGTAGAGATAAAAAGGCTGAGCATGTACTTTTTTCGATCCTAGATGAATTGCTTGAATTTAATAAGTGCTAAACACTTGCAGCTCTTATACAAGTGGAGACTGTGAAGGCTGAATTTTTCCAGGAAAAAAAAAAAGGCTTAATTTCGCTTTCTGAAAGTCTTTGACAATAGATGCGTAATTATCGAAACAGCAGGATATCTGGAATATCAATACAATGAGCTAAAACATTACCCATTTTTAAGAAGTCACGTTCACTTAATCATTGCTCTGTAAATGTAAGTACATAAAAGGATTACAGAAATAATTTACCCAATAGATCCACCTCACAATGCTTCTATGGCTCCTTAGCACAAGTAGGGAAGCAATGAATCGAGGGCATGTGAGTATGCCAACTTTTCCAATTTCCATTACTTTCAATAAACAGAAGTTACTCCCTCTCACAACTGTATTTTCAGACTTTTCCAATATTCAACATTATGTAAATTTAGAATTACTCCAGAGTTAGCAGTTGCTAAGAGTTCATAATAGGATATTTGAAAAATCTTCTATCTTTCTTTTTTAATCAGAACATCTGAAAGTAAAATGTGGTTCTTTTTACCTCTATGAGAAATAGATAATTAAAAAACCTTGCACTTATGAAAAAATATCTAATTAAAATTATAATGAAAATGAATAAAGAAATTGTATTCTTTGGTTTTGAGAAAAAGAATGAGAGTCTGTAAGTACACTCAAGTAGAAAGTCTTTCCTTATTATCCTGGATACTTTACAAATATTGAGACCTATTTCATCTAAGGCTCCTTGTCCAACGGTTTTAATCATTTCATTTGGAAAACTGCAGGGAAACTACCATCTGCTTTATAGAAAAAGTATACATTATATAAGTATTTATAGAGGCTTCCCTCCTAGAATATTGGAATCCCAAAAACCCTCAGAAAACAGAGAAGAAACAAAAAAAAATCTTGAAAATGAAAATGGTTTTTGTTTTAGCTGCATCAAGATTGTGAAAGAACAGAAAAGAGCAAATAAAAGAAAGGTATATCAAGGGTGCTAAAAAAACCAACAAACAAACCCCAGACCCGTTCCCCCCCAAAAACAAAAAATCAAAACCAACCCCGCCAAAAAAGAAAACCAGCAGAAAAGTTAGACAAATTCAGTGTGAAAGTTAAGCTCGCACGTGGACACAGAAGATAATTAATGGTTGAGAGCACTTAGCTAACAGCGTGGCTGATTCTCCACTCCTAAGCACTGGACACTCAGGTGGCTTCTTTTCCCTATGGTCTGCTCAGACTCAGCACATCGCTATGGGCTTGGTGCAAAAATTGAGATTTGACCTGCACAAAGCCAGATCAGGTGATCAGAATAGTCTTAAAACAGTCCGTAGCCTGTGAACCTGTGACAACAGTGGCCTGAATAACAGAAGGGACTTTGACTTCAGAGGTGACAGAGAATTGCAGTAAATGTCTCCAGAGTTTTGGATCCAGCTAGGCAACCATCCAAAAGGTGAACTTTAAATCCTTCTCATTTGGGGAAACTTTTTAAGCACATGTGAAATTTTAAGTATGCATTGAACTCTTCTGTTCTCAATTAAATTTAAGTATTAGAATTAAGTATCTCTTTCAGTGTTGTCTTCAAGGGGGATATTTTCCTAGATTGGGATCTCTAGTGACTAAATTAATCTTTAGGAGCAGTATTGTACTGTTAGACTGCACTGGGGATGAATATGCTTCAGTACAAAACTTTCACCAAGTGATAGCAGTAGTGCTTCTGTCCTTACCTTCTCAGTCAAACATCTATACTTCCAGATTAGTTCAAGCCTCGAGTCAGGCTTCAAAAGCCTTCTTAACACCTAACCTCCCACCTGAGGTTATCAAACCTGATTTTGAACTAAAGTTGTGTTTTCATAAAGAAAAATACTTAGAAATAAATATTTAAAGTGCTCTTAGAGGAAGGTGCTAAAGGATGTCCAGCAGAAACACATGCATCAGGCCAAGAAAGAGTCCTGCAGGGAGAATTGAAGAACAACTATCTGCAGGGCTGATCTTGTTACTGCAGCAGAAGTCACTGAGCACATGCTTGGACCTTGCTTAGCATATCACTGCTTCACCACATCGTGCGGTGGGCTAAAGTAAAATCAGAGGACAGAGCCTTGCTAGCAATCTCCTTGTTATCCTAGGAAACATATCTAACTCAGGTAAGTATGCTACAAGTAAGTGAGAATCTTCTATCTTGTAAAAGTGTCATCATATTACCTGTTCATAGCAATAGCGGAAAAATATTGGATGAGTAAGTAGTAGTTTTGGAGAAATGATAGGTAATTTAGTGACAATATCTAACAGGGGGCTTTAGCTTATGAAACACAGAGGATTTTACGAACAGTACTGGAATATCAAAATTATGTACAAAATTATGTGCACTTCAAATAAAAACTATGGACCTGTCTTTATTCTCACATCAGTGGAAATGAAAGAAATTTCTTGGTTTCAGTGGAGTTACTGAAGTCACAAAACCTCCTTACCAAGAGCTACTGAGAAATTAGAGAGGTACCTGAAAACTTAGGCAATCAAGGCCAATCATAAACTGGTCTAAATTGTCTTACTTTTGCTTAGTGTAACAATAGTGTAAAAGAAAGCTGAGGTGTAACAAAGATATTAGCAGCTATAGTAAAAAAATAAACTCAAGCTTACAGAAGTCACTGGCTTTTAAAAAAAAATATTCAAGGGAGAATTTAATTGCAAGGCAGAAGCTATTACAACAGACCTATGAATGCACAAATATTGAAGTAAAATATACTGTCTGCATGCAAAGAGAACTGTTAAAGAGAGCTCCACATCTCACTACACCCTGGTTTTCATGCTACCATTCGTCCTGTGGGTGAGAACTGGCATTGCTGAGGGTCATACTGTTGCTGTATTTAGCAGAAGTATTGCAAGAGCAGAGGCAATACAGCCAACATGGAAGTCTTGGAGTTGCTGCTCCAGTGTAAATGAATCAGATGAGGGGAAAAAAGGGAGCAGAAAGTTTCTTCCCACTTGTCGTGGTTCAGCCCCAGTTGGCAGCTGAGCCCCACACAGCCGCTCGCTCACTGCTCCGTTGGCAAAACGGGGGAGAATGAGAGCAACGCAGGGGCAGCTTCCTTGAGTTGGGATAACCACTGTCCAGTGGGCCAGCAAAGGGAGAGGGGAACAACACCAAAGCAGCAGTAGTTACACCGGGATGTAAACAGACGCGATGACAAATGGGAGTACTTTACCGATTGACGACCGACCCCACAGACCAGCCGCTGAGCCCCCACCCAGCCCATCCTGGAGCAGCATCGGTCGCTCCCCCCACCCCAACCACAGCCCCTATTATGGGGGCATTGGGGGCACATGGTATGGAATAGCTCGGCTCACCTGGCCGGGCTCCTGAAAATTAACCCTATCCTGGCCAAAGCCAGGACACCACTTCAGCCTTAAAAGAAGCAACTGTGTATGGGAATTTGTCCTGCCTCCTGCTGACAGTGCTGTAAAGTCCAAATAAAGAATCTCTTGGCAAGCTGGGAGACAGAAATCCAGCTCTCCATGCTGAGTACCACCTGTTATACACGCTGCATCTAGTAGCATCCCTCTAGCAAGGACTGCAGCAACCTGCCTATGCCCAGCTCCCCCACAGGCCTTACGGGTGGCTGTAACCTCACAGTCACCTCAGACTGTACATTAGTCGGCAGGCTTCCTAGACCAAGGACAACTGCATCTCCAAACTTGTCCTGCTCTTCATTTATCCATCCAAAGCTGTGCTTTAAGAATTCTAGAAATATGGATGAAAACAGGAAAGAGAGCACTTAAATTTATTTACTGTCATGATGCTCGTGGTGTCACATGAAAAAGGCTTTTTTTTTCAGTATTGTAGAGTTGCATTTACCATTCAACGTACTGGCAATGTTGTTCACAAATCCCAGCAGGAGTCAGCCCGTAATACCCATTGAGATAAGAGCTACTGGCAGATTGTTATTTAGAAGAACATGCAAGCCACCTAGGTAAAATGTGTTTATAGGCACAGGGTCAGTTCTGTGAATAATCACAATGAAATGCTATTATCACAGCATTGATCAATCACAATGAAATCTATTATCATATTCTAGAAATAGTTAATGTTAGTATGAGTGGGCAAGGGGAACATTAGAGAAAATATTCTTTCATCTGTAATAGCCTCTTAGTGCATACAATTTCTTTTGGTTTTTTTTTTTCTTAGCGCAGAAATATTCAGGTCAGGAAATATCGTTCACGGGAAACAGCTAGTTCATTTGCAAATCTTCCCTGGAACGCACATGCTCTTGGCAGGTTAACATTTGCCTAAAGGGGTCTCTGATGAGGAGAAACAAGGACTTTGGCTTCCATCACAGTCAGTTCATTAGCTGAGATGAATACACAGTCAGCATTCAGAGACAAGAAAACAAAAGTATCCTCTCAAAACAACAGACAAAATCGGTGTGTGTGTGTGTGATGCTGGTGGTATTTTGGGGGAAGGAGGAAAAAAACCAAAACCACCACTCCCACTCTGAAAAAAAAACCAACCCAGACACAAAAAAAAGACCAAAAAACCCAACCAAACAAAAAAGAGAGCACATTGATTTTGGTTTTGCTTTGTGGTTTTTTTTAATGGTGTAATAGCCTCTGCTTTAATTACCTGCCTGGTATGACAAACTTACTCAGAAGATTCAACTTCCAAGGAAACAGCTGCTCTTTCAAGAACTTTACCTTCTTGCTCCCTCTAGTGTTCTGAGAAATCATGTTCAGTTTTACATAGCCCTAACCAGAATATTTTTCTCATAATTTCCTTTCCCATCACATCCAACCAAAGTGACTTGATAGGAAAGGACCGACAATGACTTTATTACNTTCCCTGGAACGCACATGCTCTTGGCAGGTTAACATTTGCCTAAAGGGGTCTCTGATGAGGAGAAACAAGGACTTTGGCTTCCATCACAGTCAGTTCATTAGCTGAGATGAATACACAGTCAGCATTCAGAGACAAGAAAACAAAAGTATCCTCTCAAAACAACAGACAAAATCGGTGTGTGTGTGTGTGATGCTGGTGGTATTTTGGGGGAAGGAGGAAAAAAACCAAAACCACCACTCCCACTCTGAAAAAAAAACCAACCCAGACACAAAAAAAAGACCAAAAAACCCAACCAAACAAAAAAGAGAGCACATTGATTTTGGTTTTGCTTTGTGGTTTTTTTTAATGGTGTAATAGCCTCTGCTTTAATTACCTGCCTGGTATGACAAACTTACTCAGAAGATTCAACTTCCAAGGAAACAGCTGCTCTTTCAAGAACTTTACCTTCTTGCTCCCTCTAGTGTTCTGAGAAATCATGTTCAGTTTTACATAGCCCTAACCAGAATATTTTTCTCATAATTTCCTTTCCCATCACATCCAACCAAAGTGACTTGATAGGAAAGGACCGACAATGACTTTATTACGGCAATAATTTGAAATAGAAACCTTCAACCTGGCATGCTGCTAAGTAATCCAAACTGTTACAAGGTCCTTTACATTGCTCAAATTAGTATGTCTTATCTTTTGTAGACAAAGCAACGTTCATTGAGAAACTATGTACAAATATATGCATTACCACAGTTGCTTTTAGACACATATTTTAGTTAGATGTTGGTGTCATAGACTCAAGTTGTGACCATTGATTAAACTTTCCTATAACCAAAGAAAAAATGTGTCTGCACGTTGTACTTTTTTACTTGTCTGCATCATGGCACAAACAGATAAAACTAGCAACTATCAGCTTCAAGAAAACAAGTTTCTAAGCTTAAAGAAAAGGCAAACCTCCACTAGCTGTCACCATTAACACTTATAGCCTGCTACAGATGGTGGTACTCCTGAATAATGAACCCTGAACTACTCGATTATATATGAGAAGCATACATGCGACATTTGCACAGGACAGCAAGTAGCAAATCCATATTATTCCCCTCACACCACTGCTACTACCGTTTAAAGGTTCATCTTTATCTTTGAAAAGAAAATTTGCAAAACTAAGATCCAAAACACGAAGACAGCATGACTCACCAGCTGCCTGTAACCCCAACCTACCTAAAACAATGCTGCTCCCAGGCACCTCAGTAGGACAAGTTAAAGTCCAAAATGTCAAGCTAGCAAGACAAGACTGCATTAATTAATTTCCTGATGAGTCCGAGTGCTTTTACTATAAGCATCTGCAGAATCTACTGTGGAAAACATAATTCTGTAATCAAAACATGGGCAGAGCCTAGACAACTAGCACTTGTAGTTTTTCCAGTCTGACTTCTGCCAGTGGCAAACTGGAAGCACCCCCAGGGTAATAAAACGTGAAGGGACAAAAGCCTTTTCTGCTGCA
Source organism: Psophia crepitans (assembly GCA_013399095.1). Lineage (NCBI taxonomy): Eukaryota > Metazoa > Chordata > Aves > Gruiformes > Psophiidae > Psophia > Psophia crepitans. The sequence continues at coordinate 98,677 of VWZZ01002943.1, forward strand.
TCAGCACTGTCTAAATTTGAGATGGGGAAGAGCAGAGCCCTTGCTTCTCGTAGTTTTCAAATACATTTTTAAAAGCTGGTTTTGATACTCACAGGAACATTTTCTTCTTCTTTCTACACCTACTAATTACTGTATCAACCTCGCCATAGACAATAGTGGTCTTAATATATAAACATTATTTCATGTTAATTCAATTCTAATTGAATGTCATATTCTTAAAAGATATATGAGAGGGCAAAATGTTCCACTTGTGTACTTCAATTTAAATTCTATTTCCTTCACCACAATACATGCCTAAGTCTTGGAAGGCAGATTTAAGTCAACTGCTTTGTAAAAGTAAAAAGTATAAGATAGTGAAGAATACCAGAGAAAGTTTTAGCTTCACGCCTAATGCTGAATCACTGATGCAGTGATAGATTCTTTTAATACACAGATGTACCTTTTGAGAAATCAACTAGAAACATTTTAAAGGGTCCATCCACATAATGCTGTCTTAACAAACAGGGTCATATTTCTTTCTTTACAAAATGAATTCAACGTGAATCAAGAAAATGAGTCATCCTTGTTTCCTCCCAGTCTTTAATGTTTCTGGCTGCTCACAGTTTGGTTTCAGATCAAAGCAAGATAAAAGTGAATTAAAGATTCTTCTAATCTGTTATTCATATCTGACTAGAAATACATTTCCTTTTACCTACTGCATAGGTAGTTCATTTTATTGTGTTCTGGTAAGAAAATAGAATACAATATGTAGCAATATGTTTGTGGAAAATGAAGCTTTATTTAAATTTAGTAAAACTTTATCTACACTTACAATGTAAAAACACATAAAGTCTCTACACAGAAAGGTAGACGAACTACAACAATCATGGATATATCTATGACCAAAATAAATGGTTAAATTTATTTGGTCAAATGTGTAGGGTAAAAAACCATAGACTTTTCAGAGGTGACAATGGGATTTATTTTCAGAGTCATTTTCATTCAGTAGACTAAAAAAAAGAAGTGGTGGCTTAACATTGTTTTAGAAGATCTTCTATTTTGTTTGAAAAGCTTCACAACGAAAATATTTTCTTCACCCACTGCCACTCCCAATCTTCTACTTTCCCACATGGGAAAAAGAAAAACCAAAAAACAAACCCAAAAAGCCTACAAAAAAACAAAACACCACGTCCCACACCCAAAAAGGGGGGGTGGGGGGATATAAAAAGGAGAGAAAAGAGAAAGAAAGGAAAAGAAAAAAAAAAGGAAGGAGGAATAACAAACGAGAAAACAGAAGAATAGCTTGTATTTTACTTGTTTCTTGTCAAAGAATATTTGTTATTCTTTGTAAAAGATAACTGGGAATGCTTTTCAGTAGATGAATTTCAATAAATGCAGACCAGATGACCCTAAAAAAAAGAATATATTACAGTATATGGAAAGTCTGTGTAAGAATTGTTCCTTTCCCAAAACTGAATATTAGGGGAAAAACACTGTTATATCCTGAGGAGTCACAGTCCTGTCTTTGCAATGCTCTTAGCTAACATAACTGCTTTCTTCTGGAAGAAATTTCATGAAAGAACAGGTTGTTGCTTTCTTCATGCTCACCGGTACACTACCACTGTTTTCCAACGTTTCTCTATCTATTTTACACCTAGCATAGTGACTCTTCTCAGCAGGTATTGTCCTTTTGTGATGGCCCTTGCCATCAGACCTTGCTGTCATAATATAATTAAGATTTGGACTGCAACACCCCCTCGAGGCTCCATTTAAAGTCAAAGGGCCACGTGCAAACATACTATTTGCTTTTATGTTACTGTATATTATTGTGATCTAAATCAGTGTCATAACTATTTTATACGCTGCCTGGCAACAGATGCAGAATCTGCAGCAACGGGGTCATCTGTGGCATTTGTTACATTTCTACCTTTCCTATTCAGTTCAGAAGGAAAGGACTGACCTGAGGACACCATTCAGACTGGTAATTGCAGCCCCACCTATTCTGGCCTCAGAAGATTTGAACCTTGAAGAGAAGCAGTTAATTATATAGTAGATTTCCCAACTTTGCTTAGACTCACTGAAAAAAAAACTAAAACCTGTCCATAACATTTGAGACACTTGGGCTCTTGGTTGTGTCAATTAGGACCTTTCTGAGAGGCACACACACTTTTCACAGATTCCAAAGTCACGTGAAGAAAGGTTAGTAGTCAAACTGACATATTTTCCCAGCCTGTGAAATCAATCATACTCAAATTTGTGGAGAGAGCAATGAAAATTATTTGCCAAAACCCCTCCACAATTTTCGACGATTATTGAAGGAGGTTAAAACCCTAGCAGTTAGATCTGACCAGGCACAGAGGCAATGTACATGAGAGTGGCAGAGCAGAAACAGCTCTGACTCTCACCCTTGAATCTTGAATGTTGGCTCAAACAGACTCAAAATTTGCTTTCTGTGAATATTATTTAAATGTTTGTAAACAGTTGCTGCTCTTGTGAACACACATACTAGGAAACATTCTCTAATCAATGAACCTCCACACACATGTTTCGGAAACAGTGCAGTGATTTCTTTCAGGTCTTCTTGAGCAAGGTGTTTTTCACCTGACACCGACTGATGCACCTTCTGATGGAAAATGCTAACTAAGAGCAGGTGTGAGATCTGGTACTGAGCAGAATAGATGAAAGATATTGCCAGTGTCTTTGACCTCTCTGAGAGTAGCAGATTTATTCAGAGAAAATGGTCTAATGATTTAGCAGAAGTGAAACAGGGTAGTGATTCACAGAAAAAGTCACAGCTCCTCAGTATTCCTTACAAAGACAATTTAGGGGAAGCTTTTCATATCCAAGATCCAGCAACCAGTATAGTGAGCAAAAGGCAAAGCATCTATCAAGGGAAGCAGTCCGCTCAGATGCTGAGGCTATTTCAGCTGTGGTGTATTTAAAGACCCATGTAACGCATAGTACCAAAAACTGGTGAAGCGAGCTGCAGCTTGACAGCACTGGGCTAAAAGCCAAAGCCTGAAAATGTTGACTGATAAAAGCCCATTAAAAGAAGAAAAATCTTGAGCAAAGTCCAAACAAATGCAACCCTGATGCAGACAAAATCTCATCTTTCCTCAAAAACTTGTGGCAGTTTCTCTGCTACATCTATACACTTGCAGTCGCAAGGGCTCACAGCAAGTTTTCCAATTCTTCCCACGGCCTGTGTCTTCAAGTGGTTAAAAAAAAAAAAAAAAGAGGCTCTTTCCACTTTTTAGACACATGCACCCTTCAGACACAAAGTAATGTTACTTTTTTCTGCTGTCAGACTCTGTCCCTGAGTTCAGACATGTAGCAGATGCTTGGTGCTCCTGTTACGCTCACCTGAAGGTGTAAAGCACGGAATCAAAGAAAGGAGAAAGTGCACAGAGGATGGGAAAAATCCAAGCTGAATCAATTCGCTGAACAAGTTCAAAGTCATGGTACTCTCATTCTTCTCTAACCTTTCTTTTGTAACACCTTTGTTGAGATTCTGTCTGAGAGAACCCAGGTTTTATTGTTTTCATATAGTTAATTCAGTGAACTGTAATTGTAAATGAATAACTAGGGACTTGTTAGCATTTGGAGAAACTGAACATCACTGTCTTTTGCCCTTTATTCCATTCTATTACACCTTTCTGTGTAATCAAACTGTAGCCTCTAGTCAGCTTTTAATAATAGCTGCATAGTCAGTGTTTTCCCAAACACTGGATCACATTTCTTCATCCTCTTAAGGCTGAAAGTCACCTCCTTGCCTTCTTGTATTGAATCTGACTGAGATGGAGTTCTTTTCTTCATAGCAGCCATCATAGGGCTGTGCTGTGTATTGATAGCTAGCAAGGTGTTGGTAAGACACCAGTATTTTAGAATCATAGAATCACAGAATGGTTTGGGTTGGAAGTGACCTCAAAGATCATCTAGTTCCAACCCCCCTGCCATGGGCAGGGACACCCTCCACTAGACCAGGGTGCCCAAAGCCCCATCCAACCTGGCCTGGGACACTTCCAGGGAGGGGGCAGTCACAGCTTCTCTGGGCAACCTGTTCCAGCACCTCACCACCCTCACAGTGAAAACTTTCTTCCTAATATCTCATCTAAATCTATAGTTCTCCAGGTTAAAGCCATTACCCTTGGTCCTATCACTACCTGCCCTTGCAAACAGCCTCTCTCCAGATTTCTTGTAGGTTTCCTCTACGTACTTGAAGGCTTCTGTAAGGTCTCCCTGGAGCCTTCTCTTCTCCAGGCTGAACAAGCCTGTCTCTCAGCCTGTGTACATAAGGAGAGATGCTCCAGCTCCCTGATCATCTTTGTGGCCCTCTTCTGGACTCACTACAACAGGTTCATGTCTTTTACTGAGGACCCCAGAGTTGGATGCAGTACTCCAGGTGCAGATTCATAAGAGCAGAGTAGCAGGGAAGATCACCTCCTTCAGCCTGCTGGTCACACTTCTTTTGATGAAGCCCAGGATCTGATTTGCTTTCTGGGCTGCCAGCATAGACTGCCAGCTATGCTGAACTTTTCATCAACCAACACTCCCAAGTCCTTCTCCACAGGGCTACTCTCAATCCACTCATCCTCCAGCTTGTATCCATGTTTGGGATTGTCTCTACGCATGTGCAGGACCTTACACTTGGTCTCTTTGAACTTCATGAGATTTGCAGAGGCCCACCTCTCCTGCCGGTTAAGGTCCCTCTGAATGGCATTGCTTCCCTCTGGAGTAATATCCACATCGCTCAGCTTGGTATCAATAAAATGTGCAGGTTCTTTTGTTTTGGGGTTTTTTGGGGGGGGTTGGTTTTTGTTGTTGTTGTTTTGCTTTGGTTTGTTTTTTGTTTTCATTATGTCTGCCTGAAAGTTCTAACTGACTCCTAGTTTTATATAACAATAAGCAAGGTAAGCTATTTTGCTAAAGTCTTGCCAGGACACAACAGGCAACTGGATCTGTAACTTCATTGTCCAATCATATCTACCACAATTTGCTTGAAATAAGAATACACTGTTGTATAGAATGTCTCAAATCACCTTCTCCATTTGATCCAGCTAACACTTGCTTCTTTGGCACAAAAGAGTAGATACAAAGGAATTTAAAAAAAAAAAAATCTGTAAAGCATTTTTAGTATGTGGTTGTATTGGATTTGTAATGAGCTTTGGAAGATTTTTATTTGTTTAACTGAGATACTCAAGGCTCTGCTGTAAAGTAATATCTTTATTTCCAATAAAGGGAAAAGAGATCAAGTTTCTTTGGGCTAGTCTGCTGTTTTTTTCTAAAAGCAAAATACAGATGGATAAAAAGCCAAAGCAACTGTTTTATAACACGTCTCATCTAGAGGCTAGAAAGTCTTGCAATAATGTATATTTCTAACTAAATTTTTTTTAAAGTACTCACTTGTTATAAGTTGTTTTGTACTCTTCATAATATAAAGTGACCATGGAGCTCAAGATTACATACCCATAGGAGAGTACGTCTCCACTCCTCCCATCCTTCAACAGTCATGGAGTTCCTGTGATATTTTGATCATTATTGAGCCTGGCATGGGGACAAGCCCAACTTCAAATTCACAAACAATATCACATTGTAAATCAATTTTAACTGTGAGAATTCTTAAGTTCTGGAAATTTAAAGTTGGAAATATTTTTTGGTTTTTTTTACAATTAACATGAATAATAAAAATAACTTAGATAATTTTCAGACTTGTAGAATCAAAAGTGTCCAAATGGCTTAAAGCTGTATCTATCCTTTCCACAATTAGAAATATACAACTATAGACATATTTATTTGCACTTAGATTTATGGTAGAAATCTATATAGTATATACACACAATAATTCATAATTTTGTAACACATTTCTATGAATACTATTTTTAAAATTTACTTTAAAACATTTTACATATGGAAATATTTACATTCTTCTATGTTACCCAGTTCTTGAATAGCTAGAAAATCTAATTCCAATTGGACAGCTTGGAAAAACTCAAAAATATAATTCTGTGCATTAACTTTTACTACCAGTTCATATAAAACACGCAGTTAGTAAAAAAGAGAATACTAACATGGAAGCATAGTGTTGTCTCAATGACCAGCATGTAAACAGTCTCAGCTCTGGGCCATCAATAGGCATTTTCAGTGAATAGTTGGCTGCTGCCAAGTGCCACTTCTAATCACTTAGTTAACTTTGGAAGGGGGGGAAAAAACCCCAACACCACAATACTTCAAAATGTTGTACATGACCTTGATTCATACCTTTCATATACTGAGAATACTCTCTTATCTACCTATTTTGGATTCACACTTTGCTAACAGAATTATTAATAATAACAGACTTCTAAGAAAACAATTTTGGGTTCTTCTTATTAGACAATTATCATTAGCTACAAAGTACTAAATGACTACAACTCCTCAGCTAGATCATTACGTGCATATTCCATTTGATTCAGAATAAATGTCACACACTCCTTCACTCAAGTTCTCAGCTATGATTATTAAAGTCTTAAGAACCAGCTCTGAATAAAATTAAAGGGAAAAAAAAAAACCCACAAACTTTTACATTTTGTAGAAGTTGAATCAAGTTCCAGTAGATTTAAGTCTGAGGGGAGAGTTGAAGTTTTAGGAGGGTCTGGTTATTGCATATAGTAAAGTATGTAGATCAGGAATTAAGAGTGATATCAAAATGCTATAGGGAATAAAGTTTGCAATATATTTCAGCACAAGTTAAAGGAAAAAATGTTTCTGATACTTTTATTGAATATATGCATTACACTTAATTAGAAACTAGCATTTTATTTTTTTTTTCTCAGTATGAGGGTGAAAGGACTCCTGTTTTATCTTACCTTACACCACAGCACATTAGAGGATCCTATCCTTTTCCTGCTGGGTACCTCATAGTCAGCTGAATCCCAAGGCATTTCTTTAAATTGTCCATGGCATGCACCAGCAGCCTAACAGGCAGCAAAATTATGCGTGTATGGTGTCCTATAGCTGGAATAAATTACTTGCACACGCAGATCTCACCTCTGGACTTAATAATTTGCTTATATAGTTTATATTTCCTGTTTCTCCATTTGTACTTTGTGGGAAAGCAGATATGAACCTCAGTGATCTGATCTGCCAAGGATAAAGACATGCATAAACTTCTACAGTACTGGTGTCTCTGATTATCACTTTTACAGAGCCATTGTGAAAGGAGCCAGAATTTGCCAAAAAAAAGTCTTCCCAGGGAGCAATAGGCATGAGGGCACTGCTGGAACAATATTCAACCTGATACAAAAATTTAATAAAGAAGAGACATGCTTTGATTTCTTTCAGTGATCCCTTTCATTATTCAGCATGGAGAATTCACCTGTTAAAACATTCAGCAGCACCTTGCCTCTTGATAGCAGCAGACCATTGCTTTCTGTGCAAGAATAAGGTTGCTGTGATTTCTGCTTCGTACCTGCTGTGATTTCTCCTTCGTACCTTCATTGCATGATAAAAAGTAGTTTTATTTTTAATGTAAGTATCTAACACGCAACTCAGGAAGCATTTTCTTTTTAGTTGTTGTAGGTCTCAAGAAAGCTGACTGACCTAGTCAGCTCTCAATCACTTAAAGCGAGATCTTTGCACTGCTAGCTTTGATCTCCTTATTCTTTAGAAAGAAAAATTGAAAGTGCTGACATAAAAAGATTAAATCACATTAAACTGAATCAAAGAAAGTGTCAGCTTTGCTACTTACTAGGAAAAGACCAGAAAAGGAATATTCTTACCTGAACTGGGTTTAGACTGATCAAGGAGTTGAGCAGTTCCAGCAAGAGTCAGATTCAACTCCCTAATTTATGAGATTTCAGCCCCAAGTGATTCAAATTTCACAAGGACAAACAAGCTCAAAAGGCACCCAATTTTTCTGCTAGAAATCACACTACACATCATCCACGTTCCTGGGCGAAATTTATCATATTTGGTCATGACTGAACCAAACCAGAGAAATAAGTTCTTTCTTTTCAGGACAAAAATCTATACAGAAATTTTAATATGTACTTGGATTCAGAATGACAATTCATGAGTTTTGTTATCCTGTCCACTACTACCACCACCTCTCCACCTCTGCTGAATTTGTGGTACTTTGATTTAAGGTTCAGAATTACGATTTATTTTTGCCCACCTCATTCTGTAATTATATGAAAATTAAATTAAAGCCTGAAACAATGTGCTGTATGATTGGCAGAAACTCTTCTTTTGCCTTAGGAAGTGGAGTAGCCCCTTAAAAGTATGAAAATCAGTGTTGAGCATTTCAGATACTCAACTGATTTTCTTATTTTGAGCTTAATTCTAGTTTATCATTCAGGGTGAAGGGCACACTTCCATAGACAGAGAAATTTCCACTTGAAACAACATGAAGATTTCCTAACAAAAATCTCACAAGATAAGTTATTGTTTAAAATCCTCAGCTGTATTTGATTCAAAATCCAGAGGTGTTAGAAGAAGAGAGATTTCTTCGTAATTTAGGAATTCAAGATTCTTTAATCTTTAACATATAAATAACCTTTTCTGTCCTGAATTCTAAATTAAGAATTAAAAAAAAAAAAAGATAAAAAGTGAAAAACCCTGAAAAATCTTCAAAATACTTTTCCTGAAAATTACAGATTTCAGGAATGCAGCAAGTCAAGGAAAAGGAAAATATCCTCAGACAGAACCCAGTTCACTGAAACTCAATTAGATTTTGACCTTCTTCAGCCATAAAGGATTGGTAGATGGACATCGTTTGCTACTAGCCTGAATTAAATTGGGTCTCCTGAGATGCATATGAAGCAATTTAAAAAAAGAACACAGTTAACTGAATTTATTGAACCATCAATCTGAACCAAACCTTATTTACTGTATTCATCTATTAAACTAATACAATCTTTCACATTTTAACCAGAAAAAAAATGACACTTAATTAGTGTTACACAGCCAAACCTTGAAGAAGCTCCCCCATCTAAGCATTCAGCTAGGCCACCATTTTTCTGTCTCACCACAGTGAGCCTTGTACACTTTTATGCTTTCCTTGGTCTAAGGAAGCTGTAGGACTGTTTTATGAATTCAACTCCTTTGGAACACTTCCTAAGCAGGAAGTGTTGTCACTGTTGTTACAATTTCATACAAATGGGACCTTTTGGCTCAGATGCTTTATACCCCGAAAACTGGCACCATTTCCTTTCCCAAATCCATTCTCTATGCTTTGTTTTTGTTAAGGATTCGTGATGGTTGAAAGAGAGCTATTAGTTTATAAAAACAAAACGAAAAACAAAGAAAGTGAATCAGTCATAATAACAGCAATTTACAGATAGAGACATACCAAGAGAAAATAAGCCCTTTACACATGTTCTTGCCATATATTCCCTTCTATTTTTTTAATCTGCACAAGAAAGCCAGAAGTGTTCTCCTGTTGCATGACTCAAAGATGCTTGGCTGTGCCTTGTACATTCAGTTTCTTCCACCCTATGATCGTGAAGTAAGCAGGACACTTTTATAATAGAATATCCCCTGTTTCTGCCCAAATTTCCTGCATCTGCCTTCTTTTTCTTTCACCTCCACTACTTCTTTCACGCTCTGCTTTGTAAGGTCAACTACTTCTTGTTGTTGTTCTGATTGGGGGCCTTAGAAACTTTCCACTCCCTGGCTTGTGCAGAAATTAAAGACAACTGGTTTCATCTCAAACACAGCCATCCCATTGTGACATGGCATTTCTACCAGGATTGTGACTGTTGGGGTTTAATGGCTCCTCAGTGCTTTGGATCTTGTGGAGCACAGCATGATTCCGACGTTATGCAACAAACTGTATATACCAAGCCATTCTAATGATAAAGCAGTTTCATAAGCTCACCTACTCTGATCCATATGTACATGGAGACCAAGTCTGTAAAGCTTCACTTTTTTGTTTTCCAGGATTTAATTTTACTTTTCTAGAAATAGGTAACCTGAATTCTGACTTTAAATAAAGCACAGTGGGCCAAAAACACACCAACAAATCAAGCCTCAAAAACCAGTCTTCTGAGTCAGCATGCAAAGCCTAAAACACATATGTATTTTTTAATATTTCATCATCGTACAGCAGGGAAATAGAGTAGCAGCATTGCAAAATTATCCATTTAAAAGCAAAATCTTCCACCTCAAAGTATACTTCCCCTTCCCCTGCCTACCCCAGAATTACATTGCAGCAATTCACTTCTTAGTCACCAGTCCTACAATTTCAACTATCAGACAGCATAGTCCAACAGGAGTGGCATCAGCTACTTTTCACAGGAGCCCCAAATACTGGTTTTGGAAGAGGCAGCAGTTTACTGCAATTTTTTTTTTTGTCATTTTTTTCTCCTCTCTATAATACACAAGGAAATTTTAGTCATTAAATGTTCTCTTATCTTATACATGTATACACTGAGGGCTGTGGCATGGCCTTGTCTGAAGTATCTAGCATCACATTACACATTTATTGAAAAGCTTATTGATCAATGTCTGAATGCTTATCTTATTTTCTTTTAACATGCCCATTAAACAGCATTTTGACATTCTTTTTTGGGAAAAAGAAAAGAAACAAAAAGATGAAAAAGAGGAAATAGGTCATTAAAAAAGTACTTGAGAATTCCTCCAGCAGCAACCTGCAGGCATAAGGGAAAACTCATTGTCAGGTATGATTTATGAAGCCTTGTTAAATTTACTTAAGATAACTGGGAGGCAGACTAGTACACTAATAACCTCTTTAACATAAAACCTTATGGAATATAGGGCATCATTTATACAATAGAAAGGCTAATTTAGCTTGTCACAACACAGAACTGAATTAATACAGAAGTCAAAAGGCTCTCAATTTGTGCTATTAAATACAAATATGGGGTGATAGCCTAGCTATTGCTACAATTCAATGGGTTTTTCTTGCCTTGTCATGCAAAAATTAGATATTAAGTGTGCATGCAGGAGATTACTACTGTCATCAAATGAATGTAGAGCCACCACAAAAAAAAAATCTACACTGTGACATTTCAGATCAGCTTTTTTCCTTTTTTTCCTTCTTTATTTTATTTTTATAAAGCTACATTAATTAGGCTATTTATATTATAAAATTGCAGTTAATTAAAGAGCATTACTTTTTGGCAGATTTTGGTATGCATATGAGCAGCTTCTTGTTTTACTGAGAACTGGTAGCATTCCTTCTGGCTCACAAATGCAAATTCACTTCTGCTTCTACTATTTGTTTCTCATAGGCAAACTGTTAACAGCTGAAAAATTATTGCATGTAAAATGCATGTATATACACACAAACACGCACATATATTCTGGTGAAGCTGTATCCTGTTCTGAGCCTAGACTGGCAGGTGCTCGTGATGAACAACAGGAGATTCTTGTGAAGAATGTGGGACACCTTTCCGTTGTGTAGCAAAATTAATGAATACCTGTAAGACATGAAAAAAAGTAGAACTTTCAAAATAACAGTACTTGGATTGAAACTTCGGAGACATAGCTGATGATATTTTTCCATTAATTTCCTAAGTTTTTGTGAAACTGAAAATATCAGTTTTTGTTGTGTGAACCCCTCTAGAGATATGTTTCATAAACTCTAGAAATAACCCTTCTTCACCTCTTCCATTAACACAGTGGTTGATGAATTATAAAAATAATGCTAAAATGAGTTACTGACTTATGTATGAAAATTATATTTTACTGCTGCACAAGTTAGTGGAAAACAATTGCTTTAATTTGCTTTAAAATGACACATCTAAGCAACTTGAGCCAGATGTTTCTATCAACAACCACCACAGATAATGGTCCAGATATTTCAAGGTGAAAGTACACTTCTGAACATTGCAGAGTGATGATTCAACAACTAATGTGCCTCCTTGATTATTTTTTTTAAACAGATCTTACTACAGAAAGGCTTGTTTGCTTTTTAATCACACAATTATTTGACAGCAAGGAATGTAGAGGGAAAGATGGCTATTCGTTATTCAAATGATCGTATTCATATGGAAACAAACTTAGGATGCATTCAGGAGAACTATTTTCCAGTTTAAAACTGACTCTCACTCAGGGAGAGAAAACAATGGTAGGTATCTGAGGCGCTGAATCACCATGAATAATGGAGAAGAAGTAAGCTTGAGTAAAGAATGCATGAACAATCAACAGGCTGAAATCACCTTATATTCAGCCATTCAGCGAACAGATCATTTACAAGCAGTTGATAGATCAGTACAGATCAGAGTACTTCAGTAATGATTTGCACATGGGAAAAAGGAGTAAGTTTACACCATGTATCATACAAAATTAATATTTTGACTAGATGTAACTCTCTCAGTTTGTAGAATACCCAGCAAGGAGTTGCATATGAAGATGCTGTAACACATCACAACCACCCAGAAATACCATCCTTGCCATCAGTCTGTTCTTCCTTTTGCCCCAGTAGAATTTCACAGCCTTTAGCAGTGGGATCTCTTCCATCTGCTTGTGCATTTCACTGTTCTCTAATGTGCAGCACGATACTCAATGCAGAAGAAAATTCTCAAAGGAAAATGTCCTGGAAGTCTAACGTTTACTGTAATTTACAGAGACCGGTTCAGCCTCTTCAAGGACTTTGGTAAGATCCCAGGTTTTGGGCTACGCAGGTGGCAATTCACAGTCCCACCTTTTCATCCCACACAGATCTAGATGCACCTAAGCACGGATTATGCTTGTGCACAGGACAAATATGTGGCTTACTGCAACGCTTTTACTGTGCTTACCTCCAATGTAAGAGCAGTAGGGTTGATGAAATTACTGTGTAGACTTGAGATGGCCTGGAACTGCTAGTTTATGACATACATTTGAGTAACCCAGAAAACTGTATGGTATTCTACTACATCAATAATAACAATACACAGCATGTTTAGACCAAAAAAAGAGAGGGGAAAAAGAAGAAAAAAATATACCTGCTCTAATGTGGTTTGGCCAATGGAGTAGTGTTTGATTTGGAGAAAAGCTTTGTGATTCTCTAGGACTCTGAAGAGCTCTGCTAAACATCCCTGACTCCGTGGTATGTGGTACTCAAGCAGGTTAAGATGCTGTCCCTTAAAACAAGCAAAAATTATAAAAGCAGATAAAAATGAGCATACATTATGATGAAATTACACTTGGTTATAACCAGTCTAGCTTCAATAGGCTCTCATTGAAGATTAACATAGAAAATATGAGCTTTTAAATAAGAATGTATTTTGTCCACACTGGTAGTACAAAGAAATGTTCATACTCAGAGCATATGTTGTGCATGTTCTGAGACAAGATTTTGTTAATCTCATAAATGCTACATAAATTTAGGACAATTTTATGCCATCGGATTTTAATCCAACAGACTAGTACTGTTACAATGCAGTCTGGGAAAAGGCTGATACTTATCATTCCTGGACCTTATCAGAAAGAAATCAAAGCAAAGAGTCTTGGTGTCTACACTGCACTTCAGATGAACACAAAGGTGAGTTCAGTTTCATCAACAATAAAAGCAGAAGGAAATTGTCACCCAGAGAAAGGGCCTGTTTATTCATGTTGCCTAAATGACTGTTTGGAGTTGATTTAATCAATACCACAGGTCAGATTTTTAAGAATTGCTTAGTAGGAAAATAAAAGGGATGCTCACACATACATTTTCCAAAAAGATCAATATATCCAAACGTGTACATATACTTCTTAGCAGCACATACTTAATCCCACAAATACTATGATGAGAGGTTTTAGCTGTACCTTAAACTGTGTTCCAGGAAAATGCAGTTGTAGACAGTCCAAAATCATTCTTTGATAGCTTATTTCTTTACTAAGCCAAACCTTGACAGAATAGCCATCTCCAAACCTAAGAATGATACACAGAAACATAAATCCATTTATCTACACTATCAAGAACATTTGCTTCCACTGATTTTCTCATGATTGTGTTAAATAACATCTTGTATGCCTACTGTATTATCACTGTTATTTTACTATTGAACAATAGCATTTGAATGAGAAAGTTGTTAAATCAATGACAACAAAAAAAATGTGTGTTATGCCTATGTTTTAATCACTACAGGATTTTTCACAATCCAGTGTACCTGAACTTATGGTAACTAAACTATGCTTTAATTGCTATATGGCTTTGAATGCTTAGCAAAAAGCTATGAAGATTGCCAATCACAAATACAGAAGAAAAAAAAATCCTCTAACTTTTCTAATGAGAAAAATGGGCATATAGCATGATTTTTCAAATCTTTTAACAAGCTACACATTCACATGCGTATTTCAGCAATGTGAGTACAACTGTTTTACAGATACACAAAGGCAAACCCAGGGGTGTTTAGGAAGAAGGCAAAGTTAATGAATTTTCTTTAGCTCTATGTCCACACAATCTGTATCAGAATAATTTAGGAAATTAACTTCTCTTTCTCAACATGTATGTGATAAAAGTTAAGTACAGACAATCAAACCAACACATTATTTTTTATTACATTTACTCACTGCTAGTATTTAGCTGGAAGAGTTACAATAAATCCATAAACACCAAAATGGCAACCATATTCTTATGCACATTTCTTAAGCAATGAAAGTTATGTGGCACCAGTTCCTGGAGCAAGGTGCACAGGCAGATCTCAGAAGAGAGATGGGGTGACACGGGGCTGCTACTGCGTCCCTCCCCTCCCAGCCCTCCTTTGCAGCTACGCGTCCTCCCTTTCGGTTCACCTTCTTGGTTAATAGATAGGGAAAAAAGAGCAGCAGGAGACAAGTGTGAAGAGCTATGCTCTACCACCGCTGTTGCCAGTGAGCAATGGGAAGGCAGAGCTGGTAGCAGGGCAGGGAGCTCAGACTGCACTGCCCGTGTTGACCCAGAAACCTACCGCTTCCTCCCCCTTCCCACTGACCACCACTCCCACATCCTTCACTCCAGCATTACTTCATTTTCTTCACTCTCAGCTCCGTGAGTACTCATTGGCAAATTCTTTGCTCCAGTTCTTTGGTTTCTAGTGACTATCCTCTGTATTACTGCCTCGCACCAATACCCTCCTCTCCATGTCTTTTCCATGTACAACTTGTGATTCAGGGTAGCAGCTGGGTTAATTGGAGCTGACAGGTTCGAAGCACATTTTCATGTGATCAAAGCAGAAGTATATATATCACAGCACACGCTGTCATGCTGCCCTTTTTAATATAGAAAAAAGGTCTACATAATACCAAAATGTAATAAAAAATAGAAGGAACTATTCTGAGACATACATCCAGTTTAACCACTGTCTGTGTGACTCCCAGCAAAACACTTCACATCAAGCACCAGGTGTTCTTCATCTATAGTACATGTGTAGTGATGTAAGGGCTTTACCTTTTATTTCGTGTTGGATCAGAACCTCTGCTGGTGTAAAGCAATGAAGCCTTCATTGATTTCAGAGCAGGGCAAATTTCCACAATGAAAAATTATAGACTGCTGATTTTATTCTATTAAGAATTTCACATGAATCCAAAATATAATTTCCAAGGATCCTCTCAGACACGAATCGTATTTCTTTTTGTAGAATAAAACTATAGTTGCTACACTTTAGGTATGACAGTGGCAGCTTCTGCATAAAAAGTAGCACTGTACAAAAAGCCCCATTACAAATAAGTTATTGTAGGGGGGTTTTGTTTATTGCAGTCAAATGCAACAGCTGAACTGCTTGAAACAGAGTAAGAGGAAATATTCCTGATTTAGTGTCCTGCTTGTTGGTTCCTGATGGACATTATATGAATTAAATCCTACTGGGTCCAAGCTGCAGGACACCAAATATTCACTGGGCAGTGTGACCTGACAGATGAACAATGCTGTTACACCAAAGAAATCCAGAATAAGGTGGAATTCAAATGCAGTGGCTAACTGATTTGCTTTGTAGTGATTTACTAACACATAGCAGATCTCTAATTAAATGTTTTAAATGCATAACATCACCCCTGAAAAAAAATACATGTGACAATAAAAAAAGATGTTACAAAGATGGATATAGTTAGCAAGGGTGTTCAATTTAGTTGACAGCCAACATGAGGCATCATTTTACAAGGGATCATTGATTCTGGTCAGTTTTCTAGCATCTCTACACAGCTACCATTGAATTACAGTTTGAAAAATGCTGGTTTATGGAGACGTTCAACAGTAGCATAAAAAGACATTGTTGTATGCAGTGAAGTGCATGAATCAAAATTCTGACTAGCAAAGACAGAGAGGTCTGTGCAACTTTGGTTTAATTCCAGATTGTGAACGGCATAAACACCAGCACAGTACCAATAACAGGCTCTTAAAGATATTTTTTTTCTTTTGGCTGGTCAAATTATGATGCTTCAATACCTTGATTTTATAATTCATTTTAGTACAAGAGCTTCCCATACAGAGTAAGCTGATAAGCAATAAACATTTCCCCTTGCTATAATCAGCAAGCTGATTTCGGTCGTGAACTGAGGCAGTGGAAATTGAGTCGACCATTATTTTTTTTTTCCACCTTGTTTTCCTCCCTGATTCGGACAATGTAATTAATTCAGAAACCCAAAGTGGAATTACAGAGAAAAGCACAGTCTGGTTTGATCAGTAGTGTTAGGATCAAACCTTTAGCACCTGATAGTTCAAGACCTAAGGAGGGAAACATTATCATTTAAATGGCATAAGTTGAGCCAGCACACCTGTTCAGCAGCCATCTGCTGCAGAAGAATCACTATCCCTTCAATGCTATTCAACAAAGGTATTTTCCACTGCTAATTTCTATTGCATCACTTTAACACCACCTCCATTTTTATTTGTGTAGCCACACACACAGAAAAACATACATTCTGACAACAAAATATTTTTCCTCTCTATTCTTCCTCTTCTCCCTCAGTCAAACTAGTTGTTCATGCTTGACTTTCACCTGATTACTGCTCTGGGAGCCTTATCTGTTGAGTGCTTTACCTACTAAAATGCCGCTATGAGACTGAAACCAAAATATAAATTCCCAGACTGATTGTAAACTAATTAACTTGAGTATTAACAACAGCATCAACTGCAGAAGCATGAGCTTAGCAAGGACTACAAAACATATGCAAGTACTCTGCATCTTTAATTACATAGGTCCTCAAGCTAGCTGAGCTGCTCAAATAACAAGGGAACAAAAGGAACATAAAATGCTAACAAGGAATGGAACAGTCTCCATATCAGATATTACTAAATAGGCTAAAACTTTTCAGCATAGAAGAAAGAAACATGCTTTTACAGAGCCCAGAATCATGACTGGCATAAGGAATGTAACTGACGAATGATTCTTCACTCTCCTCTGCTCCTCATGCCAGAAGACGGCGCATCAAATTAAATCATAGGGCAAGCAATGCAAAAATCAGTAAGAGGAAGTAATTTTCCCTACAGCATATAAGCAAACTGTACGGTTCATTGACAGAGGATGTGCGAATGTCAGAACTTAACAGGAGTTGAATAAGAGCTTAAGGAAACTCATAGAGGAAAAAAATAAAATCCACTAAGACCACCTCTGGCTTAGGGTGCCTCTAAGCAACAAATTGCTGAAGGAGGGTTGAGTAATATGAACAAGTAGCTTCACATGCTTATCTTGTTCCTGTACTTTTCTCTCCTGGCCACTGTCAGAGAGAGATGATACTGTGCTAGATAGGTCTCTGATCTGACGTCACGGTTGTTTCAATAAAAATATCGCAAAGAGGAGGCCAGCCTCTGCTAATCACACAAACAGTTCCCCAGTTCTCAGAAGAGGTTTGCAGTCCATGATACAGTTCCACAGCCACATTACCGACAGTACAAAGATAGATAAAACTACTTCAGATATGTGTCTACACAAGCTGTGGTCACACAGGGGAATAAAGTGTAGCCAGATCTCTATGATGAGGAAGACCCCTGACTGCCTTCCTGGTGCTCCTTGTACTCTTGCAATGGGAATGGAAGTAGATTTAGTTGCCCAAAGGCTGAAAATTCTCAGAATTACCAAGTACAGCAGTTGCCACTTGGAACAAATCAAGTAATACTAACTTCTCAATGTTCCTTTCTGCCCAGTCCCCAGAGGTCCTGGTTCAGAAATTTGAATGGGAAGAAGAAGATAAGGAGCTGAAAGACAATGCCTCAGGGCGACACAGCTGAGCCTACAGTTTGCTGGTCACAAGGGGTCCCTAGAAGTACAAACCGAGTATTTTTCAAAGCTTGACCCATTAAATCCTGTTTTCTGTGAAGGGTGAAAAAGAAAGCCCATTGTCAGCAAACTTCTATTTGCTTAAAAAAAACCCCAACCAACCAACCAAACAAAAACCAAATAAAAAATTAAATAAAAAAACACCCCAACCCTGTGTTTTCTTTTAAAACCCTTAGGAGTTTGCTTGTCTGCAAATGAACAAAACCAAAACTAGAAACCACTGTTTTAACTTACAGAAGGGTCAAGAATAACCAGTTCATTGCATCACACTCTTCCCAAAGTCCATTTACCATCTCACCTCCCTCCCAGTCAAAATCTGGAAATCAAGAACATAGCCCTATTTCCTAGTCCCTGATGAATGAGAAAAGCAGCTAATCACCCATATGCTTTTTTCCTACTAATCAAAGAGTACATTTCCTGGAGAATGTTGTGCTATATATATACATAAAAAAATTAACAGCTCCTGAAAAGTTTACTAGTGGAAATATAATGCGCATACTTTATGTATGTGCTAGTCTGATTGATCAAAAGATTACTTCAAAATGACATTATTGAATAACAAAATAAAAAATAATAAACAGAACATTGGCACTTAATGTCTGCAAGGAACTGCACCTTTTAGAATATATGCCATAAATCAAAGAGGAAGAATAATTTGCTACTGTGCTGTTTGCCCCTCTGATTTTGTTTACATCCATTTGCAGACAAATATGGTTCTACTCTCCATACACGAATCGGCTTAGTTATTCCAGTACAACTGCTGAAGCACAGGATACAGATTCAGGTCATTCCTTTTAGAACCCTAGACAAGTACAATTTACAAAGAGAACAAAACTTGAACTACGTTGAAAACAAAACACTTTGGAAACAAAAGGAAAAAAAATTTTAAACCAAATGCATCAGAGTTTAAGATAATTTTAAATCACACAATAAATCTAATTATTTAATCTATTAAGGGGCAGGCAAAGACAATATCTAGCAAGGAAAAAAGTTATTAAATTTGAAATAGCTGTTTAATTTTTTTTAAAAATGTTAAAATCAAATGCAGATATTGTATTACTTGCAAAGTTGAAATCCTTCTGCAATTGTTCAAAACAACCTCAGTGTTGCTGAACAGATAAATTTGATTAAATGAAAACAAACAGACATAACATAAATTATAAAATTTTTCTTCCAGACTATTCATAGATTTTTTTTCATAATTTTTAACTGATTATGATTTTTCCAGGATAACAATAGATACATGAAAATTGTTATTAAAATAACAAATAACACTTGTTCAAGTATATTGTACATGCACTATTTGTTCACACATATTTCAGGCTTTCATATCAAGCCATCTAAAGTTAATTTCTGTATTCAGTAACATCATTGCCATAACAGTGAGAGCCTCAGGTTATGAGTACAACTTTGCTTTGCTCGCTGAATATAGGCATTTAAGTGCTTAGGCGTGATTTCCAAATATGTGGTAAAACCCTCAGAAAAACTTGTTAATTGTTTATACATGTGCACACACAAAACCTCTCTAAGTACAAGCTTGTATGTCTGCACATACAGGCAAGTGTGAGAGATCTGATACTCTTGTAATATTTATATATTAAGTTTACAGAGAAACAGAAAAAGCAGCACTGTAATTCTGTGATAACGGAGCGTACAAAGAACCAAAACTGTTTTCTCAAAGTATCTTCTGGGCCTCAACAGTGAAAACAAGCAGCAGGAAGTAACATTATCATTGTATTTCTATCACTGTTTTCTGGTGTGTGTTTTTTTTTTTAAGTGAGGGTGTTTAAAAAAAAAATCAGGATATTACATACTAAAATGTGTATTAAAAGGAACTTATCAACACTTCAAGGACAAATTCTCAAGTTTAAAAATGCTAGAATGGAAACCAGCTGTGAAATTCAATTTTAAACCACTGCTATATATTTGCATTATGTAATAAGCTTTAGGTACATCATCATATAGCATCTCTTCAAGAAATCCCTATCACGAATGCCTTATAAGATATGCTGGATGTACCTGCTCAGACAGATAGCTTTATTTACTGCAACATCTAGGAAATGTTGCAAGTAAGACAGCAGATTGCTGAGAAAGGGAAAGGAAGTTCTTCATGGTTCTGGTACGGCTCTCAGGAACCAAATCCTACCCTTCCACTCCAGTATGCCTCTGTGATCTGTGGTTACTCACTTGGATCACACTTTTCACTACTGCTTTCCTATATTGGTAAGGGCTCACCTTGAGACCTAGGGCTCCAGTTTGTAGAAAGAACACGTAGTGCTTTCAGAAACAACCACAGGCGTTGCTCTTTGAATGCGATGTTAAACAAACAGAAAATATTTAGCCATAACCTGCTCAGATCCACTACCCAAACCCTTTTAATTTTAGCATCATGCTTCAGTTACTCCTCTATAAAATGCGAATAATTATTTCAAATCCAGTTTCCCAGAAGTATTGTGGAAAACAGTAGCTGATATTTATGAAGCCCTGCTCCGGTGAACACTGACAATACTGTATTTAGAGATAGGTTTGAAAACTGTCCAGTAAAAACAGGACAGTGATCACATACTAGGGAAAGAGGAGAATATGAAATGTTAATTAGCTGCTGCTCATAGAGTGAACAGGTACTCAGCTATATTGCAGTGTCCTGTGGAAAACATAGGATAAGATGATTTAAAAAATGCATTGTATTGCACACACACGCACAAAGTAGGGTTGAATTAATGTTGCATAAGGTTTTACGAGAGTGCCAAGATATTGCTTATTTCTGAACTCTCAATCTGTGTTGTTTTAAAGTTGTAAGAACTCTTTTCTTCAAGCTTTCCTCTGGGAAGATAAACTAATAGCTGTGTTACATGAACACATCTACTGCCTTAATAAATTTTTCATGTACAAAAGGAATATGCTTTCTAGTCAACAGGAATGAAAATTATATTCACCTCTATATTTTATGGCATGTAAGAAACTTACTGCTAGTGTACCTGTTAGTATGATAACACTTTTTCCACTGAAGGCTGAAATATTGATGAGATCTTTAGTCTTCTTTTTTCCATTTAAAAAATCTACATGTGTGAGTTTGAGAAAAGCAATAAAATATTCTCAGCCAGCCTTTTAAAAAAGGTAAAGTGTAAATAGCTTGCCAACACATTTTCCATTCTAACTCTGCTATAACAAATGGATTAATTGTTGGGTAATTTAATCAGATGGCTTGCTGATAAAATTTGAGCAAAGGTTTGATGTGTGTCCAGCACTTGAAAAAATGGTATGGGTTTTTCAGCTGTGAGAAGTCTGTCCAGATGGCCCTAGAATGAAGGATAGTATTCAAAATGTTGTTCCCAGAGGATTGGCCAGCTGTATCTAACATGGAAATGCTTCTGTGAATTTTTAAAAAAACATAAATTATAATGGAGAATACTGGAGAGAGCATTTAAATTAAATCCATTCACAATTTAGAGTAATTGACTCAGTTGGCAGGAGTCTCTGAAATCAGGTTTTAATGGACACAACTGCTCATACATCCATCTCATACAAACTACATATAGAACTAAAATGCTAACTTTTTTTGAAATTGCCCTTCAGATGGTTCTTTCCAGCTAACACCTTTCTTGGCATTATACAGAAGTTTGCCACCTGCAACAACAGGCCTTTCTAAAGATGTCCAACACTAGTTATTCTACTGGGAAACATTTGGGGGTATTTCAAATCTGTTTAAACATAGATAAATATAGTCATGGCTCAACAGTTGGGAGCAGAAACCCAAATACCTACATTTGTAGTGAGAAGGCATTTTTGGATGAGCATTTTGTAACAGGATTGCACAAGAGCTGGAAAAATGATTCAAGTCTCTCACATTAGAAGCAGCGTCACTTTTTATATCCCTATGAAGCCTTTATGTTTCACATTAGCATCTTCCTGGAGCTCACTCATACCCTTCATAGCAGAATTTTGTACTGCCATCTGACAAAGCTGTATTCAGTCCAAGACTGTGGTCTTTCACATCTGCCAAGAGCTGAAAGTGTAGGGAGAGAGGAAGCTGAACCCTTGAAACTCCCCACCACAGCAAAGCAGCAAATTTAACAGGGCCCCAAGGAAGACCCATTAAGACTTCACAACGCATCCATCAAAAAGGTGATCATTATCTAGACTTTACAGGCTGGAATGATACCAAAAGAAAAGCAAATAAGACAATTCTGAGGATTTCCATCAAGACAGACGCCAGGAAGGGAAGAAAAAATGTCATTTTGGTGAATGTAGCTACATTTAAAAGAGGAAAAAAAATTCTTGAGACATTCTAATGTGATCGCATGTAATATCAAAATGTGCTCCTACTGGGAGCATATGGGACTCATTCCATCACAAATAAAAGCTGTTTGAAATTTTTCTTTCATTTAATTGCTTGTACAGTGGTTAGATTTCTTTCCTTCCTCCAGTCTTCAAAGATAGATTAAGTCACTTGTACTTGATTTTAAAATGTTTGTTCAATTTTATTTGTACAAACAAACTGAAGACAGACTAGAGGATACCAAGTGCCGCTTATAAATAAGAGCAGATTATAAAAAAATAAATTTGTAAAATCTAAAAGAAAAAAAACCATGATAATAACTACGGTTCCCGTTAATTTATTTTAGTATCATTCTTGCTTGTTAATATAAATACGTATATTTTTACCATACTTGATTCACACATATATCACACAAAAACACCATCAAAAATATTTTTATGGTACAAGTAATTTAGATAAAATCAGATGCAGAAAAATCAGGTTTGCTACGCTTGCCTTCACATACATTGCTTCATGGAATAGTTTTGTTAAACAAAACGTTAGGCAATAGGGTTTTTACTGTGAGATGGTGCCAGGAACAAATACAATAGGCAGTGCTAATTGCAGGAAAACACTGAAAAAGAGAACTGACTACTGACTATCCCAGTGGAGGTGGCTGTCAAGGAAGGTGTTCTTCTGCTGGTAGGTGTTTCCTAAGAGTAGATTAGAAATCCTTATGGTCTATCACTTTGGAAGGAATGAAGTTTTGCTCTGCATGGCAGTGAGAATGGCAGGTTTGTTAAATCATAGGGAGGGAAAGAAAAAAGGAAGGAAGGAGTACCATAGAATCATAGAATATCCCAAGTTGGAAGGGACCCATAAGGACCATCAGTCCAACTCCTGGCTCCACACAGGACCAGCCCAATCAGAGCAGATGACTGAGAGTGTTGTCCAGACGCTTCTTGAACTCAGCCAAGCTCGATGCTGTGACCACCTCCCTGGGGAGCCCATTCCAGTGCCCCACTACCCTCTCAGTGAAGAACTTTTTCCTGATATCTAACCTAAATTTCCCCTGACAAAGCTTCATGCCATTCCCGCAGGTTCCGTTGCTGGTCACCAGAGGGAGGAGATCAGTGCCTGCCCCTTCGCTCCCCCTCGTGAGGACGCTGTAGGCCACAATGAGGTCTCCCCTCAGCCTTCTCTTTTCTATACTGAACAAACCAGGAGATGTCAGCCTCTCTTCATAAGTCTTGCCCTCTAGACCCTTCACGACCTATGTTGCCCTCCTCTGGACACTCTCCAATAGCTTTTATGTCTTTCTTGTACTGTGGCACCCAAAACTGCACACAGTACTAGAGGTGAGGCCACACCAGTGCAGTGCAGAGCAGAGTGGGACAATCACGTCCCTAGAGTGGCTGGCAATGCCGTGCTTGATGCACCCCAGGACATGGTAGGCCTTCCTGGCAGCCTGGGCACACTGTTGGCTCATGTTCATCTTGGTGTCGACCAAGACCCCCAGATCCATTTCAGTGTGGCTGCTCTCCAGTGCGTCATCCCCCAGTCTGTATGTACAGCCAGGGTTGCCCCTACCCAGGTGCAGAATCCAACACTTGGTCACCAACCACTTCATGTGGTTGGTGATTGCCCAGTTTTCTTATTTGTCCAGGTGTCTCTGCAAGGCCTCAGAGTAATACTCTTTCAAGTCCTGGAAGTTTTTCAGGATGTTCATAGGTGGAGTGGAAAGTGAAAAAATGAAAATAATTTAAAGCTTAATTATTTCAGTGGTTTTCTTTGGAGTAATAAATAAAAGAATCCTGCTACTCTTCTCCTTTCCCATCTTATGTAGGGGCAGAAGTCCTCCATATGGTACTTGGTAGCGTATCAGGAAATTGTCTTCAAATAAGCTCGGAACATGAATTACACATGTCATTTCCTTCATCTCCTAACAATTGCTTTATTTATTAGGTGTGTGATAGCCCAGGGTTTATGATGGAGTAGAAAACCACGGTCAGGAGTTCTGTCTGGGAGGAAGCTAGAGTAAGCAACAAAATTAGAGGAGTATAGGAACAGTCTGGCTTCTCTCCAGCACTTATCAAATGTTTTCCAATGAAAGCATGGAAATGTCTTTACTGTATCCTTATTTAAAACAAAAAAAAAAACCCCAACCACACAAAACTTTATCAGCTATGTGTATATGAGGTTTAAAGACTCTCTTCTTAATAGTGGCTTTGCTTCCAGAAGACAAGAAAATGAATTAGGCAGTCAGAGCAAATTCAGACAGCTGCATGATTTTAACTAAATCCTTTGATAAAGCTAGTGACCATTTTTTCCTAATAAAAGGTTCCAAAGTTTTATGAAAATTCAATAGGTTCCTGAACAATAAATGTGAAAAATTTGGAGACTAAATCAATCAATACGCCAGGAGTTAAAGGGATTTTAGTCCTGCCTTAAATCAAAAAATCAGTGCAGCTTGAGATACCCAGTTTCTATGGAAAGCTTAGGCAATATTGGTATCCAGTGCACATATTATCCCACATGAATGTCACTGACATACATTAAAGAACTGTCATGGCAATACAACAAACACAAACCTGCTGATAATATGAAATATTCTTAATATAGAGAAGGAGTGCTTTTTTTAAAGTTACAAATATTTCAAACAAATAATTGCTACGAATATGACTGCCAAACATTTTTATCAAGACCTTGTTTTGGAGAATGTTAAGACCTTGATTCTAGAATGGCTGACCTCTGAATGTCTTGATATCCCCAAAATTAATTTGAAGATATTTCCAGTGTGTCATATAGCTTATTCTTCTGCACTGATTGGCTTACTGTGATCTGAAAGAGGTGTATCTACAGAGACAGTGCAGCAAATTGAGAAATAACTGTTCTATTTACACAAATATGGTGCATACTTATGAGTATGCTTATGCTGTCTTGCTTCCTAGGATGGTGGATTAAAAGATGCTGCTAAAGGAGCGTCAAGAGTGGCAAAACAAAGACAAAGTCACTAAGAAGATATAGGTGAAGCTAGCCTTTGTGGAATCCCTGATTTTGCCCTCTCAAGGTCAAGCTGAGAAGGTAGAGATACGCACTCACTACAGAGGATCTGAAACGTAAAAAGGGGAAACCCATATTTATCCCAGCTAACTTTATGCACTCAACTGAAGTGCCCAAGTTATATCATTTTTCCTCATCAGGGGACATACAGATCTTCAAAAAGCAGTTTCAGCTGCCCAAGGTCTACGTTGTCCTCTGCAGACACCTGTCTCTCTTACTACAAAAGGAGTAAAGGGCGCCTGCACTCCTGCTGAAGTACTCCAGCAAGTGGGACAAGAGGCTACTCCATGCTATGAAATTTGGGAATAAGAGACAGGATGGCAAAGACAAAGAGCTAGATACAAAAGCAGCAGAAACTGCTCAAGAAGGACTGGCTTCTCATGTCTCCAGAAATTGAGGCAACTACTCTCTGAAAGGTACACAAACCTGAAAAGAAGGCTATGATCACATAGAATAATCAGATACACAGATGCAGACCTCAATTTTTTTCACCATCCAGTTTGTAAGGTCTCTAGCTGAAAGCTTGTCTTGATTAAAAAAATCCTTGGAAGGAGAGAGTTAATCAAAGTAAATGTGAATCAGACCCATCATGCTAATGTAGCTTCGAAACAAGGGCTTACCATTCTACCCAAAGGGAAGGACAGAAAGGCAGAAGTGCCCTCAAGGGACAAGACATTATCCAAGACACAAATAACTTCTGCCCTGTAACATTCCAAAACATTTCCTTAGAGCTTGTTTACATTGCCAAATGCATCTGCACTTAAAGAGTGCTAAATGCTGAGCTAATACAAAGTGGTGCAGCTTTGCTGCTTGTAAACAAGCTGCATCATTTTACACAGCTGACTGTCTGGGTGTCATAAAAATTCTACCTATTACTGAATGTAAATGATCTAACTATAAG
Organism: Psophia crepitans; assembly: GCA_013399095.1. Taxonomy (NCBI): domain Eukaryota; kingdom Metazoa; phylum Chordata; class Aves; order Gruiformes; family Psophiidae; genus Psophia; species Psophia crepitans. The sequence continues at coordinate 125,039 of VWZZ01002943.1, forward strand.
TTGCAGCAACTTTCCCCTCAGCTTCTGATCTTGTTTCCTTTATGGTGGTTTGAGCCTGTCCTTTAAATAAACATCTTCATTAACACATATTAAATTAACTTATGAGCAGAATTGAAGGAGGAATCATGCACATAGGAAAAGGATGCAGAAAACATACCATACACACCTGCAATTGCCAGTGAATTCAACAGGAAGCAGAGATGGCTCAAAATACATTGTCTTACTGGCTGCTGACCTGTTAAAAGTGCTTCTTCCTGCTACAAGAAATCCCCACAAGGAACCAAAGTGTAGTTCATCTCAACATGTTGAATTCTCACAACGTATTTCTCAGGCTTAGTGCAGAAGTGCTTCATTTTAGATACAGGTCTGTCTCTTTCGATTACCAGTGCAGACTACAAAGCATTTTAGCAATGCCATGACAATTTAGCTTGCTACGATATCCTAATTGGCTCTTTTTTAACTTCAGTGATGGCAGAAAAAGAAAGATATGCTTAGCAGTCATAAGTATTTATGACTTGGCATTATTAAAGTGTCTAGCCAGCTCTTAGATTGAATGTAGCTGCAGGAGGTTTGATGTTGACATATAATACCTGTTTTTAATGTGCTGAGGAGAACCAAGACACTTGAAACTTCCATTGACCATAATAGCAAGCCGTGTGCAGAGGGCTTCACATTCTTCCATACTACAAAATGAAGTGGAGAGGAAAAAAAGAAAAGATTAAAAGAATAATAGTGAAAACAGATAACATTATTTATACCTAACTTTAATTAAAGTGAAAGGAATCTGGACAGCTGCAAAAGTGCGTACACAAAACCTTTGACTTTAAAGGTAACAGTCCAAATTGTAACTCTGGTTGGTACATATCAAAAGTTATTACCACATGACAGCTAAAAGAGAGCCCTAAAATGGAATTTATGTTTTCAGTCCAGAACTAATTGGACAATTCTGGCCACAACAGAAAGGTTTTATTACCTCAGGCAAATACCTGATAGGCAGTCTCAGAAATGCCACTGTGAGAACCATGAACTCTGTTATTCCCTGTAATATCTGTTTGTGGTCATTCTGAGCTAGAGGATAGAGGGATAAAAATGAAGTAAGTTTGCTCAGCTTGCCTCTTGCATAGTACATACCTTTGGTCTGATTGCAGGATAGAAGATGCAAAGCACTACAAACCAAACATGGAAATGCAGCTGAATGGAAAAGCAGGATCCAGTTAGATGCAGCTGCTTCAGATGATATATAATAACCTTGACTGGTAAAGCTTAGGGTAGATGTGCTGCCACTCTAAGTATTATACAGAATTGTGTAAGCAGTTCTTCCAAAGCATCACTCTAGACATAGGACATCAGTTGGGACATATCCATCATCTCAAACCTCATTTGGCCAAAATATTACATTGCTGTTTTGATTAATGAGTTCTATCCTCTCTGGGCATGTTTTCATTATCTCTCTCTCTCACTTAAAGCCATTTTATATATAATTATATGTACTATACTATATTCCCTAAGGGAACATTTAATTTATTCCATTTTACTATAGATGTTACAAAAGAGTATTGATTTTTCCTCTATTAAACTGATATACCAATGACCGTATCAGAGAACTGACAAGATATTTAATGCAGATAGACTCTTCTAAGGGGATGGGGTCTCTCCTACCATTTCCAGTAGTGCCTGGAATAGAGAATAGATGAGGCATCTGTCTTTAGGATGCTATGACATACTATTTTCATACACTGTTGCAAAACAGAATCCTTAGTAAAATCATAAGACGGATTTTTCACTCCCACTTCCCTTTGCAAGGATTTGTAAAGTAGGCATCTGCAAAAGGATAACCTGCTGTTCCAAGCAAGAAGAGACATTACAGCACTGAATGGAAAGAGCATAGAAAAGGAAGAATTCATTGCATCATTTTTACAGATTCACAGAAGGGTAGAGGTTGGAAGGGACCTCTGGAGATCATCTAGTCCAACCCCTCTGCTAGGGCAGGATCACCTAGAGCAGGCTGCACAGTATCGCATCCAGGTGGATTTTGAATATCTCCAGAGAAGGAGACTCCACAATCTCTCTGGGCAGCCTGTTCCAAGGCTCTGTCACCCTCACAGTAAAGAAGGTTTTGCTCGCTGAGATGGAACTTCCTGTGTTCCAGTTTGTGCCCATTGCCCCTCGTCCTGCCACTGGGCACCACTGAGAAGAGTCTGGCTCCTACTTCTAGACAGCTGCCCTTTAGATATTTATAAACATTGATGAGATCCCCTCTCAGCCTTTTCTTCTCCAGGCTAAACAGACCCAGCCCTCTTAGCCTTTCCTCATACAAGAGATGCTCCAGCCCCCTAATCATCTTGATAGCTCTCTGCTGCACTCTCTCCTGCAGTTCCCCATCTTTCCTGAACTGGGGAGCCCAGAACTGGACACAGCACTCCAGATGTGGCCTTACCAAGGCAGAGTAGAGGGGGAGGATAACCTCCCTCGACCTGCTGGTCACGCATTTCTTAATGCACCCCAGGATACCATTGGCCTTCTTGGCCATGAGAGCACGATACTGGCTCATGGAGAGCTTGTTGTCAACCAGGATTCCCAGGTCCTTCTCTGCAGTGCTGCTTTCCAGCAGGTCAGCCTCTAACCTGTGCTGGTGCTTGGGGTTGTTCTTCCCTGGGTGCAGGACCCTACACTTGCTCTTACTGATTTTCATTAGGTTCCTCTCTGCTCAACTGTCTAGTCTGTCCAGATCTTGCTGACTGTCTGTCAGTGCAGCCTTCCCGTGTGTCAGCCACTCCTCCCAGCTTGGTGTCATCTGCAATTTTGCTAAGGATACACTCTATCCCCTCATCCAGATCACTGATGAATATGTTGAATACAACCAGATCAAGCACTCACCCTTGAGGCACTAGCTACAGGTCTCCAACTAGACTCTTGCCACTTATCACAACGTGCTCTGATTGGGCTGGTCCTGTGTGGAGCCAGGAGTTGGACTGATGATCCTTATGGGTCCCTTCCAACTCACGATATTCTGTGATTCTATGACTCTATGAACCCTCCGGGCTCTGCCATTCAGCCAGTTCTCAACCCACCTCACTGTCCATTCATTCAACCCACGCTTCCTAAGGTTACTAACAAGGATGTTATGAAAGACAGTGTTAAACACCTTGCTGAAGTCAAGGTAGACAACATCCACTCTCTTCCTTCATCCACCCAACCAGTCATGCCATCATAGAAGACTATCAGGTTGGTCAGGCATTAAATTTCTGTGTCCGCAGCCACCTTGAACCACATTCTAATCCTTGAAAATTAAATACAGAAAATATTTAGGATTTAAGTAAGTTCATTTTTCATGAGCAGGAAGGTATTGTCATAAATTACCAAAACTTATTCCGCAGGGTGAACATGCCTTCAGATTTTGCTCTTCTGCTCTCAGCTGTGAGCAGGTGAGGAGAAAGGACAGGAATATGCTGACTGCTGGGATACGAGTCTTACCTGTGGGATGTCAGCACAGCTGCACATCCATCCTGAACTTCCTTCAGGATGGTTTTCCAAAGGTAGCGCTTAGAGCAGGGATCCATCCCAGAGCTGGGCTCATCCTACAGGAGAAATTAAAATGATGATACAGCAGTATGGGAAAAACATACTACAAGTCCAGTCCAGCAGAGAATTAACAAAACTCACAATAAAATTTTTTTTTTTTCTTAAAAAGCTCCATTTTCAGGAAGTCACTTAAAAGATACCCCAATCAGTTTTCTGCTTTAACACATACAGTTGCATTTCTAAATTTATAGAATGCATTTTTTTATTGCGGAATTTTTTATTTAAAAGTAATGTTTATATATTCATGGATAATATAGTAAATATAATATTATTATGAATATACATATATATAATTATATACTCATATACTTTTTAAATAGGAGAGACTTGCAGGTGTTTTTCCTCACTTTCTGGGAAGGTTTGGTGCCTGTTTCTTCCCTATATACACATCTGCCATGAGCACAAACAAGTGTAGAAGTCCCATAACTCCAAGCTGCCGGAACTGCCCATCCTGTAGCCAGATGTGGGTGGTATGTTTGGATTTGTCATCCTCCAGCAGTTACTCCCAGAGCCTCTCCGAGATGAGCTCTCACCCATAGTGGAGAGAATCCATAAGATTAAATAACCACCCAACCAGTGCTTCCCAATGCAAACTGTCCAGCAAACCCATTTCCCACTGGGATGACTTTCATGGAGAAAGAAGTGCAGCTACAAAACCTACAATTCTCTTTCCTATCTAATCCTACTGTCCTCACTAAATCAAATTTTGACTTCATCTACTTGTGGAAGGAGAAGGAATTGTATCTGATCATCATGAGCATGTCTGTGTCACTACAAAAACAGGGAAAAGGAAACTCTTCCAGTTGCTTTTTACACTATGGTATTTCATGAGGGGTGGCAGCACCTATTACGGTGGTATGGCCTTGTCCAATGTATTTGCAGCAAGGAATTCCAGCTGAAGCCTAGAAGCAAGGTTCTCAAGAAACAAAGCAAACAAAAGATCCAGTTTGATGCTGATTTTGGTGCTTAGCTACCAATGGCAGAGGTGAAAAAGAATTCCATTCAGTCTCCTATTATCTGTGGATAACTAACAAAGAAAACATAAAAAGTAATCAAAATAAAGCAACCCATGCTATTACTTAAATCAGTAGCTGCCATCCTGGATGCAATCTACAAGATTCAGTGTTTTCAATATGTGTCTTTGCTTTCAGACACAAAATAAACAAATAAATTTAATCTCAGCTCTGGTGAGGCCGCACCTCGAGTACTGTGTCCAGTTTTGGGCCCCTCACTACAAGAAAGACATCGAGGCCCTGGAGCGTGTCCAGAGAAGGGCAACGAAACTGGTGAAGGGTCTGGAGCACAGGTCTTATGAGGAGCGGCTGAGGGAACTGGAACTGTTTAGTCTGGAGAAGAGGAGGCTCAGGGCAGACCTTATTGCCCTCTACAACTACCTGAAAGGAAGTTGTGGCGAGCTGGGGGTTGGCCTCTTCTCACAGATAACTAGTGACAGGACAAGGGGAAATGGCTGCAAGTTGCGCCAGGGAAGGTTCAGGTTGGAGATGAGGAGAAATTTCTTCTCTGAAAGGGTGGTCGGGCACTGGAACAGGTTGCCCAGGGAGGTCGTGGAGTCACCATCCCTGAGGGTGTTTAAGGAAAGGTTAGATATGGTACTTAGGGACGTGGTTTAGTGGGTAATAGGTGTTGGGGGGACGGTTGGACTGGATGATCCTTGAGGTCTCTTTCAACCTTCACGATTCTATGATTCTATGAAATAAAAAGCCTTTAAAAATACTGAATAACTCCTTTAAAATCTGCTAACTTTCTAAAGCCAGCCAAATGTTATAAAGCTTTTGACATGTTTAGATATTTTTCTTTTCTCTTGTCATTATATATGCAACAGTCTGTGCCCTGCAGCAAGAAGTAGGTTGAAATGGATACTTGCAGCAACATGCTGTCATAAAGACATTAAAAAACAGTTGGAGCATTTTCTAAGATCAGGAAAAAGCACTGGTTTAAGATTATCTCCTCCTTTTACTAACCGAACCAAGGTCAGTTTAAGCACAAAATCTAAATAAAATAATTCAGCTCAGAAGTCAGGCAATGATAGGAAGTTAGAAGCAGCAAAACTTGTCTGATCTGAAACATGACTCCCTTGAGAACACCAGTTCTATCTGGTCCTACTTGGCCTGTGATCTATTACTGGAAGCACTAGTTTCCTCCCCAACTCTGGGAAGCAGATTCCTTCCCTCTGACAGTTCTGAAAGGTTTTTTCCACTATTGAACTGGTTTAGCTCTTCCCAGCCAAGGCTTAAGAAGGGGATTTTCAACAGTGAAACAATAGGCAATGATAAGAAGAATATGGATTCATAATGATGCTGATCCCAAAGCTTTGCAATTCCCCAATCTTCAATACCAAGGGCATTGTTTAAACTGGAAAGGCCAGTTTTAGGCCTAAATAAGCAGTAGGATGCAAAACACCAAAGCAACACGTGATATAAAATTAAAATTAATGTAATTCAGGAGTATTAGTTTGTGTGATTTGTGAATAAGAACTGGCCAGATCCTGGAAAAAGATAGGTCAATATTTAACGACCCTGGCTCCAAATTACTAATTAAAGAATCTTCCTTTTTAAGAAAGCCAGTAGAACTGTTCATATTTTTTTTTCATGTTATATACAAAATAGAGAATACATAAAGCATTACTATATTTTACACTAATTTTTTCTTCTACATAAGGAAATCTTTAAAAATATAACATGTTCATTTGGGCCAAGGAATGCTACAATTGCATGTGTGTGTTTAAGGGCTTTTTTTTTTTTCCCCGTGTTCACCCAAATACCCCAAGGAAAAAAATATAAAAGGAAAAAAAAAAGAAAAAAAAAGAAAAAGCAACCTCACTTTCAATTTTTGTGAGCACCGACGAATAAGAAGTATACTTACAGCAGAACGAAGAGGACAGTTGTACATCCATGTATCAATTACTCCCTGACTGACTAGAAAACTACCTGATTTTCTTTGGAGCAATGTAACCCATTTATCATAGGCACAATATTACTGTTACTCACCAGTAAAAGTATTTGGGGTTTCCCAACTAAAGCCACAGCAGTAGAGAGCTTCCTCTTTGTGCCAGCACTGTACGTTCTCACCAGTTTGTCAGCATGGGCATTGAGGTGTAACCGGTTAACGAGGTCCTCCGCAACCTGTGGTTTAGCAATTTGAAGTCCGTCAAAGGTGAGCCAAATTAGGTAGTGTTTGTGCTTAGATTGAAAGAACACTCTGTTCATGCATATTAAGCAAATGTACACGTTTCCTTATTCGGGAGACAAAATTCTACATCAGCCACAAAAAGATGGAAATGGCAGAAAAGCATGTCTCAGGTCGAGGATTTAGAGTTTCTCAAAGACTAAAGGTAACAGGGTTAAATTAATAAACCTTTCTAATAACTGAGAGGGGTAAGTTGACCCTAGCTGGTTTTGTTGTAATTGCTTAAATCAGTATGTGTGATCTGAGTAAGCTGGGCAGGCGCATGAGCACAGCTGGAGACAATGTTCATGCTGTCCTCTATGGCCTTTCTTCTTTACCTGTCAGAGACACTCCTGATGTACAAGGCACCCTCAAATACTGGTGCTAGAGAATTTTAAATGTAGCAAGAGCCTCACTCCACCTGTATCACCCATCACTGCCAGAACATCCAGGGAGGCCTCATACAAAAACATAAGGGACACAGCAATGACTTTTCTACTCACCACTGCCAGGCACATGCTGTAAAGCAGCCGGAGTTCAGTGGCACGCTGCTGGGTGGCTGTACCATCAAGGGGGGATCAAATTTGTAACAGAGCCAGTATGTCTTCAACCTGGGTGTACCACAACTGGGACATTCTTGTAAAACAAGTAGCTGCATGGTGCTCTATTGCCTGAGATCTATTGCCAGACCATCCCCAGCAGTATGGTGCACTCTTTTTGCTCCATCTGCACTAGGAATTGAGTGCACCCTCAGTA